>OX276381.1:11487500-12087500 GCA_946251855.1 Alsophila aescularia
AGCGAGTAATTTTGATACCTTGTGTTACATTATTGACATGGTCGTAGGGATCTCTATTTTTTAAAAATAAATACTGTACATGTTACTTGCTGATAATGTAGCTTTATAAAAGTGAATTAGTGTTTAAAATACGTGTTTAAAGGTTCAGTACTTTTTGAGTTTATCCATTACAAATAAACATACAAAAATACAAAAACACAAAAAACTAATCTTTCCTCTTTATAATATTAGTGTAGATATCATTGTACTCGTAGTTAGGTAACGAGAATGGTCGGTCGTTTAGATATTGTGAAGATTATAAATTCATATTTAAAAAAAAACAATCGTTTATACCCGTAGATCTATTCAAATAATGAGATCGATGCTTCTACCGAACGAATTTTGATAAAATTTATAAGTTATACTAGATATGAACCCTTGCAAATAAAATACAATACAATAACAGTAATAATAGATGGTATAGAAATCCTGAAGATATGACTGAACACAAACTTTTTTTTTAGAAAGGATATGTACTGTTTGACTGACTGACAGAGGTCCCGCCCCACCGTCCGGTGACGCTGTCTCTACAGCGCAAAAGCGCTCCGCCGCAATGCGTGACGCAGAAGGCGCACGCCAAAGTTAAGTTTTGGCCTCTTTCTCCAGGCAGGGGGTAAGAACCTTGGCTTGGACAGTTGCCATTGATTACGGGGAGTATCGAACTAATTTACGGGGAGTATCGAACTAATTACAGGGAGTATCGAACTAATGAACACAAAAACAAATTGAGCCTGTTATTAAATAAATAAGTCAATTATTGCGAAAGCTTGTTTTGTTGACTGTACTCCAATTAGAGGTACGGAAACCTACGGACAACACGGCAACTTTAAACTGTAAAAGGTCTTATATACATTAAAGGCTTTGTGAAATATTTAATCCTTATATTATTATTATAAAATCAATGTGAATGTTTGTGTGTATTTTTTTTGTGTTAGCAACACCGAGCGACGTCGTATCCGGTGTGAAGGTGCTCTGATTGGCGGCTGACGTGAAAGAACGAGGCTGAACAAAAGAAGTTTATGGTGGATGACGTCGTTCCTTCAGGAACGGGTAACACAAAGAGTAAGCCTCCAGCCTCCTGTGCGCTTAATCGATCTCCGGCATACTTTTATGGTTATATGATTTAATTGACATGATAATAATTTTTAAATCATAACCTATAAATCCACGACAGTTTTTTTATATCCCTCGTGTCTATATTTTTTGTATTAGCAACAACGAATGACGTCGTATCCGGTATGAAGGTCCGGCTGACGTGAAAGAACGAGGCTGACCGAACGAAGTGTATGGTGGATAACGTCGTTCATTCAGGGAAGGGAGACAAAGAGTAAGAATGGTACACTTTTGCTCCAGCCTCCTGTACGCTTGATCGATTTCCGGCATACTTTTGTAGTTATCTGATTTAATTGACTTGATAATAATTGATAATAATTTTTAAATAATAACCTATAAATCCACGACAGTTTTTTTTTATTTTAAATCCCTCGTGTTAATAGTCAACATTTAAATTTGTGGGTTTGTATGTTTGTTTTCTCAATCACATCATAAGGAATGACTGAATTTAGATGTTTCAAAAGTAGCAATGCATCACAAGGTATTTTATTTTTGTTTCTTTTACTTGTTACCTATTTCTTTTTTGAAGTTCTGGATGGCTCTTAAACTTATAAGGGCAAGCGTGACATTTACCTACCAGGTGAACGACCTTCTCGCCTAGTCATTATGTCCATTAAAAAAACTTAAGTAGTTGTTCATAACCTTAATATAAACAACTGAGCCAAAGCAAAAATAAAGTCAACCATTTTTCAGAACCAGTTTGTCCTGAATTTCATCTTTAGAGAGCTCCTCAATTCGCTCACTATAAAATCGTCCTCCGATACTCAATAATAAAACTTCAAATGGTGGAAATATAGCTGTGAACGTTTAATTTTAAAAGCGACGCCACTGCAGACAGGTTTTATTGTTAATTTGAGACTTTTACCGGGAACCTATTAAGTTAAGTTCAGTACAAGTGGTTAAGTTGCACTATATCTGCTAATGCGGGAAAAGCGACACAAAACCAAATTATGTCTCAGGCAATGATATTTTTTGTAAGCTGAGGGAGATGTGTTGTCCGCGCACTAAAATTAAAACAAACGAGTATGCTAATCAGCCAACTTTCGCTTAGTCGCGTGCGATCTTGCAACGAGGATACACGCGCGTGCGACGAGGCTACCTGCCGTACGTCTGCTCGTCGAACTTGAACATAATCAATAATGTTCATCTCTTTCTGGAAATATATTTTTTAAAAGC
The DNA here is from genome assembly GCA_946251855.1 of Alsophila aescularia. NCBI lineage: Eukaryota > Metazoa > Arthropoda > Insecta > Lepidoptera > Geometridae > Alsophila > Alsophila aescularia. The sequence continues at coordinate 11,489,829 of OX276381.1, forward strand.
TTTTATTTAACTTCACTTGTATGTATGTATCTATGTATTTTGTCCTGGAATCTTGCAATTCAAATTTCGAGCACTTCCCGTTTTGCTATTCGGCTGAAACTTTCAGAGTAGCTCACAAACCGATGACAAAGCAAGTTTTATTTTTTTTGTAAAAATAAAAATTTAAAATGTAAAAAAGAAAATTGAATACGAAACACTAACAAAAAATAGCAAAACTTTTTTTTGTTATGTATTTAAATTCTTAGAAGTCATTCATCAACCCGCAATGGACCAGCTTATTATTAGATCATAGCCCTCTCTTTCTCTCTCTTTTGCACTTTTTCTCTCTGAAAAAAGGTTTGAGTAGTGGGAACCAAAGACGTAAGTATGTATGTTACTACGTAAGTATGGGACAGCTTTTGAATCTTTATCAAGCACAGGTCCGATCTTGTATAGAATACTGCTGCTACCTCTGAGACGGTTCTGCCAAGTATCAGTTCAAGTCTTTGGATACAACTAGTTAAACTTCGTGGTAGTACCACGGGCAATAGAAGGAATGCAAAATTTTCCACGGCACTGCATTGTGCTCGTCAACCTGAGACCAATGACATTTTATATAACAGACACATCACACTCTTACTAAAAGCACCAAAAAAAAAAGGCACGATTTTACCGTCGATAGCTTATTTAAAACTAATATGCAATAAGCTATGCTGTGGCCTGCACTGCACTCACAGACCATATAGGAGACTAGCTGTGCCCACGGCTTTGCCCGCGTGGTCAAAATTTTAGGATTTTATTTTTTTGTGCGGTACAGTAAGTATTTTTCGAAAATAAAATTGTTTTTTTACCCCTGGTACTGTAGCATGTTAAATCATGACTACGAGGGAGATTTGTTATAAATCCCGATTAAATAAAATATATTGGGTACAACGCCATCTAGCAAGGAGGGGCGTCTTTTTTCTGAGATCGTTAAATCGATCGTTCGTTGCCAGCGTTAGCAAAACCTATTGGTAGAAGCGCCATCTAATCGATCGAGGTGCGTTTTCTCCTCAAGTGTAAACCAGTTTCGAAGTTTAGTAAGCAAACGCCGAACGACCGTTCGCTGCGCCACTTACTAGTCGATGAAGGATCAATAAAAGCGTTTCTTTACTAAAGACTGAATGATAATTTTGCCTTCCTAAAAATCCATGGATAATGGAGGAATCTGGCTCCGCATGTGGAAAGGCAAAGTTTTCATCTCATGGCTCAATATGGATGAAATGGTAAATCCACGCAGCGACAGCTAGTGTCAAGAGACATGAACTAGAACGAAGGTGTAGGCGATGCGGAAACCTCTGTCGGGACTCGGGAAGTAGCACAATTTTTGGTGATACCCTTATAATAAACATTTAAGGATTATTTTCAGGCCCTGGAAAGCTTCAAACAAAGGGTAAAATATAGAAAATCCGGCATATGCCGTATCTTTGAGTTGGCGAACAAATCAGAAATTCAGAGGGTGGCGATTCATATGTCGAAAATAATTTACGCTTACAAATCGCTTGCGATGGTCACACCGTGGAATGTTTTGACAGGTCGAGTAGATCGAAAGAAATTTCTAGTTATTTGGGTTTTTTTTATATGGAGTTGAGATAAAAAGCAAACTAATCCCGGCGTAACTTGACTGGAATGCACCGGAGCTTGCTGAAGGACTGTGACCCGTATAGCTAGGCCGACAGGGTCTGAATTGCGATGCAAGCTGCAGTGTTGTTTCCAGAGGTTTCTGGAAACCCGGATGTTGTGTTTCGGGGTGCAGTTTGCTACTCATCGTAAAACCAGAATCCGTATAAATATAAAGAAGAAGGCCTGCTGGGAGGATTTCAAATACGGACAGTGAATTAGATTGTTTCACATAGTTTGCACGTGATTGAGATCGGCGCAGGCAGCAGCGGGCACGCAGTCTTTTGTATGGACGGAGCGACCGAGAATCGCAGTGAGGAGCGTCCAGAACGAAGCGCGGAAACCGTGACTACTTGCTAACCGGCGAAATAATTATACGAGAGCAAAAACCAAGAAGTAGTCGAGCATCGACGGACGACCGCTACCGTCATCACTGGAAGCTGCTGTTGCGCCGATCTCCGAGGGTCACCAGCCGATCTCCGGATGCACCATCTGTCCCGTGGAAGACACCGAACGTGAGAGACACCAGACGCCGACTGTGGGAGACGCAGAAACCGTTCGAGAAGATCGGAAGGCACCGTTCGTGGAAAACACGAGGAACTGAACGAGTGGAGTGAAGGAGGCGATACGCGGCGGCACGCGAGTCGACAGTACGGTGACCCGGGAAGCTTCCAGGTTGGTCCGTTCCAAATCATTTCGAGTCAGCGAGCTGCGGTAGTGAAGGAAGCCTTCGCCTTGTTGCGTGTTAGGATATAGTTTGAAAGATACTTTCCGTTTCAAAGATTTGCATCCCTCTGGGAAACAATCTTACACACACACTCCTGTTTGCACAAGTACTCTTTTGATTTAGAACGTGCTTAGGCATAGACGACAGTATTCCATTGGGTTGTGACCAATATATGATGAACTGCTGACCACTGTCTCTCTAAGTTTTTACTAGCCTAGGATTCTGCAGTTCTAATGTAAATTCATATCGTACAGGCCGAATTTATGTACTATTTATGTATGAGAAAATTGTAGTCATAGTTTGAATATTTGAATCATAAGATAAAATTAGCTGTGTTGATCATATTTTTGATGCAGAACAAACTTAGTTAAGTGAAAAATACTTATTTTAGAATTCCTCAGTAAAGAGGAGAGAACCAAGCTTTGATAACATATGTGTATATGTTTTACTGTAATAAAGCCGTTTGTTATTGAATTAACCATCTTGTTTAAATTACCTCGCCTTTACCTGAGAAGGAGGACCGTTTCCTTAGCCGGGCAACGGTCTTTCAGTACCATTAGCTATATTCCAGTGAAAGTCCCGTCAAAATCGGTCCAGCCGTTTCCGATATTAGCCGGAACAAACAGACAGAAAGACAGACAGACAAAAACTGTATAAAAAATATGTTTTTGTTATAAATACCGTATAAAAAATATGTTTTTGTTATAAATACTGTATAAACTTTCGTATGTATTTAGTAAAAGCTGTTATTTTGACATTGCAAAAAAAACACACAACACACTACACACTACACTACACTTCAATTCAATTTATTTGTACCCATCTAGATTCTAGATATTGCACTTGTGATGAGCAGCCATGACATACCATCAAGCTTATGGCCTACCAGACGTCAGACGTCATACGGTTCAATAAAAATAAGTATAATTTATAAATAAAATAAAAACTTTTTCGACCTTACATTTAAAGCTTTTTTTTCTTTTCATTTTCAAGTTTTACATTCTTACATATATTTTTTGCGTTTTTTGCCGTCTTCTAGTCTTACGGTGATGGAAAGATGATGTAGGAATCATATTGTGCAGTTCTTGTGCACACTTTCCATAGTGCAATCTGTAGAATACCGACAGGCTTGCGACCTCACGTCGATGCGCCAGACTTTGAAGCTTACTCTTTATGAGTAAGCTTCAGTCATAATGAGCCTGATAGCACGTCTCTCAATTAGTAGAGAGGGTAATTTATTTGTCTGTGGTTTTATTCGAAAGTTATGGGTAACTGCGACTATTATCTGAGAGGCACTGCAATTGTTAGGAACATACGTAGCGATTACCATCACTTTAATCACAATAATATAATAAAAATGTGTAAGCATAATAACGCCTGCCCAGCGTGGAGGTTATGGGCATTAACTTCCAAATATTATGAATATGGGAGCGGCCTATGTCCAGCAGTGGACGAACACAGAAGCTGATGATGTTAATGATGAAGCATATTAATAATAAATCATGATTTATAGGTTCAAATCCAGGTCGGTGTTTTTTAACTGACCGATTTTTTGGTTCAAAGAATTGTATAAATTCCTTCAATAAATTAAGTAATAGACGAGGGAGTACAACTATAGGTTCCTGCGGCTTCGCCCACGTGGTCATTTCTCTGGTTTAAAAGTATTCCCTTTGTGTTAATCCAGGCCTTAAAATTACTACCAATATAACAAGGTTCCTTAGAAGACAGGTAAAGTGAGTACAATATCAACACTGAAACAACTTTTCGTTACTTAAACTGTTTCTAAAAATCAACCTGCATTAACAATCCACTGCTTGATATACGCCTCTCCTAATTCGCGCCACTGAGCCCAATCTTCGGCTCTTCTCATTTAATTGCTGCCAGCTACTTTGCGCAAGACATCACTCCATCTGGCCGGAAGGCGTCCTACACTACGTTTGTCTTATACGGGGTCTCCAGTCAAGAACTCGCCTGCCCCATCAGTTATCGATTGTTCGACTGAGGTGACCGGCCGTTGCCCCTACAGTTTGCTAATTCTTTGAGCTATGTCGGATAATTTCGTTGTCTTTTGGATTACCTCATTACGCATGCGATCGAGATGCTATATTGTGTCTTTCTGTGTATTTTGGACTGACTACTGGACTGAATTAAATGCAATTTTCAGTGTTGGTTTCATGATTTGACATAAAATCTGTACCCGTAGGACGACTTTTTATAGTTTAATGTAATTTCGTTTAGTTTAATATACTGCAATTTACTGACAGCGCCTCTAGCGGAAACTTGCAGGAACTAAAGGAAATGTATGGAACTAAACAAAACTAGGTAATTATCGTTTTCGAAAACTAAAAAAACTCGTACTACTGATGTACTTTGCATCTCAATACGCCGAGTAGTAATTACGTTTTCAAATATGAGTAAGCATTATCAGTCATCTACTTACTACTAATACCTCGAATAGAGCCTAACTCTGAAATCCCTCCAGCCAGTTCTAGTACTTAGACATCTAGTGCTTATATCTCCAATCTGGTCTCTATCTGTTAGCTATTCAGCCGTGAATCTGATTGCAGTTACGATACGAGGCAGGACGGATTACATCTTACTGAATATGAGATTTGATTGGATGTGGGTATTAATGTACATATATATACTTTCTTGGCATATATGGTGTGGTTTATTAATTATACTTCTTTTTTTTAACATGTAGGCCGGATGTGCATGCAAACATTTTCAATAGCTTTATTTTTTTAACATGTAGGGCGGATGTGCATGCAAACATTTTCAATAGCTTTATTTTTTTAACATGTAGGGCGGATGTGCATGCAAACATTTTCAATAGCTTTATTTTTTTAACATGTAGGGCGGATGTGCATGCAAACATTTTCAATAGCTTTATTTTTTTAACATGTAGGGCGGATGTGCATGCAAACATTTTCAATAGCTTTATTTTTTTAACATGTAGGGCGGATGTGCATGCAAACATTTTCAATAGCTTTATTTTTTTAACATGTAGGGCGGATGTGCATGCAAACATTTTCAATAGCTTTATTTTTTTTAACATGTAGGGCGGATGTGCATGTAAATATTTTCAATAGCTTTATTTTTTCGCACTTCTTTTTAGTCAATTAATTATTTATACATATGTTAAGGCCAACTCCATGAACCATTAACCATCCTTTAACCATTGTTTTTGTGAACGTACGAAGATACGCCTATAAAAGGTGTACATATCGGAACCTATATATTCTAACTACGGTCTTTAAATTGGCAATCGTGATCACGAGTCCGTCGCCCAATCACCACCCCCCACTTCCCACTAATATATAAAAGTGAAACGTGTGTTTGTTTGTTTGTTTGCGGAGCTTTCACGCGATAACGCCTGGACGGATTTTAATGAAGATTGATTATGATGGAGATAGCTTATGCCCTGGAATAATACAAAGGATACTTTTCGACGTCATCATCATCATCATCATCCTTCACGCTCAAACGGCTGAATCGATTTTGATGAAAATTTGGGAAGAAAATAGCTAAACACACATGGAAACAACATAACACATAACAAACACATGGAATACTTTTCATCACCATCAGCATCATCATCATCATCATCATCCCTCACGCGGGTGTAACCGCAGGGCGCGGCTAGTTGTTTCATATAGTCAAACCTAAATATGTACACTGTTCGTATCTTATATAAATAAATAAATCTATAAATTATACGTGGAACTTTGAGGGAAATTGAATCATAAAAGATTAACAATAATAAATTATATTCCTGTATAATATTAATATCCTTTATATCCTAATAACTATATTAGGAAGTATATATTTAATTCAAACATATAAATATTTAATTTGGTAAAATATACCTATCTATTTTGTGAAGGTGAAATATGGTTTATCATTACAAGTCTTGCCCGAAAAGAATTTGAGTACAACCAAAGAAATATTACAAGTACTTAAGATAAGTAAACGACCGTTTCTAATAATTTATGATATTCAAAGTTACAAACAATAAAAAGTTTTCTTACGTTTCATTGTGACAATAGAACAGGAATAAACAAATCTAAATTATTGTCAACTCAGAAGATGGTGGTTCAATCATTAATTGACCTGAAAAACTGTCTTTATATGGATTTTTAAAAACTGCTGAACAAATAAAAGTTTTAACACTAGTCAGCATTAGAAAAGGGGTATCACACTTCACACAACGATACTGGGTTCGATCCTAGTTTCCGCAATGTTTTTTCTATGTTATTTGCGGTTTTCCATCGCTCCGTGCTTCGGAGGGCACGCTGAGCTGTTGGTTCGGTTGTTATTGATTAATAGCAGTCGTTAAGCCATGTCAGAGGCCCTCGGGCGGCTTAACAAACTCTGTCACCCGAGGCCAGCACAAACAAACAAACTAATCACACTAATATTAAAAATCACAGAAGTGTATTCACTGTAGTAACCAGATCAATCAGAGCTTAGAGTTTTGAACATGCAGCAAGTGCAGATTATTTATTTATTTATTTAAAAACTAAACTAAAAACCACGTTATTTATTCTAGGTTGCTCTTTTTTAAATTACGGTTTCTTTGAGTTTTTTGCTATACTGAAAGTTTCAGCCAGATAGCTAATAGGATAGTGCTCGAAATTTGAGTTCCATAATTCCACCCAAAACGACGGACAGCCAGACAGACAAACAAGAAAGTAACTTAATAAAAACGTGGTTAAATGAATATTCTTTTATCGAGCGAATAACTTCGCAAGCGCGATGCAGAACTCCATACATTAGAACTGACAGTCATAATATAGTACTGGTTCGCATTTATTTCGTTATAAAATGCATAAAAACCGATTAGCGCCATCTATCTTTTATCTTTAGAAGTGTTTGCACATAGGCTACTTTTCATTATCATCATCATCCATCGTCATAATCTACGCGCGTGTAGCCACGAGGTACAGCTAGTTTACCATAAATATTATTTTGTTTAGTTTCCCATATTTTAGCACTATTGCAAGTGCCATTGATCACGGATTAAAACTGTGTTAATCCGTTATCATGTCGCTTGCGCTAGATATACGAGAACATGGTAAATATCCCTGTTCTAATGTTGACTTTAGCGCTGTATCATGTTTGAAATGTAGTATATGTATTAGGACCATATTAAAAACATTTTTTTTAATACTTAATGGTAGTTAATAATAATAATACCCAACCAACACACTAGTAGAAATTGCAGCCTATTTTGTAACCTTAAGATATATAATAGCAGCATTACAGTTCAGGAAGTAGTTTTAAGTTATTTAACTGATTCCGCAAAAGTGGCAGTATTGGAACTAAATACGTCACTTGTCTCTATAATAGTTTATTCTAGAACCAATTTACCACCTACAACATTTATAGAGAGTTACGAAGAGCATTTGTCACTGAAAGTTTTATGAGGGTTTCTCTTGTTACTGTTATACGTCGCTCAACTGCATAAAAGAGTTAATTGTAGGCCTTATAAAGCAGTTGTATAAGAGTTCAAATAACTGCTCTTGTTCTACTAGAAGTTCCATAATATAGGTGTAATTATATACTCTAATACAGACTTAAGTTCCAAAAAGACAATCAATGTAACTAAAGATCTAATTGACAGTAATAAGTTATACAATATACATTATTTGCACCGTTGTACAGACTTAGTCAATGCACAATTTCTCAAGAAAATGGACTTATTTATTTGCAATATTTAGATTTTATAATAATGTGTTTCATGAAAATTAACTTTGTTTACGTCAATATACAAACGACCAATTGCAGATAATAAACTGTCGAAACATAATAAAAATACGAAATAAAAATAGTCGCAAATATTTCTTTCATTTTAATGTTATTTCGAAAGCGCTTAAAAATTACTGGAGAAACATCATATATATGCACATTAAATATGAAACCGTTTTTATCCGCTTGTGTTTAACAAACCAATAAGGCACATAATTATGAATTATTTACATGAGAATAATATTTTAATGATGGCCGATTACAATATTAATTTCACTTTACCTTTTTGACATACAATACATTCATTCATATTCGTTCACTCGTTCACAAAAGTAGCTGCATAAAAGGGTTAGTATGGCGTTAATCATCCGTTGCAGCTCTTGAGGCACCATTTTACTATTATTTTGCAGTTGTAATAGAACTAAAGGTTACATAAAATTGTGCCCAAAATGGTTCTAGAGCTGCTGCATTAGGCCTTCAGAGCACGCTCTAGCACTTACGTCTTAGCACCTTTGGGCATAATCAGATTGGCTCTAAAGCCGTTGTGCAACTAGTTTGTGTTGGTTGGGTATTTCCGCTTAGTATCGAAGTAATCGTTGCATGAGCGTCGCCTTCTAAAGTCGATTAATAACTGAATCTTTTACACGACTGCCCAAAGAAGGAGTGTAATGTTTTTAGGATTCATGTATGTTTGTTTGTATGCATACATATGTATGTGAGTTTATTTATTCCACCGTAACTTTTAAATGTCTGAACATATTTAGACGTATCGTTAGAATCCTTACGTCCCCCGAGTAAAATAAGCAATATAATATATTTTTAGAATAAGTTCAATGTGGTGGCAGTATGGCTCCAAAACCATGCGAAAATAAATATTTTCAAGGAGTTTTCATCCAACAATATATAATTTATTGGAATAATTATTTTTTGGCAGGGCACGCGTGTTTTTTGAGCTTAAAAATTAGTTACTCACTCTAATCCCACCACCAAAGTCTAACCTGTAGGATCATGCGCTGCAAGTAGGTACTTACCAAAAGTAATGATCAAAAAGTTTTCTCAAGTATAATACTCTCGCGAAGAATATTTAAAATAAAAAGGTTTATTCCTACAAATTCTTCGGTTTAGCGAGAAAGTGGAATAAAATATTCATGAATTGTTTTTATTCCAATAATCCGCTGGGGGACAATTTGAATAATCGAAAACGGAATAATAAATGTTTAAGAAGTTTTAGTACGCTAGCCTCCTCAAGCTTTATTTTTTACAAATGAATTTAATAAATAAGAAGATCACCTACTGCATTGAAAATTAAAATACATATACGAGTATAGGTAGTACTAACTGCCCGACCAATTAACGATATTTTGCATTAATATCTGTTAAAATCCGTACAAAAATAAACGAGTTAATGATATACTTGTTTTTCTTTTATTGACGAGACAAGCAGGTCACTCGCCTGATGGTAAACGTCACGCCTACCCATAGCAGTTGGTATGCCACCCCGAACTTTGCGTGCAAAATCTTGCGCGTTACTGCGCTTGTCACCCTAAGACATTGGTTGTTAAGTCTGATTGCCAAGTAATTTCGCTGTATACATTGCCCTTCAAACCGAAACATTGAAATATTTACACACTACTGCTTGCCGGTTGAATATCTGACAAAGGTGTGGTACTTCCTCAGGCGGACTCTTACGTAAGAGGCCTACCACATTTTTTTTTTGTATGATGGACTAGGCTGACTTTTATTTTACCGGAAACACTGACAGGAAATTGGTACTGAAAGCATTCGTTCGCCAGCCGAATCGACAAAGCGATACTAACGAACTTATCTCCGTTTCCATTGTACAGTAAGCAGATTTCTATCCCGTCTCCCTTTCCGCCCCGTACGTAGATACCGTAATTCACTCTAGATTTGAACACACATGCGTTATAAATAAACAATTTAGCTAAAAGTTAATTGACAGGTACGGATTTTACCTACTGCAATCTACCGTAGTTTTCTGATATTGTTTGATGCCATTAAGTTAAAGTAGGAACCAATCTTTATGGCGGCTGTGAAGCGCGCTACAAGTGTGACTTCGCGCTGATACAGTAAGGTTCGCAATTATTAGAGTTTTTTTTACTACATACTTGTACAACATGCTAATAATAAGAAACACTTTATTACACCAGAATTATATACAAGAATTTAATGGAACAAATGTACAAAATTTTAATTTAAAAATTGGCAAATCGGGTGGTCTTATCGCTAAAAGCGATCTCTTCTAGACAAGCTTTGGATGGACAGAAATTACGAATTAGAAAAAGGACGGTGGTGCAAAATAATACAATAAATCATGCAAAATTAAAATGAATATACATATACATACATAGTTAATAAACTACATAAACCATACTTACTTACATGTCACTTGCAAATAATGTTATGATTGAAAAAATACTTAGGTGTGTTAAATACATACAAATAATGGAATGATATAAAAATGTTATACCTATAGTGTTATATATATATATAAAATAAGTGTCGACGCTAATTTAGCTACTAGAATTATTCTAGTAGCTAAATTAAAACCTATTCATTATTTTTTAACCAATCATGAAATTATGTTAACATACGTCAACACAATAATATTAATATCGGAATATATGCTGAGCCTGATACCCTGTTGGTGGATTGTATTGGTTGATAACAAACAACTTTAAAATAACTAACTAGACTGTACTTGAACAGAATCGCATGCATGTGTGCAGCGTACGGATGTAGCGTGCACACAAGCACAAACGCGGCGGGCGCGCGCGGGATGCAGTGGGCTAGCGAGAGGGTGTGCCCCGGCCTCTCACCTCTCCAAAGCTCGCTTACACCTAAAATTTGCTATTGCGCAGTGCCTTGCGCCTAACTTCTCAGCCGCCATAAAGATTGGTTCCTACTCTATTGTACTATGATAAAATACAGTACTATATAAAGCATCATTTTGTTACAATAACAACACAAAGAATTAACATTTGTCTAGAATCTAGGTAAATGTAGTTTAGGTCTTAGGTCATATTAGTTTTTACAATACAATACAATATACTATACAATATATATGCGAGATTTATAATGACATCAAGCCTTTATTATTAAGATGTTAATGAAACAACTGCAATCATTGAGAGTTTAGTCCAGACTAAACTATACTATAGGAATATTATTATTATGTTTATGATATTATTATAATTATTATTATACTGCTATAGACATAACGTGTCTACGACTTTCGACCACAACGACACGTGGGCGTCGGATGACATGTTTACGTCGATCAATTGTATTTTTACTCGACTAGGGCGAAGCTAGGGAAGGGCAATGAGTTTAACAGTCTATGTATGTATTTATGTATGTATGTATGTATGTGGATGTTCCACCATATCTTCGCCCCTATTGGTACGATTTTGACAAGCAAGGTACTAGTATCAATCAAGATTTTTGTATTTTTATAACAATTTTACTTGTTGAACGTGTCTTGTTATTCATAAAAATATTGTTTGACATGCGAGAGTCTAGAGATGAAACAGTAAATCACGAAATTCGTCGTGTGTACAGCAACATGTTTGACCGTTTTATAGAAACATTTTTCTTTACATGTATCATTTAATCAATTTCAAACAATAACTTATTTTCCCGCACATCTCTTTTAAAAACCAAATCCCTCAAAGCAACAGCAGAGAGGAAGCAACGCAAATGAAAACCAAAGTAGGGATGATTTTACCCCATAAGCGGATGTCGGGGAAGATGGGTAATTGCGCCCTTAGCGAGATGAAAAAGGAATTGCTCAGAATTGCCGTGAAACCAGCGGTTAAATGAATAAATATAGGTTCGGAAGTTATGCTTCGAAATGATATTACAGTTGGTGATACATATAAATACATAATGGTGAGGCCGCCGAGCGAGACATGCTCAGATTGTTCTTGGTTCTGTATTCCTCTTATTCGTTATAACCATTCAGACAAATAACGCGTTGCGATATCTTGTTGGAATAATACGTGAATTGTCATTGTTCTGTTGTTAAGTTGAATTGACGTCACACGTTTTCTGCAAGGAATTTCGTGTGGCTAGCAATTAAGCACCCTGACTCGTAAGAATCATTTAATACACTCTTTGCCCGTAGTACGGTTCAATTGTCCGGTGAACTAGACTACGGAAAAAAACCGTAATACAGTTGACCGGATACGGAAGATCTAGTTTAAACTTTTTGTTGGTTTGACCTTTTTGTTCAACTTTTTGTCAGGTAACTACTATCATCACAAATTTTTAGATTTAGTTCATTTGTTTTTGTAATTTTTTGGTGTACATTATAGAGTTATCTATCTATCTATCATCCAGAGAATATTAGTAATAAGTATTACTTAAAAGTTTGATAATGTTATAAGTTTGTTTTTTCGTTATACATTTTTTTTCGGCATTCATTTATTTTAGGATTGTTTTAGTTTATGCACTGGAGTAACTATGGCGAAAATAAATAATTGTTTGTTGAGTGTATCGACTTTATAATTATTCTGTAGAAAAAACCTAACAGTGTAATTTTGAGTCTTCTTTGAGTTTCAAAAAAATTAAAAATATACAACCAGATTATGTAAAATATTTATTTTTCAAACAGTAACACTGATCTACAATTATTTGGTTGTATAACCATGTTTGTTTTCCGTAGTCCGGTTGACCGAACAACAGAACCGTAGGTGCTACAGGAAAAGAGTGATTTAAAAGAAGTTGTGACGTGTGATAAATAGGAAGTGTATGATACGATATAATTTTTAATAAACTATTACGACAGTTTCAAATAAAGTGCTTAAAAGACAAAAAAAAAAAAAAAAAATATATTAAATTAATAAAAAAAAAAAAAAAAATTTTTTTTTTTTTTTTTTTTTTTAATTAAATTGGCTGTTTGGTGGCTGTTTTGGCCGTGACCAAACAGCCAAGATTTCGGCTGTTTTTTAATAAACCTAAGACTCAAATATCTCATAAACTAAGCGTCAACGCGGGAAGGGGGAGGGGTACCAAGGGGTAGCCCTTCTTTCCAACCTGTCCCTCCCCTCCTCCTACCCCAAAGCCTGCCCTGCTATATATTTCCCAAAACTGACCTCGATTTTGTTCAAGTTCATTATTAAATCTGATATATTATACAGATATTATAAGAACAAGTCAAGTACGGACACTAAGTTGAAAAAAAATATGTTGAAAAGTTTGATTGGAAGGAGGTTCCTGCTGATTGTAGGCAGGCTGTTGAAACGGAATGTCACGGTGGAGAGGCCGCGCCCCATTATGGGACTTTTAATACCTTTAGACGTGTTTCCCTAAGATTATATTACTGGCCTAAGATATACAGAGACGTTATTGAATAAGTTGGTAACTCTCGCTGATTACAAGCATTCTCTGCGACCGACTCCTGGACTTATAGGAGACCCTAAGATGACTTTTCGTCCGTTTGATACCCTGAGTATAGACCTGGTTGGACTTTTGCCGCGATCACGCGCAGGTTTTACATATTTGCTGGTCGTGGTATGTAGTTTCACGAAATACTGCCTTGTATTTCCCCTTCGACGTGCGGGGGGCAAGACAAGTCTCGTTTGGAGAAATGTGTGTTTTTGGTGCATGGAACGTTCCGGACCGTGGTAGTAGATAACGGAACCCAGTTCACGGGAAAGGAAATCCAAGCGTTGTTAAAAAAGTAAATATGGTAAAATTGGTTTCAATTTATTTCACACTGTGATACTGCCCTCAGGTATTTGTACTATTATTTATTCTGTACCTCAGATGAACAGAGCTGAACGCTATAAGCGTACAATAGTCACTTCCATTTCGATTCTGGTTGGCCAGTATCATCGTTCTTGGGACGTTTCACTCCTCAATATTCAATTTGCCTTAAATACCTAACGAGACTACTCGCCATACCCCGTTTTTCTTGGTACACGGACGCGAAGCCGTTTGGCACGGCTCATTTTACGATGACACCACCTTTACATCACCACCCACAGTCGCTTCTCATAACGCGCATGCCGCGAAGCTGGGTGGTTTGACTAACACTTTCGCCTCTGTCTCGGCCGAATTGCGAAAGCTCATAAAAATAGTGGTGTTCAGTACAACAAGCGAGCAATGGTAGCCTAAAGGTTTAATAGTGCAACTTAGAATCCAAAGATACCGGGTTTAGTCCTAGACTATAATACGCACAAATGACTTTTCTAAGTTATGTGCGGTTTTCCATCGCTCCGTGCATCGGAGGGCACGTTAAGCTGTGGTCCTGGCTGTTATTGATTAATAGCATCGTTAAGCCATGTCTGAGGCCTTTGGGCGGTCTGACAAAGTCTGACACCAGAGACTAGTACTACCTCATACGACAATCAAACAAGTACAACAAGCGTCGTCATGATGAAATATTTGATGTAGGCGATGTTGTATGGAAACGCACGTAACCTTTGAAAGACGTTTCCAAATTATTTATGGCAAAACTGTCTCCCAAGTACAGCTAATGTAAAGTAGTGAAACGTTTAGGTAGATTAGTCTTTGAGTTGTAAGACTTTAATACAGGAAAAAAGCTCAGAAACTGGCATATAAAGAACTTTAAAAAGGGATCATTATTCAAATAGGGAATTAGAACTTTGACAGATACGTTCATGTGTGGTTCATGTATCGTCACATCGTAGGCCAATCTGTCGTCCCTACCCCTTTTGCGTGGTGGCGAAGCCAAGGTGTTGTTTCCTTTCTTATTTCCGTTCTTTCCAATCCTCTTTTCCTTTTTATTGGCCTTATTTCTTTTACCCTTTTTTTGATGAAGGAAATGGCGTTGGTTTGAGAGAAAAGAAGAAGTTATGAGTTACCTTCTTTTGGCGCTCATGCCTAACACGAGCCTTGACCAAACTTGTTCTTTTCTATCATTCGTTCGTATCACATAAAATACAGGTTGTTCGTTGTTTTTTTTTTAGTTTTAGTTTTCTTCCACTCGTGGTCATGAAGGTCATGAAAAGTCCTATTATTTTTTATTTTAGTGGTCAAACCTTCTCCCTCATATGTCACCACGTAGGTTCGGCTTTATTTAAGCTTTTTTAGCTTAAATAAAGCGTACGGATTTTTTTGACTGCGGACTATGAACTTATTAAATTTTAATTAAGACGTTGCTTTTGAAGCCGTTTTTTTTTTGTTGAGACATTTTGTTCATTCGTTTAAAATGGAGCGTTTTTTTTGTGTGGTCATGAACAGTGTTTTTGTAAACTTATTTACGGGCTAGGTTACTCATCTCCGCAGGAAGAGAGGGATACCGAGGGGCAACCCACCTCCCCCCTCAATCCTCCAGGAACACTCCGCCTACCCTTACCTCCCTACCGGCGAAGCAAGGGAAAGGTAATGAGTTTAAAAGTCTATGTATGTACGTATGTATCTAGGTGTTAATCGATTCATCTTTAGGTATAGAGTGTCATAGGCTATATTTATTTACCCGACTACGTCGACGCAAAGGAAGGGTTATGTGTTCCAAATATAAACTTGCTCCGATTTTGACAAGTGAGATGTCAATCGATTCGTCTTCATTTTAAGCAATTTTTTATACACGACTTCAGCAAAGCATGGGAAGGGTTATGTGTTCAAACTAAAAACTTAATCCGATTTTTACAAGCGAGGCATCAATCCAGTCGTCCTAATCGCAAGAGTATCATAGGCTATTTTTTACCCAACCGTGGCCGGGTTTGAGTTTTTGAACTTATGTCCTTTTTACATGTACATACCCCTAATTTCAGTAAATTACCAATTTTCCAGAAAAATAATAATAAGGTACTTCCAATGACTCAATGCATTAAATTTACTGGAAACAAATTCTTTGCCGGGAATATTCGCATTCGTGGCCTGAATAAAGAACATTAATCAAATCGGAATCGTATTGACAGTTCGGATTTCTGTATCCGTACATTCGGATTCGGTTTATTTCAATAATTCATGAGAAGAATTTACGTAATGAAGTTTAATGATTGTTGGTAGAAATGTTTTGCACACGTTATATGGTTTCAGAGCGACGACCCTAAATTAATATTAATATTAAAAGGAATACTATATTTCGTTCACAAGCATTAATATGTCGATGATTGGTGAAAAAACTTTAGCATTAAGTCCTCCTTTTGTATATTCTTATTCCAAGAAAGTATTCAATAAATAAATAAATAGAATTAAAAATAGCTGCGGTTCACGTCTTTAGGATAAAATTATGCTGCAATATTTCAGGACCAAAAGGTACCTTTAAAGTACAATTAACAAAATTCCATCAAAATTCGTTCAGCTGGAAAATCGTCGGTTGCTTTGCTTCCCCTTTTTGGATTCAGATGCAAAGTGAACCAGATTGTACGTCAAACCCTAAGGTATCCCATAGTGGAAATCGCATTTCACTGGTCTACCCGGTATAGTAGTTTTTAAGAGATGCGAGAAAACAAGACAAAAAGACAGACATCGGTAAAAAAACTATTCAGCAGCTTATTCTACTATTTTCATTTATCTTTTATGTTTTTTTTGTCTAATAATTCGTTTTCGTGATGGTAAGTGTCTCGCCTGCCCAGGCGAGACCCTGCCTATAACACTGCAGTGCCACCCAGAACTTTGGTTGTAAAATTTTGCGCGTCACTGCACTGCACTCATCACCCTCAGACATTGGTTTTTAAGTCTTTCGCTGGAAACATTACCCTTCAAACCCAAAACCAATCGCCAAGCAATTGAATATCTGACAAAGGTGTGGTACTTCCATATGTGTAATTTAGGATTTATTACACATATGGTACTTCCCCAGGCGGACTCTTACATACGAGAAGATATCTGCAATATACATTTTTTTACTTTTGTAATACATATAGAAGACATGTTAGTACATATTTTTCTCAAATTATTGTTCTACTTATCAATTACTAGTTTTCCCGCCCGCAACTTCGTATGCGCGGACTACTGCATCCTATTTTCTTCTAGGATATTAAAAACCAATGCAAAAGTAGGTATAGCACCAATGCCATAAAATAAAATAATATATATGTCTAATAAATGTCTCTTGATGTTTTTTGACAGACTTGTTATTTCGTTTCCATGGGAACCACAGACCATTCTGTAATGACAAACGTTCCTTACAGTGAGTAATCCACATTTTTCAGTTTTCCCGTGAAAACATACGATTTTCCAGGATAAGAAGTATCCTATGTTTTATTCCAGGGTATAAGCTATGTCCATTCTAAATTTCATAAAAATCCGTCCAGCCGTTATCGCGTGAAGGCTCCCCAAACAAACAAACAGACAACGTTTCCCTTTTATATATTGGTACGGATTATTGTTGATGATGTTTGATTGTTGATCATGTGATCTGAAATAAAAAAAAACTCGCAAAACCTGTATAAACTTTGAATTTCATAGGTAACTTTTACGTACAACAATAAAGGATTAGTTTATAACAAATTTAGAGACTATTCAATTGAGTATAAACTTACCCCTAGGGGAAAACGGGTCAACAAATAGCCCTCATATATCAACCCACATGTCAACATTTAAGTCAAAGCGTACAAGGAGTAGGGATATTTGAAAGCACCATGGTCAACAGACAAGTCGCCTACACAATTTCGTAAAGTTAGGATCTAATTGTAACAAACAATTAGGTATTGTTACAATGGTAATGATAAGCTAAAGTGGCAGTGGGTTGGTCACATTTCCCGAAGAACCGATAACCTTTGGGGTAGACGATAGTTCTCGAGTGGAGACCATGTTTAAGTCGTTACTCCACCTGTGGCCAGCTCCTCGCTTCAGCTAATAAACCGCAACGTAATCACTGCGCAATCGTTACATTTCAGTGTGGCCATACTTAGAAAAAAAAACTGGGGAAATGTGGGGGGATGAAGGTTTGTTCTTATCAAAACCTTCAATTTGATACCCATATTGTAAAATTCAAAGAAAACATATTTTTTTCGCATTTGAAAATGGAGCCATACTGGAGCAATAAAGTAATTATTTATTTTTCAAAGAAAAAATTAGGCTAATTTACACGAGGGTATGTAAGGATTCTAACAATACCCCATACGTCTAACTAAATCTGTTCAGGCATTTAAAAGTTATGGTGGAATAAAGAAACTCGCATACATGAATCCTAAAAACAATACACTCCTTTTTTGGGCAGTGTATAAAAATAACCTTATTGCATTAGAGATACGAACTCTAAGAATCTTAGGGTACTTAGGGGGGCCTCGATCGGTCGTCTATCGTCTTAGGTCGGAACTACTCGGATATACGCGGACGGTTCATTCGGTCACTCCTAGCTCCTAGTACTATTGTCTCTGTGACTGAGTTTTCTGCTCTCTTGATCTCAGTACGATAGTCCTAATAGACCGACGACGTCCCAATAGCGTTCGGTATACGTACATATACTACACAAGACTACTAGGTTCGCCTTCTACCCGCGTGCAAACTGGCACCTCCGTCCTTTAGTATATACCTGGAGTATCCTAAGATAAGGAATATTTCTTCAAAATTTTTAATCTGTGTATCAGTCAGTAGGTATGTATATTATATTCGGGACAATTCCACACCAATTACCTAGCCCCAAACTAGGATATCCTGTAATATGGGCACTAGATAACGGATAAATACATAAATACGAATATCAACATGCATGACTCGGAAACAAACATTTCTGCTCATCACACAAATGATTGCACCTTGCAGGATTCGAACCCGCAACCGTTTGATTTCGTTCCTAGGGTTACTAGCCACTAGACCAACCGGTCATCAATGTCTGTCACGGTACTGTTTTATAGGTATAGAACATCGGTCAGCAAGAGGCGGACCGCAGTCCGTATGCGGACCGCGGAAGGTCGAATCTCGGACTGCCTTAAATATAACTACATATTTATTTATTATAATATTTTCAAATACTAGCTCAGTATTCATGCGTTTGAAATCCACTAGAAACTAACTTAGTAATTATTATTATTCTAGTTACCTATTACCTACCTATTTCAATTACAACTACTTGCCGACCCCTGGTATACAAGAGGATACACAAAAAAAAACACAGTTTAAATCCGGGTTGTTTGAACCCGTTTGGAAGATTCCTCTCTCAACCCAGGAAATAGGTTGACCTCCAATGTCAATGTCTCCAATGTCCTCATCATCATCATCATCGAGCCTGTGGTTTCTACAAACGTCAAAATTGGTTCAGTGTTTTGAAGTTAATCCATATGAATTTAAAAAAAAAAACAGTACCTTATAATTTTAATGACAATTGTCTATGCAGTGATCAATTTCCTCCATTCTTTACTGGTTTAATTATACTCTTTTCAATCCATTTATTGAAGTAAAAATCAAGCCTGTCCTCCTGTTTATAACATTTCCTTGTCCCAAATCTCTATAATGTCCCTTTATATAGCCCTTATTTACAAACTAAAGCTGCTCAAAATGCAATCTAATTTCAAAATTCAAATGGCCGTGAGTGTCCGCGGGTAAATCCGACCCACAGTAAATTTCAATTCCGTCGCAATAAGGGTACAAAAATTTTTTCAACGCCCGTGTCTATAATCGACCCCATTATCTGAGATTAGGGGTCCCAACCCCCAAAATCTCTTTTGAATGGTACACAAGATAAGCGATAATTTATTAGCTCGTAAGCCTGAAGAGCATTAGGTTTATTTTGTCTCTAGATGACTTTTAAAATCGTGCTTTGATTCAAAGGTATGTTAGTGCCAAATGTTTATAGTGGGATTAAAAACGTTTTCTTTAGCTTTCGTGAATCAGGGAGCATAGTATGTTACAAGATATAAGACAGTACCAATTAAAGTATGTTTCTGGCAGCAGGTGTGGTAGGTAGTGTAGGTAAGTAATTAATCCTTATTATCTGTTTGGAAATACCTAAAGGTTTTCCTTTGCGTTAGCGAGCAGGCATGAGTCCTCCATACCTATTGCTTATTACTTTACTTAAAATTATAAAAGTGAAAGTAATTTTGTCTGTCCGTTTGTTACCTTTTCACGACTAAATGGATGAACTGATGTTGATAAATTTTGGTATGGAGGTATATTGTTGGTATCCTGGGGACATAGTAAACTTTTTATTACGGTAAACTGTCCACACGGTTGAATTTGCGGGCAAAAGCTGGTTCTTTATAATAAAAAAGTGTAGGACAGCAGTAATCAATTATCTTGATCAATTTTCAGATACATTTTCTTTCAATATATTGTATTGTTTAAAGGCATCTATTTGACCTCCGTCTTACTCTTCTTACATAGTGTAAAGTAAAGACGTCGTCAAAGAAATATAAATTATATTTATTATAATCATGTTTTGTTATAAGTATAATCAATCCATGTTATTGAAAAACGCTGCATTTTAAGCACTCCCTAATTATTAGGGGAGGGTGGGCCAACTTGGCACAGCCAGCGAAACAAGCAAGTCACGTGCCGTAATGCGGTTTGGCAACAAAAACGCCACGTAACGGTCAAAAACAACGTTTTATATAGCTATAATATAGCTATTTCAAACCTTGAGGGGAATAAAATGGTGCAGAAGATATTTTCTATTGCGGTTTTTATTTTATGCTAATCAGTGAGAAAGTAAAGAGATAGAAGAATAATTTATAAATAGCGTAGCGGACAGTTGATTCCAAAAGAAGGGGTTTATTAAGTCTGTATTTTATTGTGTTTATACCTACTTATATCTCCAAGATATCTGAACTGATTTGTTATGTGTGCCTCAATATATGTACAAGGACTGAAAAAAAACCTGTAATACTCGTAATATACTCGTACCTGAAATGAGTAACTAGACAGTTTGAGAAGATTATATCTACCTATTGTCTATGGTAAAAGCATATTGTTTTGTCTGTGGTAGAGTAAAAAACTGGATAAAATAATAATCATAGTCAAATGCGTGTATGCAACTTTTTATTTAGAAATTACCATTTAAAAATGTATGTCTTTACCTATCCAAAGTTATCACTCACCTATTTCTATAGTTTTATATTGGGCCATGAAAGCTGCTCACCGCAGTAATTACTTATTAATAATACAATATTTATTACAATCCCAATATAGATATCGTTTGTTTTATCATTATTAATCAGAAAGACCCTATAGGCCTGTAATAGTATCATTATTTTGTAATTTTCATTTCAAATCACGAAATAAATATATTGATTTTCCCTCGATGGAACGGAACAGGCTGCGTTTGGCGTGCTTCGGACATTGATTGATATTTCAGATAATAATCCAGGATGTTAAATATTTTTAGGGATCCGCAGACTTCAGTTTAGAATCGAAACCCCTCTTGTTTTAACTTGACTGTCAAAACAACTCGGTTACGAACTCAAACTACATTTTCCTCAGTTTTAAAGTAGCACAAATATGGCAGACCACGACAGAGACAAAACAATATGTCATGGATATCTTCTATCTATAAGTAACAAAAAGATTGTACAAAAGAGATAGTAAAAAAAAACAAGAGTACTTTTTTTTACTCTTTTTTTTTCAATTTTATCTTTCTGTTTATTTGCGCATCACGTAAACACTACTGGAATGATTGCAATGAGGTTTTCATTGTTGAATAGCTTAGGGTTCGACTTAAAAGCTAGTGTTCTTGTTATCTCAATCCGCTGAGAAGAAATCGAGCAATCGATAAAAAACGTTTGACGTTGGAATGAGGTTCGATGACATTGGTACTTTTGGTTTTGGAATATCACATAGGATCCTTCTATCCTAGTAAAAGGACCACGCGGGCAAAGCTGCGGGTACAGCTAGTATGAAATAATATGCCAAATTTCATCACAAGATATTTGTTCTTCAATCAAAATACCATTGATTGAAGAACAACTCTGAACTCACAAACTGAACTTCAATAGCAGGTATTTAAAACAAGCCCAAATTAAAAATACATAACCTCCGACCCCCCCTCAACCAAATTTTAGCTAAGAAGCATCTCGATCATATCAGTTTTCAAACATAAAATCCGCATCAAAATTGGTCTATTCGTTTGGGAGCTACGATCCTCACTCCCATTCCCCACCCCCCAATATGGTTAAGAACCATCTCGTTTACCGCAGTTGAAACATTAAGAACCGCAGCTAAATCGATCCATTCGCCTCACGTTTTCTCACCTCCCCCTTCTCCCCCCATCCCCCATATATCTAAGAACCATCTCTATCACATCAGCTTTCAACCAGAAAAAACTACATCAATATCGGTCCATTTGTTTGGGTGCTACGATGCCACAGACAGACACACACGCACGCACGCACGCACGCACGCACGCACGCACGCACGCACGCACGCACGCACGCACACACACACACACACACCCTAAACTTATAACACCCGTCTTTTTGTTCGGGGGTTAATAACTGTTAACGTAGGAACTGTTTCATGATAAAAAAACAGTGAATTATTCAGTCAGACCGCAATGTACTTAAATAAAGCACTAAAAAGCACTACTAAAATATCAGTCTAAAAGCTAAGTTGAATTACTTTAGTAAGAACCTCTTAAAGCTCTAAAAGGCCGTGATTAGGTTGAACGAAGTGGTAACGATAAGGGAACGGTAATATAGCACTGCTATTAACAATACCGTCATTTTGTACATCAATCACTGCCACAGATGGCTGGTCAGTCTTTTTGATATGTTAATCGGAATACATTCGTATTTTTTTATATTCAAAGCGTAGATTCGTATGAATCGAAAAATAGTCGTAGATATGTTTTTTTTATATTTTGTATGTTTGAGATGTATTTCCAACTAGGAGAACCTATCCAAATGGAGAATCACTGTAGTAGGACTGCAAAGACATGATCAAGCATGACTTTGAATGTTAGTTTCAAAGCACGCCAAAAGACAGCAATTTGCTAACGATACCTCTCCAGCTGAATTTACCGAGAGAACAACACATTCTCAAAAGAAAAACCAAAACGACAAAGTCAGTCAATCAGATCAATAATTGGGGTGCCTTTGAAGAAAGAGGTTTGTTTGTAAATTTACGAACTACTTTTGTTTAATTTAAGTTATTTGTTTAGTTTAACAGTATACCTGCGCCCGTAGGCCCGTACTATCTTATGCAACATGCAACTATAGGTACTTAGTATTTGTACTTGACTATACAAATAGTGTACAAACAGCTAGAGATGATAGTTATAGTTCCAGTGCTGTACCAAACACTAATCTATTGATCGACGTTTAGTAAAGGGTGCCAATAACGAATGTGGGCGATGAACTAATAAAAAGGATTTCTAAAGGGGGCAAAGATCCACAATTTCTATGGATGGCTGAAATAATACACGAAATCAGAAAGGGGGGCAACCGGCGACTCTTGCTTTTCAATTGGAAATTAGCAATTTGAAGTTGTCATGAAAATCTCATAACAATCGTTTGACTTCAAATAACAACGCAATGCTGATACGCGAAAATTCGAAAAAAGGATACTTAAGGAAATTGAGATATCAGTTCGGACAAACCTCTAGATTTAATTTTTCCATATATTACACAAAGGATTCCAACACAAGTGATTTTGTGAAATTTGGGCAAAGCTATTTGTACCAATGTGCTATTTGTGCGTGTTGCCAGTGATGAGATACGGCACTGAGACGTGGTCGCTAACTATTGGTCTCATACATAAGCTCAAAGTCACGCAGCGTGCAATGGAGAGAGCTATGCTTGGAGTTTTACTACGTAATAAGGATCCGTAACGAGGAAATCCGAAGAAGAACCAAGGTTATCGACATAGCTCTTAGAATTTGAAGTTGAAGTGGCAATGGGCAGGCCATATAGTTCGCAGAGCCGACAACCGCTGGGGAATAAAGGTTCTGGAATGGCAACCACGAACAAGCAAGCGGAGTGTACGGACGACATTGTTAGCCATCGCAGGGAGTCGGTGAAAGGAGGTGGCACAAGACCGTTCGTCGTCGCGCTCTTTGGGGGAGGCCTATGTTCAGCAGTGGACTGCTAAAGGCTGAAATGATGATGATGATGATGATGATAATTTGTACCGATAGCATAACAAATTCGATAAGCCCACGTCGTCCTCTTCGTATTAATAAGAATGACGTTGCTATGTCTACACTGAAAGCATATTGTTACACACGGTGATTCATGTTATATTCATGTTAACACCTTCAGGGATATCCCTGAAGGTGTGTTTTTTTGGCTTTGAATAAACCTGATTGGCATAATAACGTAGTTATAATATTATAACTACGTTATTATGCCAATCAGGTTTATTCAAAGACTTTGTTCAACGTTGGTTCAACGGCACTCGAAAAAAATCGACTATGAAATAATAAAAGCACCCAGAACAAAGTGGAAATGACTCAGACATACTTAAATGTTTTCTAAGCATTAAGTTTAATAAAAAACACCAATATATAAAAGTGAAACGTCTGTTGTTCGTTTTTGGAGCTTTCACGCCAAAACGGTGGATCCGATTTTCATGAAACTTTGTAAATATGTACTTTACAGTATAGATTCCAACAAAGAATACTTTTTATCACGGAAAATGGTAAGTTGCCACGGGAAAACTGGAAAATATCGATTATTCGCTGTAAGAAACGGAATGACAGGTTGACATAGAAATGAAATAATAACAAGTGTGTCAAAAAAACATCAAGAGCTAGTGCTATTATTTTGCATTGGTTTTTAATATTCTGTTTGAACATAGGATGCTTTTTTCGCCATAAACTGTAGTCTGCGCGGGCGAAGTCGCGGGCGATAGTTAGTATTTAATGTATACTAAACCAAAAAGGCAACCTATTTTGATTAAAAAATAAGGATAATTAAAAAAAAAAACATTTAAACAAGAAGCTTTTACGAGGTTGTGAGTTTTTCTCTTGTTCATTTTTTTTATTATTTTGATTTCATATTCACTTCATTTAAGTTTTTTTTCTTTTCTTTGTCATCGGTTTGTGAGCAACCCTGAAAGTTTCAGCCGGAAAGCTAATCGGGAAGTGCTCGAAATTTGAATCGCAATTTTCGGCATACATACAAGTGAAGATAAATAAAATAATTTAAAAATAAGTAGTTTTCATGTAATAATTATTATGGGTAGGTCTCGCGTTTAACCTCCTTACTTATAAAAAGTTATGTAATGGTTATGCAATGGTTATGCAATGATTAAGAATTCCGCGCAGTACAATATTGTACTGCGCGGTTTTACTAATCATTACTTAATCATTGCATAACTTTTTATAAGTAAGGGGGTAGATGTTTAGAGTCAACCTTGGTCGAGAATAGTACCTAGGTATCAAGAGTACCCGATGCTCTTCCTCAAGAGTTTACGCTGCGAGATCAAAATACGTGATAAAAACGGATACGATTGAAACCTAGGCTGACTCGTACTAGACGGTTATTACCATATCTAAAACATTGTAACAAACTCACGACAACTTTAACACATATGGAAACTGGGGGAATGGGAAAATGACATAACCACGTCATAACTTTTTACCACTTTAATATTTAGATGATATTAAAGTGGTAAAAATTACAATGATGACGTTTTTAATAAATATAACAACTTTTAATGTTTATAAGTAATACTAAAATGTTGCCTTAGCTCTTCTAAAACTGGTAAGAACGATTACAAAATAATAGGATACGCCATTGCCCCTGACCTCGGGTTATCGCAGTCAGGCAAAGGGGCTATAGCGATCAACATAATATGTTAATTAGTTCACTCTTACATTTTCATTGATGATTTGTTATAGATGTTACTAAGCATGTATAACATAGTTTCCATAGTTTCCTCCGCAAAGTTTGAAGACTTTTATCTTCTACCTGTTATGACATGCGGAGCAGAGTCGTGGACACTCACGTTACGACTAGTTCACCAGTTCAAGGTCGTTCAGCCGGCTATGGAAAGGGCTATGCTTGGAGTTTCTCTGAAAGATCGTATCCGGAATGAGGTGATCCGGCAGAGAACCAAAGTTGTCGACAAAGCCCTTAGGATTAGTAGGCTCATGTGGCAGTGGGCTGGTCATATATGTCGAAGGACTGATAACTGTTGGGGTAGACGTGTTCTTGAGTGGAGACACGACTCTGTAAGCGTAGTGTAGCTAAGTGAAGCGACGATATACGCAAAGTGGCTGGCAGCAGTTGGAAGAGAAAAGCCGAAGTGTGGGCTCAGTTGCGTGCTTTGGGAGAGGCCTATGTCCACGGAGGACTGACAAGGGCTGATGATGATGATATCCCTCTGCTGAAATCCATCCAAATAACACACAATGATCCCAAAGATCGCTATGCAGTGCAAAGATGTAAAAATCTTGGTTTTCTCCGAATTATTAGCACTACTACATAGTTTGTTGTAATCATCATCGTTTTCTCCTAGTGCATCGTCACCATCGTCTTTGTACAAATTCTGAACCTCTTCCACTTTCTTTCCTTTTCACCACTCTTGCAAAATTATGCGTTTACATCTCTAGTTCTTTGACGATTTCTAAGCATATAAAATAATTAAATTAATGGTTAATGGTGGCAGATGAATGCTATACCCCAAAATACCGTTCTGCAATTTGAGTAATAAAAGGATAGCCAAATCTGAACTGACAAAAATAGCAGCTACCATTGATGAAACTATGTTATAATAAAGTTTTATTATGGAGTACTTAATTATAACTAATAACTTTTCTTTAAAATATAAATAAATAAATATAATCGAGGTATGGTTTTGAACGCACCTTAATTCATTATACCTACGTTTTTTTTAGCAGGTGACAGTTGTCATTTGACAAAGTGCATAGTTATCACAACTTACAGATACAACTGCTCAAACGTATTTAATTATCATGAAACAGGATGATCAAACACAAAGGAAATTAATATGTTCTACAAAGCAAAGTTTGTACTTAGCGACAAAGTTGTGCCGCCGAATATTAGATCAAACCGGGCTCCATACAAATTCTCTCTCATGTACTGTGAACGGACGAATCAAGCTCATCGGCGCTTGCAATTTAGCTACATCCTCCTCCGTTTAGACCACAACTTGTGTTTCTACGCATTGTATTTTTTGCGTTATTAGACTGACCGTCATTTCTCCTGCTTCCCCTATGGCCATAAGTTCTGTTACTAATTAATATGCATTTTTTTTAAATAACTTGCTAAGATTAAATGTATCTGTAAATAGTCGAATGCTAGCCATTATTGTCTCTAGCCATTGATGAATCTATGGATTTACGCACTTTTTAAAAGTGTATCACTGATAGGCCACTACGCAATCTAAGACGTTTTCCCATAGACATATATATTTCGGTCTCCTAATAAATTTTGGCCGAAGTCTCTTTTTCACGAAAGTTTAAAGAAATATTTAGAGCTAAATTTCCCATGGAGACAGTGCAACAAAATACAGTGCGTAAATCCATAGATTGGTGGCCAGAGTGATTAAAGGCTTGCATCAAAGATTGGTGGCCAGAGTGATTAAAGGCTTGCATCAAAGCCTAAAGCGGTCACTACAAGTAAAATTGTTATAAATTTATCGTTTAGACTTTTATAAATATGTTCAGACAAGTTTCTTATTAAATTGTTTCCCTAGAAAAACATTTTCATTTCATAGCCATACCAGCTACAGAACATTATTATACCAAAAGTTATAGGTACCTACTAAACATTTGTTATGATTTGATTCACAGAACATTATCGTTAAAGTAATACACTCTTGAGCAATGAAATTGACTCAGCACCTACGCACGAAATCAAATGTGTTTTTTTTTCTATGTTACTATTATTTAATTTTAAAAATAAATCGAATATTTGAAAGTTGGAATCATTAGATCTTAATGAAAAAATAATTGTAAAAATCTGACACATCTTACTGAAAATACGTACAGTTAGAATTAATGCCTAAACATATTGCTCTCCTTAGTTTTGCGCCGGGAATGCCTATAAATTATTTTTCTTTAATCATTAATCAAATTATATAACCATTATTATTGGTTTACATTTAAATAAATGTTTTATTTTATTTAAGGTTTTCCCATAGATTGCTTTCAAATTTGTACAATATCTCGTATAATTTTAAGTATCGTATCTCAAAAAATACTCAACTGATTTCCACGAAAATTATGTAAATATAAAGGTGAGATGGTAAACTTTCTGTCTTTAGTTTTTATTGATAGTTACGTATTTTCAGAATTGGAAAAACACGATTGTGCGCATGAGGTCTTAAGTCAATTTCATTGCTCGCGAGTGTATATAGATCTCTATCTACTTTTTTATATATATATATATATATATATATATATATATATATATATATATATTATGACTCGCTTAGCGTGGTGAAAATTTTGTATGTGGCTGAAGATGGGGCATGTAGTCACAAGATTATGGGCACTACAATTCTAAAAGTTCAGTCAAACCACGCTCTGGCCCATCCAGGATATAATAAGATTCCATAACATTTAGATTTCATAAGGATGATGAAAGTGGCAATTCTTCAATGTCTAAGTAGCAAGATAATATTATTATATTTTTATTAGTTCCTTTCACCGGCTAACAATTGCGACGGCGGTCAGGTCCCGGCTTATAACAGCAACAATCCCTTATCAAAACATGACAATGACAGTCAGAATAATAGTTTGCCCGGGAAAAACAATCTTAGCATTTTTGCACAGATATTTATCGGAATAATGGCTGGTGTCCACTGATGCTGAGATGAGCGGATAACTCCGCTCATCTCGGCTCCTCCAATTCAATTTCCTTATTCTTTAACTGGTGAGCCACTTTTTTAATTAGCTGCATTATACCCATCGATTCATACCATTTCATAATCATAAAGAGTTGCCTTTTGCCGCGAGTTTTTGCACCGCTTCATTGAAGTTCATTTCCAATGAGATCGTCTGTTCTATTTTTGTTAGCTAAGTTTATGAATACTGTCAAATCTAGATTATTTCCCCTTACCTCAACTGTCGATAAATGCCACTCCACTCCACTTTTCCACTCCACTCTTCCACTAGTTCCAATCAGGACTGCTCTGCTGTGGAAGTAAATTTCTCGTTAGTAACCCTGCCAATATATGATTTGACACTTATTCGGAATGTGGAAAAATAGTTCCGTATGTATATTAACAGAACCATCTCCAACAATTAACCAGTCTATCTTACAATAGGTACAGTGAAAATGTGTTTCTTTATCGCTCATCTCCATCTCGGTAGATAGTGGATAATAGCCTTATAAAGAAAAGAGCCGAGTAAGGAAATCATATCAAAAGAATTACATTATTAATGACTATCCTTCTTTGTTTCGGGGAATGTAGAGTTATATCCATAAGGCTTTTACGCGGATATTACGAAGAGCATTGTTATTTTTGCACGACTGCCCAAATAAGGAGTGTGTAAAGGTGTGTTCATGGTTCATGTATGTATTTATGTATGTGAATTTATTTGTTCCACCCATGTACCACCAAAACTTTTAAATGCTTGAACAAATTTGAATCTGACGATAACCCGATGTAACGATACCCCAATGTGTGTATCGTTAGAATCCTTACATCATCTGGAGTAACATTAGGCTATAAACATTCTTGAAAAGTTGGTTTTTTGAAAGGGCAGTCTTGTTTTATCTCTTACTTTGATGATGTACTTGTTTACAGACGTATGTTGATGTCTTGGAGGTCTACAAAATATAAGTCAAAAATATATAGAGTAAAATTTTATATAATAACTTTTATTTTATTATAAATAACTTTAAATAAATTAAAATTTAGATTTATTTTTTTATTAAAAAATAATAATGATAAAATTAGAATAAAATAGAAAAAAAAAATAGTAATATAAAAAATTAAATTATTCATCCAAGGTACGAATGCTTTGGTATTCAAACACATAAATTATTTCTGAAAGTCTGTGACTGAAATCTAGCAAACCAAATTCACTGCAAAATAATGGTAATTTTTTAATTTCTATAGAATATTTACATTATTATTTGTTATCAAAATATAATGGGCGGGTCTCACACGGCAGCGCACGCCATCTCGGTGCGTGAAGGAGGTGAGATGGATTATATGGCAGCACAAACATGAAGGAAAAATCCCACAAAAATGTTCTGTTGTTCTGTGTGCTCACCACAAAACCATGCGCAGCGGCCTTGCACGCCTGCCTGCTAGATTTGTACTACACAGAACTACGGACTATGGCGCTACTTGTGAAATACAGCTCGTCGGTAAAGAAAGTAAATAAGTAAAATTATTATATAGATACAAAAAACTCAACTGCTTACAAAATTATTGAATACGAGCTGACCACCACACTAATCACACTAATATTATTAGAGCGAAAGTTTGCATGTATGTAAGGGTGTGTGTATGTTTGCTACTTCTTCACGCTTAAATGGCTGAACGGATTTAGATGAAATTTGGTATGGAGGTAGCTTATACCCTGGATTAGCACAAAGGCTACACTTTATCCCGAAAAAATGCACGGTTCCTGAGGGAAGCGGGTGAAACAGCGGGGTGCAGCTAGTATTTCTATACATTTAATGTTTATTTTAACTTATATATTTTACTTTACTTTAATAGTTGCAATTGCAACATTTGATTATAGTATTTACAGTAACATGAATAAAAAAAATTAGTAATTGCTAGTGTTTAGTTATAAAAAATATATATTTTTGAAATGGTCCGTAGTCTGGCAGCTGTAAGCCGCCATGTTGGTTTTCTTGACACTATTATATCCTTGAGCACTCTGGTGATCAAGACGAATCCAATGATACCTCATTAATCAAAATCCATCAAGCCGTTTAGGCTGTAGGACGCCTAAGAAACGTAAAAATATACATACACTCATACAACCCAAACACATAACCCTCAGACGACTAATAAAAATATGCGGATACCGTGTGTCTTATAAACTTGGCGGATTACCAACCGTGCTCCGTGACGGCAGGCAGTGCCAGACGTTCAATTTGGCATTGCAGGGTGAGATACGCCCAGTTGATTGACTCGTAATACGACTCGTCGTTTTAGCAGAGCTTTCTTTTTTACTAGACTGCGCCACGCAAAGGCCCGGTAATGTATCAGCCTATGTACCCTATGTATGTATGTATGTATGTATGTATGTATGTATGTATGTATGTATGTATGTATGTATGTATGTATGTATGTATGTATGTATGTATGTATGTATGTATGTATGTATGTATGTATGTATGTCTGTTCCTATGTGGCACTATATAGACCAAACGCGTTGACCGATGTTGATGATTCATACGTCAATCGTTTTTATTCTCTGTTACATCTGACACAACGTAAATAGACACATCATCGGTCATCTGAGAAGATTTTTCTAGAAGTCCTAGAGAGCTATAATGATTTCTACAACAAATATCTAGATAGAAGTAGGTTGATTTATGTGCGTTACCTTTTTAATTCAGTTATTTGTTAAGCAAAATCAAAATGCCTTAAATGCAACCCTTTAAATACTTCTACGAATAATCAGTATCACATATTTATTAAAACCGAGACACCCTGTTTCTACCTATAAAATTTCGGAGTAAAGTTGTTATAACATTGAAGTGCTGTCTCGAAAAGATCATATTATTAATATTTTAAAGTTATTTCTCAACAGAGTTTGGTTGATATTTTGTAGGTATTCATAAATAATAATTATATCCGGCCAGATTGTATCCAGCTAGACAGTAACTAGGCAGTATTATCAAAGTTTAACTTCTAAATTATATAACGTTTGTAGGAACCTTTATAGAAGCCAAATATTATTAGTATTTTTCTAAGTACAATATTTTTCTTGAAAAATATTCTCTAACTGAATTGTCACGTCATCTAACAGTAAAAAAAGAATGATGATTTAATTTCAAGAAATTAAAATACGCTTACTAACTACACTGCCTTTCAAACTTGACAAACTGCCTTCAAACATTACCACACTTTTAAAATTAATAGTTTTTTAAAATTAAATTGATTGGCTCCTACTCATTGGATTGAGATACCAAGTACGCCAGTTTTTAACTCAAACCTTAAGCTAGCCAGCAGTGAAAATTGCTTGACAATAGTTCCAATAGTTTTAACGTGACACGCCAATAGACAGACATTAAAGGTGTGGTACCAATTTTTAAAGGCCAATGCAGTAAAAAAATAGGGCTTATCAAAGAATAGGGCGCGATTAATGTATTATTTATACTCCGTACAATTGGACGGATATGCGTCAATTCGGCTAAACCACTACTCGATACATCTCTACTTTTGGGGTCATCAATGAATTGAGTTTTAGGGGGGAATAAAACGACGAAAATCGTTATTAAAAAAGTTTTATTGGATCGTCGAGTAGATGGGGACGTCGAGTGCTGCCAGATATAAAAAAACATTTTTGCCCAAATTGCGATGCTTGTAAAATGTTTAGGTAAAGTTTGCTACGTTATGTAGGTAAGTGTTGTTTTGTGTATTTGGAGAGGGGATTTCGAAAGTTGTGTGCGTCTTCTTATTAGTCTGAATATTTTAAGTGTAGAAGAAATAGAAAGGCCAGGTCTATTTTTCAACCTTGTGTAAATGAAAATGCCTCATTTACTTGTTTTTAATCTCGAGGGTAATCCGCTAATTTAGTATTAATAATTTTTTATTATAATTCATTTAATAGATGTAGGTATATCTATTTACCATAGCATAATAGCAACTAATAGATACTAAAGCTTATGAATTTATTTGAACCGTCTTCAAAATAGGACGATGCTCTCAATTCAATGCGTACGTTTCATTTTCAGATTTCTGATTTCAAAATGTAACAAACTGCTTGCTTGCTTGTCGTATAAGCACAGAATAAATAATTGTAAGGTACACGAGGGTAATATTGTAACGTTAAGCCTTGAAAAAAAGAAGAACACTAATAAGTAGAAGAGGATAAATAATACACAGTTGTTAACTTAGGTCAGACGATCCAACTGGGTAGATCCAACTTCGACAAAGAGGTCAACCGACGAGTCTAACTCGGATGGGCAGCGTTCGGGAAATTACGCCATATCTTCTCGCAGATACCGCAGAGCCTCAAGACGAAAGTTTATAATTAGTGCGTGTTGCCAGTGATGACATACGGCACTGAGAAGTGGTCGCTAACTATTGGTCTCATACACAAGCTCAGAGTTGCTCAGTGTGCAATGGAGAGAGCTATGCTCTATGTTTCACTACGTGATAGAATCCGAAATGAGGAAATCCGTAGAAGAATCAAGGTTACCGACATAGCTCTCAGAGTTTGTAAGTTGAAGTAGCAATGGGCAGGCCATATAGTTCGCAGAACCAACAACCACTGGGGAATTAAGATTCTCGAATGGCGACCATGAACTAGCAAGCGAATTGTGGGGAGACCCCCCACACGATGGACCGACGACATTGTAGCCATCGCAGGAAGTCGGTGGATGGAGGTGGCACAAGATCGCTCGTCATGATGCTCTTTGGGGGAGGCCTATGTTCAGTGGACTTCTAAAGGCTGACATGATGATGATGATGATGATGATGATGATGTTAACTTTACTAATTATACGATGAAAAAAATAACATATAAACTATTGCAGTAATTAGGAACTTCTCCAAAAATCTTTTCTTTGTTTTTTTTTTGAAAATGTCCCTATTTACGGCAGGTGCAGTAAATATGGACAGTATGTGTCCATACTTTTCCGGATGGGTATTTTTTGAGTTGGATGGGGTATTTGGTGCTGGAGGATTTTTCTTCGAAAACACGGATTGTCTAAATGCTGTGAGAGACTTTTAATTTTTTTGCGTCGTGGCTTTGTATTTTTGGAAACTTTTTCAGGTGTCTCCATTACGATGTCCATATTTTCAAGTTGAGACTTGTTTACTTTTTTTATGAATTACCAAAAACTTTCTTGAGAACTCTGTTTCTTGTACACGATCATTGTAAAATATGATAAATTATCTGTCTCTTAAAAATTTGCCGGGACGCCATATTTAAAAAAATAAGTGAAGCTCAACATAAACGATGTTTTTGATCTGTCAAAATGAAATTTATGTCGGTAAAGCAGTTGCGATGCGTCTTCTAACATTTGGTAGCCTATCATAGCCTATATCAAAACAGCATTGTCTATGAAAAAAAATACTGTACTTTTTGAGATATGATGGATTGACCATATTAACTGGTTGACCATATTACCCTATTGTACCTTTCAAGAAAGGAGGTAGTGCTGGCTTTGTTAGATGCCCTCGAGCGGCCTGTCAAACTCTAGACACCAGAGGCCAGAATTATACCTCATACGACAAGCAAACAATTAAAGAAATGAATCTAGCTTTACAAAAGATATTGCAAAAACATTGTTTTGAAAGATTACATTTCAAAATGATTTAAAATGAACAGTGTAAACCCAAAAAGCAACTTCCAAACGTCCCAGAAACAGACAAAAAAAACAGTGGTTTTCACTCACGGAGTAGTTACAGTACAACAGTCTATAAAACAAGCATCAAATTTGATTAGTGATGTTGAAGTCAATCTAACTTCCCTAGAGGCCCGGCCGGAATCAAAGACAATTGAATAGCACCAATCTCTAGGGCTTCAGAACAACAGCAATGCGACTGAGATCTGACCGGGCATTGTTTATCCGCTATAGCGACTACAATATCCGGGTGGTGGTTATATCCGGGCGGAGACTGAGCCGGTGAGATAGCTTACAAATCTAATTCCGCACCGCGAGGTCATTGCTGCACACGACAGGAGTAGTGATGGGAAAGCTATGCATTAATGTCGATGAAAACAACAAAATGTAGGTTTCCGTAACGTAATTCCTGAGATTACAATACATAATCTAGCCTCTGCTTGGTAAAAATACGAGTATGTTTAAATTAAATGGTAATTTAAACATACTCAATTGAGAGCCGAGTAATGGACAACCAAGGTACGACTAGTCCACCAATTTAAGGTCACTCAGCGGGCTATCACGATCAGTTGGTCTAGTGGCTAGAGTCCCTAGATACGGAATCAAACGTTCGCGGGTTCGAATCCTGCAAGGTGCAATCATTTGTGTGATGAGCAGAAATGTTTGTTTCTGAGTCATGTATGTAATATTGGTATCTATGTATGTTTATCCGTTATCTAGTGCCCATAGTACAGGGTATCCTAGTTTGGGGCTAGGTAATTGGTGTGGAATTGTCCAGAATATATTTATTTATTTATGGAAAGGGCTATGCTCGGAGTTTCTCTGAAAGATCGTATCTGGAATGAGGTGATCCGACAGAGAACCAAAGTTGTTGTGTAGCTCTTAGAATTAGTAAGCTAAAGTGGCAGCGGGCTGGTCATATCTGTCGAAGGAGTGATAACCGTTGGGGTAGACGTGTTCTTGAGTGGAGATCGCGACTCAGTAAACGTAGTGTAGGGCGCACTCCAGCTAGGTGGGGCGACGATATACGCAAAGTGTCTGGCAGCAGTTGGAAGTGAAAAGCCGAAGACCGGGTTCAGTGGCATGCACCCCCACTGGTGTACATCGCACCCTTTTTACTAGAAAACCCCAAACTAGAAAAGATAAGGGTGTGTGTAGCTCTGCCGTGGCAATGTAGTTCACAAACGAATGGACCGATTTTTATACGGTTTTATTTTGTTCGAAAGCTGATGTGATCGAGATTGTTTTTAGCTATAATAACTATAATTTATTATATATTAGCTTTAATTGGGGGGTTATTATTGGGGGGTTATTAGTCTTCCGGCTGATGATAATAAATAAAATTATCTTTCAATTACTTATCGACCCTGAGGCGGTATTCTAAAAATAGCATATTTAGATATTGGAAATGTGTGTTCCGATAAAATAAGCTGCCGTTTATTAATTTCTCATCTAATGATAATGCTTATTAGAAGTTTAATAATAAGAATAGGCAGCGCTTGAGATAACGCTACCTAAAATTAATTGTGTAAAGCGATTGACAATCTATCTGAGATAATCGTTATTAGGAATTGTTTGTTTATCTTTTATACCTACCCCGATTAATGTCAATCTTGTTTAATATTAATAGTTTTTCATAGTTTGTTTTAAATTAATAAATATATAGATATATTCGGGACAATTCCACACCAATTACCTAGCCCCAAACTAGGATACCCTGTACTATGGTGAATAAACATACATATGTAGATACGAATATTACATCCATGACTCGGAAACAAACATTTCTGCTCATCACACAAATGATTGCACCTTGCAGGAATCGAACCCGCGACCGTTTGATTACGTACCTAGGATCACTAGCCACGAGACCAACCGGTCGTCTAATCGCTTTTAGCGATAAGACCGCCCATTGTACCTATAATCTAAGTAGTTTCCTATGTCTGTATCGTTTTATTTTTCTTGGTGTCAATAAAGAGTTAATCTATCTATCTATCTATCTATCTATGAGGTAGTGCCAATCTGTGTCAGAGTTTGTTAGGCCGCCCATAGACTGCTCAAAGTCTTAACAACTGCTATCATTTGTTATCAACGGAGACCGACCGTATAACGTGACTTTGAACCGGAGCGATGGCAGATCCGCTTCTTCTTCTTCTTATTTAAGAGTCCAGCTCTTGTCGTTTGAGTGATTTTCAATATCCTTCTAGGTCTGTCTCTTCATCTCTTCCCTTCTACCATCCCTTTTAAGATGTTTTTTATGAAGTTGTCATATCTTATAAGGTAGCCAAACATCTTTCCTCTTTAGCAGATCCGCTCAAAACTATATTGGGGCAGGATCGAGGATCGAACCCAGGGTCGATGGATTTAATCAACAAATTTCGGAAACTCTGAAAAATACCTTGGTCGCACTCGACACCAAATAATCGTTTAAGAAACGATTCGAACTGAAAGAAACGAGAATCGTTCAACATTTTCTCGTTTCTTTCACATCTCTAGTCCATTCCTTCACGTCTTCTGGCACTGCAGTTGTTTGAAATGCGGGTGTGGCGCCATCTAGGGCTTCTAGGGGATTTCAGTCGTTTTATTACCGTATCACAGGAAGAAAACTGGATGTTATTCTGGAACTGAATACCGCCATGGCCTAAGTTAGGTAGGTATTGCATTTTGATTGAGATTTATGGGTTTGCATTTGCAGTTTATATTGTAACTGGATGGTTCATGGTATAACATTTAAACACGACGACCGATCGATCTAGTGGCTAGTGATTCTAACTATGAAATCAAACGGTCATGGGTTCAAATTCTGCTGAACCGCATCGCAATCGGTTCAGTAGAATTTACGTGATTCGCGAACAAACAAACAGACAAACAGACACACGATTTAAAAAAATGTTGCTATGTAATAAAACGATGAGAAGACTTGACGAAGCATGCCGAATGCTGCCCAACCCAGCACAAAATACAGCACCATATAAACAGCATCAATCCAAAACAAGGAGTATTCGTTAATGAGGTGCTAACGACCGCATACCACCCACATCTCCAATCCATCAACGTCGTCTGCAGTCAATGCGCCGTCTACACAACATCTACGAGCAAGTACAAGTATTAAGTGTCGCATTAGCCATCTTGATCATGAAAGGTTTTCATCCGCACGTAGCGCTAATATTTCGACGAGTTTCGTATGATAATCATTGATTTACCGCCCTTTGTATGTTCACCCTTAACTCAAAGGTTACTGAACAGATTTGGATGATTATTTTATCTTTGCTTATAATAAATCTAGAAGAACGAAAAAGTTGTACAAAGAAGATAATTTAAAAAACTGATCAAAATAAGCTACTGAACAAGAGTATAGCATTTTTTTTATAGTTTCTGTCTGTTTGTCTGTATGTTTATTCACGCATCACGTAAAAACTACTGGATTGATTGCGATGCGCTTTTCATTTTTGTATAGCTTAGGATTTGACTGAAAAACTAGGGTACTTAGTATGTTAATCCGATGATTAGATGCCGAGCAATAGATAAAAACTGTTTGACGGCTGAAGGAATTTTGAAGATATGTAAGTATATTGTACTTTATAGGCACTTTATACATTATAGGTTCCTGGAATAACACGTATGAGCTACTTTTAAATGAAATGACCACGCGGGCAAAGCCGCGGGTACAGCTTAAGTTCAAAAACTAAAATCCCACTAAGGTCAGGTTACTCTTGCGATGAAGATGAATCGATTGATACCTCGCATGTCAAAATCCGACCAATAGGGGCGACGCGTCGCTATGGTGGAACATCCACATTATATACCTTCATAAATACATAGACTGTTAAATTCATTATCCTTCCCTTGCTTCGCCGTAGTCGGGTAAAAAATATTTCATTTATTTTATATATAAAGTATATCAACTATAGTTTCAACCACAAACGGTAGTCTTGCTCAAGGGGAGTGAGGAACGCTCGCAAACGATTTTCTCCTCGAATTACTCAGAGATCAGCGGGTGTGTTTGAAACTATAGTTGGAATAATTCAACTGATTTAACTGAGTAACTCCCGTTTTGTATAAAAACCACGTTAGTTTTCATAATAAGTAATATAATTTATTTGTAGTCCGATATAAGTTTCATCAAAATTGGTACAGTAGTTTTCTAGAGGTAGGTATAATATTGTCAAATTAAAACAATATGTAAGACGAAAACTATTTAACGATGACTGATTTTATAGTTCATATTTAAAACTAGAATACAAAACCTAAAATTATCACAATATGTGCAAATAGAAGACGCCATCGACGTTACCTCGTTTAATAGCCCGGGTAATTCTTAAAACGAGGTAGGCGTCAGCTCCATAATTACCTGTAAGCGTCTGTCAGTAGTCTCCATAATTACCAGGCTCTGCTTTTTAAGGGTTTTTTTCCATAATTCTTTATCTCTCTAAGACTTAGACAAAAACATGATTAACAGAATTTCATTCGATACATTTTCTTATAAAAAAAATACCTTATTTTTGATAATTTTTACATTTTTTCTTAACGAAGGCAGGAAGGAAGTGTTATCTCTAAAATAAATCTCACAGCTAGAAAATATAGTTTATTATCTTATGCTTAGACAAAATTTACCTACCTAAATTATTAGCCTGCCAATATAATAAATAACTTTTGAGACATATGTCATTTAGTTCCGAGCTAAATTGTGTGTTCAAACAGCGCTCGCAATATTCAACCTAGTTACGCAGGCACTTCAGTGCTTATTGCGGGTAGCGGGCGGCAGAGTGTAGGGTAGGTGGCAGGGGAGTAGGGAGTGGGAAAATGTAACCTTGGAGCCTGGCCATAACAAAACACTTCTCCTGACGTTACTTAATGGTACTAGTGGTATAATTTATTGCCAGTTGTACTAGTGGGACAAAAGACTGACAATTATACAGTAAAATTGCGTGACATACCATACCATAAGTTGCTCTAAAATAGCAAAAAAAACAATTTTTTTTCACTTTTTATATCAAGGAATAATTATTTTTATACAAATCGTTATGGTCCTACAATGTCTACGCATTCCTTAGAGAAAGGAAAATTTTCCCTATCCTTTCTCGATGGCGCATTCCCACATCTCCGATCTATCAACGTCATCTGCAGTCACTGTGCCACTTAGCGAGCGAAACGAGTAGAACTATATAGATGTAGATGACCTACCTAAATAAAATATAATCCGCCAGGTATTTGACGTTACTCCTTAGAAACGGGCGTAGCGCGGGATATATACTTTGCAGTTTGCGGGTTATCGTGGAAAAGTGTGGAACCGGAGGCATATAAGCGGAACATAAGCGGATCTTCAGCAGTACGTAAGTCAACGGTTAGTGGAAAGTAAGTGGAAATTAATTTGAAAGTAAGTAGAACGTAAGTGGGACGGAAGTGGAATGGAATGGAAATTGAACGTAATGGAACCATTTTCTTTTATGGTGTGTTTAATTTCTATTCCATAATTTTGAAGGGCAATAAAAAAAATATGTTTCATTTTAGTAAAATTCGATATTATCAATATTTAAGGTACTTTCCCTCATTCCTTCGAACGACCGCCTTTAATATCCTCCCTGTATGATGGGTGGATCTTATTGGAAAAGAAGGTTTTTTTTCCAGACAACATATGGATGGAGCCAATGAACATATACAAAGATTTTATACTATCATTAACTCGGTGTCGAGATCGTTAGCCTGACATACTTTTCTTGCGGGAACGAAAGCTGAAAACAGAATCTCTATGATCAAATAAAATCATTGCTGATTTTTAATAGTATTACTTTTTGTTTTCATGCCTTTTATATAATGCTCAAAAACACAAAAACATATTTTATTTGTACTATTTGCATAACAATAACAAAAATAAACCAATATGGTTATGCATATTGGTTTATTTTTGTTATTGAAATGAAATTATCAAAAAATAAGTAAAAAATATAAATTAAGTTAAATGGTTTTACTATAAAGAATCTTAAGAAACATGCAGATAATGTACTAAAATCTTAAAAATAAAATAAAATCGTGGAGAAAATAGAATTTCTATTACTCCGGTTACGCCACATCCTAAGTTTTTATTTTATTTTAAGCTTTTCGTACATTATCTGCATCTTTTTTAAGTTTCTCTAGCTATAATACAGAATAATTTTTTTAAAAGCCATTTCCTATTTCCTAGTTTTTATTTATGTAGTTGTTTCTAAAGTGTACTGTGTTTTATTTGTCAAACCCTTTCATTTGATACCCATATTGAGAAGATTGAAAAAAAAGTATACCGCCATTTTGTGGTGGCAGCTATCTTGGATTTGGATATTTTCATCATATACTGTATTCTACTAGCTAATATTTTTCATCTGATACCCATAATGGGGGGTAGTTTTTTTTATGTAATCCGCCATTTTGTGGCAGCGGCCATCTTGAATTTTCAATGATACTGAATATATATAATTGTATTGTCATTAGAACTAGAGGTGTGGACCAAATTTGAGATCAATCAGTCAACAGGAAGGGCGTAAAATTCCAATTACTAGATTTGACCCATAAAACTACAAACAAGGCAAGCTAAATAAAATCGTTTGATAAAATATAGAGATTAACGTACATTAAAATTCTTATCTGTTCGCTTTAGTAGACCAACCATTTAGTAAACATAGATATATAGATAGATAGATAGATAACACCTTATTGCACCAAATTACACACATCAAAAATATTTGAACTTAAAAAGTAGTACAATCGGCGGCCTTATCGCTAAGCAGCAATCTCTAACTTGCACAATGCACAAAACCCTACATCTAAGTTTCCTTAATTCAATTTAAAACTTCGAAGCTTACCCAGGACGTAGAAACATCCATAATGATTTGCCCCTTATCTCTAATTACACAATATTAAAGAAAAACATGAAGCATAAACTTTTTAATTATAAGGGTCAAGCCCTTTTTCATCACAATGAACGGGACTAGGTTAGAATTTTAGGGTGTAACTTATACCAAGCGATGCGGGTCGCACCACAATGAAGTGAGATATCGCACAATACAATAAAAATAATAGTTTTAGGAAACCTAGGTAATTCTCTAATAAAATTTATTGAAATTTCTGTTTCGATCTACCTCAGAGAAATTATAACGGGAAATGCCAAGCGCAACTTCTATTACTGAAATGTTTCTGCCAGTTTTCGAGGGAGGCGAGTTTAACACGTTGAAGCGTCTTTATAAACGCACACGCAAATAGAAGCTGCACACAAACACAAATCAAGCACACAATTAAAAATGACTGTTGTTACAGTATTGTTTAGTTGCACACTAGCGCAAAAAGTAGAGATAAGGACCGATAAAAAAAAGATACATAATGTCAGTGCCTGTTTTTGTAGAAATCACCAGTTTACAGTGAGCTTCTCCGTCGCGGGATCCCGCTTGACGGTGCGGAGGTTCTAAAGGTTCAGCCAAACCAACGCGTTCAGCTTGCGATCGCGGTGGCGTGCACGATAGCGATCAATTACTGCAATTATACTAGTAACGACGTATTCAAACCAAACGCTTCGATCGCCGTGTCCAGCCGCAGGACCGTTCCGTTCAGCCGTTTGAGCGTGAAGGCTGATGATGATGATGAAAAGTATCTGGGGTATAGGCTATCTCAATTCCAAATTTCATCAAAATATGTTCATCCTTTTGGCGTGACGGAGTATACAAACTTTGGCTTTATAATATTAGTGAAGTATTATAATCTTTCAAATTTCAAATACACAGTTCCTAAGTTACAATCGAACTAACATCAAGCATACATATATAGAGATAAGCCAGGATAACATGAGTGTGTTTGAAGAAATCAAACATCCGCAGAATCCGAACAGCACACAAAAACCAATCACAGATTTATATTTAGCTCTACTTTTGTGTTATTTGTCAGATTCTCGCGAGTCATGTTATCGCGGAAGCTTTGACATAGTTGGTTTGTAGCTCCGCTTGCGCCTCGCTTTGATCTGTCAATCCGTACCAATATATATAAGTGAAACGTTGTCTGTTTGTTTGGGAGCTTTCACGCTATAACGGCTGGACAGATTTTGATGAAATTGTAAGTTTACACGGGAAAACTAGAAAATATTGATTACTCGCTGTAAGGAACGGTTGCCATGGAAACGATATAACAAGTCTGTCAATAAACATCAAGAGCATTGGTGCTATACCTACTTTTGCATTGGTTTTTAATAACATAGGATGCTTTTTTGTCGCGATAAACAGTAGTCCGCGCGGATGAACGCGTGGGCGGGAAAGCTAGTTATATACGAGTACAAGTTCACGTTTGAATACTATTTCACCAGGTTGAGTGTGATGCCGTAAACAATTCATTCAAATTGTACGATAGGTGTCGTAAGTCGCATAGCTTCGTCTAAAGCCCTCCCCAGAGGTTTAACGTGGCCATAAAAGTGTCTCTATTAGTCCGGGATAACAAGAACATGGCGGGAGTTATAATGAAAATTGCAGAGATATGAAACAACGAATTAAACAAGGATGATCAAAGTCCAGGGGATTGGTTTTTGATATAGAACAATATATAAAACAAAATAGGAT
This sequence comes from Alsophila aescularia, assembly GCA_946251855.1. Taxonomy (NCBI): domain Eukaryota; kingdom Metazoa; phylum Arthropoda; class Insecta; order Lepidoptera; family Geometridae; genus Alsophila; species Alsophila aescularia. Next base: position 11,532,839 of record OX276381.1, read on the forward strand.
GCTTTTTTTTCGTTATAAACAGTAGTCCGCGCGTACGAAGTCGCGGGCGGGAAAAATAGTAAAATAATAAATACAAGATGATGATCATTATTGTTAAAATAAATACAAGACGAAAACAGGTCGGTTTAAATAATACAAGACAGGTAGGTAAAAAATGGCTCAGCTATATACACCGAGGACTGGAGTATTTGTCAAAATATGAGATATTATGTTGGTTACATTACAACTATGGTTTAAAACTAACATGGTCAAAACCACTAGAGTATATACATTAGATATGAGATATTTACCATGGATACTATTTTTAATGAGCGCCATGATCACGAATAACTGAAGTACTACTAGATTTATCACAAGATTAGATTACATACTTCTAATTGATTTACATAATTTAAAAACAGTGAAAAAATTATTTACCAATAATTGATGATTGTGACAATGAGGATAGCTGAAGACCGAGCTCAGTGGCGTGCATTAGGAGAGGCCTACGTCCAGCAGTGGACATATATAAGCTGATGATGATGATGATGATGATGTGACGATACAATAAAGATTATATGTACCTATCTATTCTATCCTGTCTTCTATACTTATAATATAGTAAGTAACAAAATGTCTGTACAAAGAAAATAATAAAAAATGACATATGGTACTGACCAAGAAAATTTCTATTCGCGCATCACGTAAAACCTACTGGACCGATTGCAATGCGGTTTTAACTGTTGGATAGCTTAGGTTTTGACTTAAAAACTGGTACTTGGTATTTTAATCTGATGATTAAAGGCCGAGCAATCGATAAAAAAACTATCTGACGGTACTTTTGGTACTTTTGGTGACACAGGTTACTTTTAACCCAGTGACAAAACCATGCGGGCAAAGCCGCGGCCACAGCTAGTAACAAATTAATACAAACTTACCTCTATTCAGTCTAAAACTTTCTCTTCCGACAAAAATAACTGAATTCGGTTCGAAAATCATGAGGCACACTCCACAAAAATGGCCGACGAGTTAAAGACAAGTAGACTACGGGGCCGCCATGTTATAAATACGAATTCTACCGTGCAATTGCTAAGTTTTAGTAAAATAGACGGTGCCGCCATGTTATAAATACGAATTCTACCGTGCAATTGCTAAGTTTTAGTAAAAAATATCGTCACTTAAAATATTGACTTAAAAGCATAAAATACGAGGACAAGAAGTTAAAGTACAAGAATTTCATCATTTTATTGGTCAATACTGTCTAAAATTTTCCATTTTGAAAAACAGGCATTATTTAATAATAAAATATTATTAATTGTATTTTTTGTACTGAAAACAACCTTTTTGTTGTGACCAGACAGTATTTTTAAAACAATAATATAAAATAATTAACTTTTGCGAATATTTGTCTATTAAACCTACCTGGAAAAACATTAAGCAAGGAAAAAATAAAAGCCAGAAAATATGAAACTATAAAAAAATCCTGGACTCTGGAGCCAAGATGAAATAATCAATTTTTGTCGGCCTTACCCACCTACATAGACAAGTCAAAACTTATATCTCAAAGGAAACGCTTCGACTTACCTAAATCTCCTTATATAGCACATCAGATGACTAACTCTGACACCAGAAGTCGGTACTAGCTCATCTTATATTATAGGTACATACCAACCTACTGAGCTTTGAACTTATAGATTTATACTACTACTTAAGAAATTCTGGGTGACAATAATAATTAATTTATTTTTATTTAGTATACAATTTTCAATTCATACATAATAATGGTCACCAGGTACTATTATTTATTCTGTGACCAGGTCTAGGTCAGGTAGGTATAGGTCGTCGTCTGCAGGTAAGGTGCGCAAAAAGCTGGCGACGTTACCTCGTTGAATAGCTAGACTAAGTCATTGACCGAGGTAGGCGCCAGCTCTTTGATCACCTGTTGTTCCAAGCGTCTTGAGGGAGATGCCCTAACAAAACGTCGCACTTCTGTTCCTCAGGGCCCCAAAATTTCAACCCCAAACCGAAGAAATATCTAGACATACTTCCTCCGCTTGAGGCTCTATAAGTTACATATAAATTTGTTGAGTAAACAATAGCATTAACTAAAACAGAAACTTTATAATCGGTCGCTGGTTTATCGTTAAACTTTGTAGGGATTAAGTGTCTAGCCGCCACTGCGCCGCTCCAAATGGAGTCAGTGCGGTGGCTTATGCGACTACTCACTCGTTTAATCGAATGCTCTGGTAGAGGCGAAGTTCGGGCTGATTTCGGTGATGTCATTATTTGTTTGTCTGCTTATTATGTGAACACATTTAAACGGGAGTCGATGTGATTATCTAATTAGTCTAATTATTATATACTAAATTTTGCGCGACACTACACGCGTTTTTTTGCCGCGGCTTACTGTTTATCGCGTTAGAAATTCCCTAGAGTTCAAACTATTTTCAAACCATATTTCATTGAAATCGGTTCAGCCGGCCGTCGAAAAGAGGTAACAAATAGACAGGCAGACAGAGAGACAGTGTTACTTTAGCTTATATAATATTTATATTGTGTACAGGTGTACCCGCGGCTTCACACGCGTGGTCATCTCTATGTAGGGATGACTATTCCTAGACCTAAAATACCAGTATACCAACATTTGATCAAAATTCCATCAGCCGTTAAAAAGTGTTTATCGATTGTTCAGGTCCTAATGATTGGATTGAGATACCAAGTACACCAGTTTTTAAGTCAAACCCTAAGCTATCCAACAGTGAAAACCGCATTGAAGTCGACCTACTGGGTCGACTTCAATGCGGTTTTCTCTGATGCGCGAACAAACATACAGATAGACAAACAGACAGACACGAATTTGAAAAAAAGCTATATTCATGTTCAGTAGCTTATTTTCAGTACACTAGACTTTTTTTTTTATTATCTTATGTTTACAGACGTTTTCGTTCTTATTGCTTTATTGTAAGTATAAAGATGTTTGTTACCACTCAGCGCTAGCTAGTGTGTGGTCTTGAAATAACACATAGGATACTTTCATCATCATCATCATCATCATCATCCATCATCACTGTCCACGAGGATAAAACCGCGGGTCCAGCTAGTGTACTAAGTACTCTTGTATGTATATTGCCCACATTGTGTATTAAAACAGCAATAATCGGTACTTGTAAAGAAAGATCGCCCTTTATATATAATTTTATCGATAATGCTCTGTAATTTACTCAATTAAATTATGCTACCTAGAGAGAAAACAAAACTGTTTAAATATTGAAAAGCTTTCATAGAATGATTGATTTATCTGCATTCTTGTCATTTGGCTAGAACTACGATACACGAATACATGTCTCACGTTTTAAAAAGATTTCGAGAGAACCTTGAAATTATTTTTTCTCTAAATAGCACAGTCTGTTAATGACGTGGCAACTCAAATTTTATGAGATGGGAACAACTCAGATATTCATTAGTAAACAAATATTCGTAAAACCATAGCGGCATTTTATTTCCAGTTAACTTATTTGTTTTCCTCTATTTTTTGTTTATCTACTGCATAGTATGTAGTGCATGTATTTGTATATGTATGTGTGTAGACATACACAAAAGCATTCCTTTTATGGTTGAAATACCTTGCACAAGAACGAAGCGTTACGCTTCTTCATTTATTATAAGAACTTCTAAGGAGTGGAATGCCCTGCCCTCGTCAGTGTTTCCGGTAAATTATAACCCTGGTGTGTTCAAGTCAAGAGTAAATAGGTATCTACTAGGCAAGCGTGCTACACCTTCGACCACATCATCGCTTTCCAACAGGTGAGATCGTGGTCAAACGATTGCCTAGACAGTAATAAAAAAAACAAAAAACAACGCGATTATATGATTGCATTTTTAATTTAGCTAAAATGTTGGCTTTATTTTAAGTTTGGCTACATTTATAGAATATATTATTTCATTATTATTAAAAAGTTATTATAAAAGTTAGTTTATATACTAAAAATGGCTTGAATGGTTTGTTTTTATGGGTGTAATTTCTGAAATTAATCTTGACAAATTCAAAAATTAATAGATTAATTATTTTTAAAATTTATTCACCCATAATGTATCTTCAATCTTCTGATTAAGGTTCAATGCTATAATAATCATCAATACAGATCATCATAACAGTTAACAGTCACAACACACACTAGTAACTTCACAACTACTATTTCAATAAAAACAAATCATGCATTTCTTTAATGAAACATATCATTACGATCGTATTAACGTTCTTAGAACCGTCAAAGACGTGAAACACACATGCCACGTCACTGCCCGAGTGCCTACTGTTCATAAAATTCAACGATTACAGGCACTTCACTAGTTTCAAAATAAATGGCGTTTCTTCAAATATCACAAGCTGATGTTAGGAGTCTGAAACTGAGTGTTGGCACAGATGTACAATTATAAAAATGACAAATGCTTTCATGATGTAACTAACAAATAATGCAGCAAGCTTATTTACGTTATGTTTCTTGATGTATAATGTTACGAACTGGAGGTACCTATAATCGAACGTATCTTTAATTTGCTACTAGTTACTCGCCCCGGCTTCGCACGGGTAGCGCTCACAACGCGTCATTTTTACACGACTGCCCAAAAAAAAGATTGTAATGTTTTTAGGATTCATGTATGTTATTATGTATGTTTGTATGTATGTTTGTTTGTATGTATGTTTGTATGAACGTTTGTATGTATGTAAGTGAATTTATTTATTCCACCATAACTTTTAAATGCCTGAACAGATTTAGACGAATGGGTTATCGTTACATCTCCCAAAGTAACATAGAGTTTTTTTTGATAAATTTCAATATGGCGTCAATAAGGCTCCATTTTCTAATGCGAAAAATAGTTATTTGTTATGCAAGGCTGCAAAGTGATTATTTGACGTGTGTACTTGTATTGAAACCTGAGCGTAGCGAGTGCAGCTTTCAGCCACCGTATTAGTTTCTTGACACTTCATATTATCCTATAGCACCTATCGTGATCAAGACGAATCCAATGATACCTCATTTATCAAAATCCATCAAGCCGTTTAAGCTGTAGGACGCGCCTAAGAAACGTACAAACATACAAACAAACATAAATACAACACAAACACATAACCCTTCTCAGTCGGGTAAAAATACGCAAGTAAGCGTAATTCAAAATCTTTGGCAGCAACGTTCGTAGTATTTTTTGTCCATAGACATCTGTATTATTACTCACGTATAAACTTGTCAGACTTGTTATTATTTCGTTTCCATGGCAACATATCATTATTATTTTGTTTGCATGGCTACATGCCATTCCATTCTGTATATTTGAGACCTTGGGTTACATTATTGCAATTTTCGTAGGAACCTCAAAGTTTTTGAGAAATAAAATATTGCCCAAATACTCGCTGATAAGCTTTCAAAAAGTTTTTTTTTTAATCAGTTCCTATTTTTTTGAGTTTATCCATTACAAACACACAGACTGACAAATCTTTCCTCATTAGGTACAATATTATTGCATTATTTCATGTGTATAATTCAGGTATTCTATACAATACCTAGACAATGTATAGAATACCTGGGGCGTTTAGGCAATGTATGAAATATTATGATTATTATTGTCCATTGGACAATAATCATCATGTCAGCTTTTAGATGTCCACTGCTGAATATAGGCCTCCCCCAAAGGGCACCATGACTAGCGATCTTGTGCCACCTCCATCCACCGACTTCCTGCGATGGCAACAATGTCGTCGGTCCATCGTGTTGGGGGTCTTCCCACACTTCGCTTGCTTGTTCGTGGTCGCCAATCGAAAAACTTTATTCCCCAGCGGTTGTTGGTTCTGCGACTTATATGGCCTGCCCATTGCCACTTCAACTTACAAACTCTGAGAGATATGTCGGTAACCTTCGTTCTTCTACGGATTTCCTCATTTCTGATTCTATCACGTAGTGAAACACCGAGCATTGCTCTCTCCATTGCACGCTGCGCAACTCTGAGCTTGTGTATGAGACCAATAGTTAGCGACCACGTCTCAGTACTGGATGTCATCACTAGCAACACGCACTGATTATAAACTTTCGTCTTTAGGCTCTGCGGTATCTGCGACGAGAAGATAATATGGCGTAATTTCCCGAACGCTGCTTGGATCCGACTTGGATTCGTCGGTTGACTTCTTTGTCGAAGTTGGATCTATCCAGTTGGATCGTCTGACCTAAGTAGACATAGTGATCAATAGCTTCGATAATATCGTTCCCAACATAAACATGGATACGACATGGGCATTTGACATGATGTTTATCTTGCCCATGTTCATTTTACGACCCACCTGTTGGGAAACAATATTGAGGTCACTGAGGATTGTGCTTAGGTCTTCCAGGGTTTCTGCCATGATAACTATAGCATCAGCAAATCGAAGGTGTATTCGCCATTGATGTTAACACCATATCTGTTCCAGTTCAGAAGCTTGTTGAAGCAGTTCTGATCTTCCAGTGCAGAGGTGAACAGTTTCGGAGAAATAACGTCTCCCTGTCTCACCCCTTTTTGCAACTGGATAGAATTCGTGCTCTGATCCTGCAGACGGACTGTCATGGTGGCCTTGCTATACAAACACTTCAACACTTTGATGTACCCGTAATCAATCTGGCACCGCTGTAATGACTGTAGCGCAGCCCAGTCTTCGACTGAATGGCTTTCTCGTAATCTACAAACGCTAGACACAGTGGCCGGTTATACTCTTTGGTCTTCTGTATAATCTGCCGGAGCGTATGGATGTGGTATACGGTGCTAAAGCCTTTCTTGAATCCAGCTTGTTTGGGTCGTTATTCCGTCCTCCCCTGGTTCCTTGTTGCTCTTAAGCTGTTTGAGAGCTATTCTGATCTCGTAAAGGCTGACGTCCGGGATATCTTCGGTTTAATATCGGGTCAAACGGGCTCTTGCATCGCTAGTCGTGCTAGGAGGACTACGCGATGAGGTATATAATTGTCCATAAAATTTCTCGAGCTCACTCAAAATCTCTGGCTTCGACGACACGATGCTGCCATTGTCTGTTTTCAGATTCGTCAACAGGCTTTGCCCAATAGACAGATCTCTTGCGAACACTTTGGAGCCCTTGTTCCGCTCTATTGCGTTCTTAATACAAATAGTATTATAGGAACGCAAATCTTGTCACAATTACTTGGAGATCTGTTTATTAAGCAAGCTGTAACTCGACATATTCACTGAAGACTGCAGCCTCATCTCGCCTCAGTCTGCCATAAGTTTGAGTGTATGCTGAGAGAGTTTCTGTGTTCTATTTTTGCGGGGGGTCTTAAAGAACTCTAACCCGACCGCGTGAACAATTTCCACCAGCCCGTTGTGTAGTTCGTCCACTGTATCGCATTCGGTAAGGATTTGGAAGCGATTTTGGAGCTCTAACTGAAAGCTCTCGGGGTTTTGGATTTGGGCAGGATTTGGTAATTCAATAAGTCTCTTACCATGTGGTGATCACTGCCGGTCTTAGCCCTGTTGATCACAGATACATAATTGAATATATGTTTATTGGTTGTCAAAATGAAATCTATCTCATGCTTATGACCGCCGGGGTACAGCCACGCCCATTTCCTAGACGAGTGCTTCTTGAAAAAGGAGTTCATCATAAAGTGTCCCTCTTTCTCCATGACCCCTTTGGTTCCGCTGTCCATATCCAAACTGCCTCACTCTCAGTTCATCGCCATTCCTCATGCTCAGCCGTGCATTGAAGTCCCCCATCACCACTGTGAAGTGTGTTGTCGGGGCATGTATGGCATTAGAATTATTTAGTTTAGAAAGAAAGCATTAGTTGCCATAGTCACCATGCTTGGCAGGCTGATTGGTGACCGCAGTATTACAAACATGTCGCAAACCTTAGTCGCCTCTTACGACATCCACGGAAGGATTGGGAGGGGTCATTGCCTAGGTAAAGTAAATATTATATACTTTATCTAGGCAATGTGTACAATTCCTAGGGAGAGTACCTGCTTGTCCACTGCCAATCTGTAAAATAAATAGATTTTAGCCTGTATTTATCAATGTTATCTAACCTAACCTCTTTACTTTATACCCAACTGGGTAGGTAGGTACTTACTTACATAACATTGATAAATACAAGCTAGGCGGAAGGCCGACTTGGCCGTGGTAGGCTAGTAATATTGATAAATACAGACTAGGTGGAAGCGCGACTTGGCCGTGGTAGGCTAGTAACATTGATAAATACAGACTAGGTGGAAGCGCGACTTTGCCATGGTAGGTTAGTAACATTGATAAATACAGACTAGGTGGAAGCGCGACTTGGCCGTGGTAGGCTAGTAATATTGATAAATACAGACTAGGTGGAAGCGCGACTTGGCCGTGGTAGGCTAGTAACATTGATAAATACAGACTAGGTGGAAGCCCGACTTAGCCGTGGTAGGTTAGTAACATTGATAAATACAGACTAGGTGGAAGCGCGACTTGGCCGTGTTAGGTTAGTAACATTGATAAATACAGACTAGGCGGAAGCGAGACTTGGCCGTGGTAGGCTAGTAACATTGATAAATACAGACTAGGTGGAAGCGCGACTTGGCCGTGGTAGGTTAGTAACATTGATAAATACAGACTAGGTGGAAGCGCGACTTGGCCGTGGTAGGTTAGTAATATTGATAAATACAGACTAGGTGGAAGCGCGGCTTGGCCGTAGTAGGTTAGTAACATTGATAAATACAAACTAGGCGGAAGCCCGACTTGGCCGTGGTAGGTTAGTAACGTTGATAAATACAGACTAGGTTGAAGCGTGACTTGGCCGTGGTAGGTTAGTAACATTGATAAATACAGACTAGGTGGAAGCGCGGCTTGGCCGTGGTAGGTTAGTAACATTGATAAATACAAACTAGGCGGAAGCCCGATTTGGCCGTGGTAGGTTAGTAACGTTGATAAATACAGACTAGGCGGAAGCCCGACTTGGCCGTTGTAGGTTAGTAACGTTGATAAATACAGACTAGGTGGAAGCGCGACTTGGCCGTGGTAGGTTAGTAACATTGATAAATACAGACTAGGTGGAAGCGCGACTTGGCCGTGTAGGTTAGTAACATTGATAAATACAGACTAGGTGGAAGCGCGACTTGGCCGTGGTAGGCTAGTAACATTGATAAATACAGACTAGGTGGAAGCGCGACTTGGCCGTGGTAGGCTAGTAACATTGATAAATACAGACTAGGTGGAAGCGCGACTTGGCCGTGGTAGGTTAGTAACATTGATAAATACAGACTAGGTGGAAGCGCGGCTTGGCCGTAGTAGGTTAGTAACATTGATAAATACAGACTAGGTGGAAGCGCGACTTGGCCGTGGTAGGCTAGTAACATTGATAAATACAGACTAGGTGGAAGCGCGACTTGGCCGTGGTAGGCTAGTAACATTGATAAATACAGACTAGGTGGAAGCCCGACTAAGCCTTGGTAGTTTAGAAGATAAAGGCTGAAGCTACCTCCCGCCTTTCAAATAACATAAAACTTCAATTTCAAGCTTCAACATTTTTTTCGTATATTTTCTTAATACTTTCGCTTTTAATATATATTTTTGTTACGCACTATCCAATCGTTTGACAACAGTCTCACTCGATGGAAAATGATGCTGAGGGCGGAACATTCCGCTTCTATGCACGCTTGCTTGTAGATACGAGTATCTATTCACTCTCGACTGCCTCACACCTGGATTATAATTAATCGGAAACTGACGAAGGCAGAGAATTCCGCTCTTTTGCAGTTCTTATAATATAATATGAAGATTTCTATTGTGTTGCATGTCAACATATTTCATTACAGTTTACTTTTTTTTAAAGCTTTTTTATCTTGCAATGAATGTCTGTATGTATGTATGTTTGTTTAGGTCAAAACTTGCAAGCTGAATATGTACCACTTCTTCTTATCCTACGAAGTTGAATTTTTACATGTTGGTTCAGTTCCGATGACAATGTCGTTTTTATGGTAAGCATGACCTGAATCGACATCCAGGATTAGGTCCAGATAAAGGAAAGTAGTATAAGCATTTAGTAGTATTAGTAGTAATAGTATAGTGATAGCACATTCTAAGTTTCACCATGACATGGCTACTGCATAAAATCTTTTTTTAAAACGTTTTTTTTAGTTGATTTATTAATGTGTTATTTTATTCAAATAGGTGATCAAGTGCACGAAATATAATCAACTAGATATGCTACATACTTTCTTCATGAAAAGGTTAGACTACCCACATGCCATTACAGGTTTATACGAAGCTAATACACATTATTTATAACCGACTTCGATGAGACTTTTCGACTATTTTCAAAAAGAAAACGTAACATAGGTTATTTATTGCGTGTCCGTCTGTCTGTCCGTCTGTCGTAGATGTTTTCCCGAGAAACTAGAAAAGTAGAAACTTGAAACATGGCGTAGTGATGAAACATGATCACCCTCATATTTTTGACATATAATATTTCTGAACGGATTTGGATGAATCTTTTTATATTTGAAAAGGTTCATGTTGGTCACATATTTTCTTGAAAATTTAGTTTTACAGTAAATTTAGTTTGAAGTCGGTATTTGGTCCATTAGCCCTTAAAACATTGCTCGCTATTTTCAGGCTCAATAAACTTCTGCCTAAAGTGCCCTCCAGTTCTTCAAATGGACACTCGCATACCAATTGCGTCTATACCTTTCAATAAGCCAAACAATTTACCATTTCCCCAAACATCTCCACGGGGTCAAACTAAACACAAAACGTATTTACAGGGGTCCCCAAATTCACTATCCTCTGGTCTACCGTCGGCAAAACTGAATACAAATTACTGTATTAAAAAGGGAATACCTGGACCCTTTGAGTTCCCTGAATATTTTTGGACGAAATTTTTATTTGCCTACATTTTATACCCTTTTATTTTCGTGTCACTGCGAGCCACTTGCGATGAAAAATGACGGGTTTTGACCTCTGGACCTTTTAATGGAAGGTTTAATTAACTCTTGAGTTTGAAAGTATTCGGTAGGAAAATTTTAATAAATGAAATTTCCCGTGAAACTCGGTAAGTATACGCACACGTTGTTGCACACTGAACTTTTTCATTCGCTGTGTTTATTGCACTGAACAACACTGAACTTAACATCACTGAACCACTAGAACAAGGACCGCCTTGTTCTAGTGGTTCAGTGATGTTCAAAGTATTCAAATGCCTTCTGGGGTGTATAACGCTGGATAATATCTAAGAGTTGACTGAACTGTGTGCATTATAGGAACATAAGTTTTTTTATTCCTTTGATTGACGAGTCGAGCAGGCCGCTTGCCTGATGGTAAGGGTCACTCCTGCCCAGAACAGTTGCAGTGCCACCTAGAATTTTGGAAGCAAAATTTTGCGCGTCACTGCACTGCGCTCGTCATCGTGATATATTAGTTTATAAACTAATAGACCTCATATAGGTCTCATTGATCAGTAATTTCACTTGAAACATTGCCCTTCAAACCGAAACAAAAATGCTTACACATTACTGCTTGGCGGTAGAATATCTGACAACTCGTGTATAGACGGAAGGTACCCGAAACCCAAAAGTGCGCGCATCGTTCATCCGATTGAGCTGAAACATTGTATAGTTGTTGTTGGCACTTGCCTGAAAGCTTTTACGTAAAAAAAGAAAGAAAGAAAACAATATGTACAATAAAATGGAAGAGGCATTGCGACGCATGCCAGGCATTAGATGGTATCTATACATTCGACAGCAACATTCGTATTCATTCTTTATTAATGTTTCGTTTATTAAAAAGAAAACTAAATTCATGTTCATATCGCAAACGTATCGAAAGAGCGGTTAACGATAACGAATTCCATTTGGCTGGCGTGTCGTGTGAAATTGAATTTTGGATACTTCGGTCTCCTACCCTGCGAATTGTGGCCACAAGTATGCAGTATGTTTTTATACTGTTTATATTTTTAGATTAAATTAAATTACAAGCATTCTTTGGAATGAATGACAATAATATCGAATTAAATGAACTAGCAGACTTAATTTTTTTACGTAAATAAGAAAATACTTTACTAGATAAGGAAAAACGTTGAGTTTGCGTCAACCTTACGATTTAAATACCTACAAATGAACATACGCCACAACATCCCTGAAGGCACTGATGAATTTGAAATCTCTTCTAATTTACTCAGAGTAAAGCCACTATAGAAGCTGCAGGAAACTCATCTAATCGAATTGGAACACCCCCGAACCACGTGGTTCTAATCCATATCACGGACCGCCCCTCAGGTCTTTTATCTGTAACACAATGTCAAGCATGTGATAGGAATAAACGACCAGGGTCTGCAGTCTCGTGTCGAGACTTCAGGCTCTGCACGCGTAGTAAGTCTTCTGTGTCAACGCTTCTATATTTCAAAAAATTTAGGCTTTCTACAAAATATCTGAATTAAATACACATTCACTGTGACATTATACTAAGACGAAATACATTACTCGCACGTGACGCACTGATATTTTCTATATAAATAGTTAAGTAAAATTTACAAATTCTTAGCGTTTGTTTCAGAATGTCTGAGTAAAGTTCCGGATAGTTTATTAGTAACTGATCTGTTAAATAAACACTGTATTTGCTTTTCGCAATCACCAAAAAGGACTAACCATTCAAATAATAAGTTTTATGAAGGATACGAAGTTAGACACAAGTTTGACAGCTGTGGAATATATGAATGCGGCGTCGCCAGTTGCGAGTCTTTAGTACAAATGATGAAACGCGTTTTGAGATAACTGAAAGTGTTATCTCCCACTTCATTTACGTGATGGACTACAACTAGGCACTTTAATAGCACATTCTGAAGCAAACCCTAAGGATATCTAATACTGAAGTAAACAAGTACATAAGCACATATTCTGAAGATTTATTTTTCCAAAACAACAGAGTATAACAGCTGGGAAAAGAAAAGGAAACTAGATAACCTAAAACACACTCTCCTATGTGAGGATTTATAGCTCTGCGTGAGCTTTGTCACGTGTTTCAACATATTTTCCTTCAGTATATTTTTCAAAGTTCGCAACGACTTCGCGAGAACGCGACTTGCAATTCGGAAGACTGAGTTCAAAATCTTCTCAAATTACTTATTCAAAAAGTTATGTGACTTGCCATTCAGTTGTTGGAAAACCGGCATGCTCCAAAATTTTGAAATAGAAAAGAATCATTTTTTACAAGAACAATATCAGATCTCCATAGTGGCTCCATAGTGGCATTAGGCTCGATGTTAAATTGTCGCGAACACAACTGAACAGTATTTTTATTTTTAAAGCATTATGCATTATTATAAGCTTTTGTGTGTTATTAGTTTAAGCTGGGAACTTTTCAAAAATTTGTTATGAGGATTTAAAGTTAACATTTGAGGTAATGTGACTTTCGTTAGATGACACGGTTTATGGCATGGGAATAAAATAGTCTAGATAATTATTGAAATCTAATTTTAAACTGAGATATTATGTAGGTTTAATATCATTTATAAGGTATTATTATTATTACCTACCTATAACTACTATAGTAGTAGGCACCCTAGCTACTCAATCTGAGAATCGAACCAAGGGCCTTCTCGGCTCTCGTTTGTACAACAAATAATGAATTATGCGTATGCGTAGTAAACGCATACGTATTTTTGTTTATTACTAATTCTTAAAATAATATAGTGATACGATTTCTATTAGAATAAAGTAAGATTTACTTAAAGTAAGAATAATTTAGTTTTTTTATTTCTTTACTATTTATCGATTAATAATACTTTCTTTGCGCTACAAATTATAGTGATACATTTATAATTCGTAATAAGCTTAATAAGATAAGTATCAATTCTCAGCAATTTCCGGTCATTTCGATTAATTTTAATTGATTATTATGTATAGTAACAGTTCCCGAATATTATTGTCTAAGTAAGAATGAGTTGTTTTATTTTATATAGTCAATAATGTGGATAGATTTCGTGTCTGCTGCATATAACATTTATAAGTCTAGGAAGCCGAAAGCCTTTAAAAAAGAAAGACAATTTCAGATGGATTATGTTTGGCACATAAATTTAAATTTAAATTGAATAATTTTATTAATTGCTGTTCAGAACAGGACTTACAACATATTTTGAACAGAGTTCAAGAGTGCAGTTTGAGAGCGAGGTTAACACGAATGTGTCTAAAACCAAGTTCTTGGTTCCATTTAGTAACAAGGACCTAAATCCTCGAACTAAAGTGACAGTTTCAGTTCTTGAGCGAGTTTGGATTATAAGTACTCGGGGTATGGGTGAATGAAGAATGGGACCACGATTAAGAAAACCGGAGCTGGATTGAAATCGCAAATGGATATAGTTTTGTGCAGCCGCAAACTTTGTACGAAGCTCAGAGTGAGGATGCTCTATTGTTACGTCTGGCCGGTAGTGGCCAGTAGCGAAGCCTGGACTTTCAAATCTGTCGCCCAGAAACGTCTTGAAGCGTTCGAGATGTGGTACTATCGTAGAATGCTCCGCATTCGCTGGACCCGGAAAGTTTCAAATGTGAAGGTTCCCCAAAGCATCGGTAAGAGCCGGGACCTATCAAACTATCAAGGAAATAAAAGTTGGGTATCTTGGACGTCTTAAGACAAGAGGGGTACCAAGGACACAAAGTAGAGGGCAAACAACGCGTTGGTAGGAGAAATAAATCCTGGTTACGCAACATCCGTGAATGGACCAATATCGCACGCATAGAACAACTGTTTGGCTTGGCGCAGGACAGACAAATTCACTGAGCTGACGGTCAACCTACAGAAAGTGGACAGACACTGCGAGAAGAAGAAGATTAACTACATACTCGTACATCTTATCATACATAATTAGCATCTAACGTTAAATTAAGGGTGAACAAGTTATTGATCCTAAAAAGTTCATTTGCACTTCTACCAAGACAGAACTACAGAAATGTGAATGCATAAATGTATTTTTTTTAAACGAGGTAATAATCACCAATACATTACCTAGCCCCAAACTAGGATACTCTGCACCCGCAACCGCTGGTTGACATCGCAGTCAGGTTCACTAACCACTTGGCCAACATGACGTAAAAAAACTGGTTGCAACTAAAAGATAACATAACAAGTAGGTAAGTAATTAAAAGATAACATAACAAGTAGGTAAGTAATTAAAAGATAATATTACAAGTAGGTAAGTAATTAAAAGTGGTAAATTATCTCTTAGCTTAATAAGTAGGTACCCCAGTTTTTAAAATCAAACCCTAAGCTATCATCCAACAGTGAAATCGCATCGCAATTGGTCCTGTAGTTTTTATGTGATGCGCGAACAAACATACAGACAAACTAACAAACAGCAAACAGTCAGACACGATAAAAAAACTATTCTTGTTCAGTAGCTTATTTTAAGTGCCCTAGACCATTTTTTTTATTATTTTCTTTGTACAGACTTTTTCGTTCTTATTGCTTTATTATAAGTATTATTATAATATAATTATAGAGATAGATAGATAAAGATGTTACAAATGACACGTAAGTTCCAAGTTGCCCAGAAACACCACATAGTAGGAACGATAACTTTCTTTTAAATATATTTTACGAGACCTTTTCACTTCTGTCGTCCTATAACTTGTATAATATTATCACGAAGGTAATGTATCTGTCGTGGCGATATCATAGAATTGATCAATTCATGAAATGGTTGGCCATATCATGAATAAATTCTATTTCATGAAATTATCAGTCACATTATGAAATGGTTTGGCCAGATGAATGAATTATCAGCGTTTGACGATATGAACAGCTAAACGCACTAAACGCACGGCTTCAACAAATGGTCATCATATCGTAAAATAGAAGGTGAAGGCGGAAGCCTGACTTAGCCGTGATAGGCAAGGAGGCGAAAAAAAAAGACGAAAAAGTGACCTATCTTTGGTATCATGAAAACCCTGCATCAATGATATTTAATGATATGGCAAAACGTGGATTGAATATCATTAAACTTTGATGTTTCAACAATATGGTCAGGTTTAGCTGGATATTTCATGAAATAACCATTTCATGAAATTGTCGGCCACATCATGTTAAGTTATCAATTTTATGATATATCCACGACATATCTAAAATGCGCGGTCACCTTAGCATCTATGAATAGCACACGTCTAGCCACCTTCTCCTGTCTAGTCTCCTAGAACATCTAAACCTATGAAAATAAATTACATTCCGTAAATAAATACAATCGAGCGAAGATAAAAAGTTCCATTAGGTAGTGTTTCTCCCACAGCTGATATAAAGTAGACAGAAGACAAAATTTAATCCCCGACTTGAAAAAAACAGAGTTATAGGCCTTTTATGTTTTCAGGAATGTTGTAAAGGTTTTAGTGCTGTCTTAGTGATTTGAAGTCAAGACTTTTTACCATGGCACTATAATGTTATTGTGTTTTATACACCAACCAACTAATTATTTATAAAATCCCTGTCCAACCGACACTTCCTTCATTCTTCATAGCCAATTTAAGCGCTCCGAGCACCGTACATTTCGCTAAAGGACGCTCCAGGCGCTTTTCATCAATTAACACGTCCAGATAAGGCTGACCACCGGTGGTCCATGAGATGAGTTATAAGCTCTGAGGGCGGGTGGCCATATTACATGTAAAAAGCACAAATTAAAAATGTATACTATCAAACAGAAAAAAAGCATCGAAATCGGTCCATTCGTTTGGGAGCTACGATGCAACAGACAGACACACGATACAGTGTTACAGACACACCCTAAACTTATCCCTCTCTTTTGGAGTTCAGGGGTTGATAAGATATTAAATTATGCTTACTATGACTTTTTGTTATACGTAAAACGAAAGTTGATGATGGTTGATGTATAAGCCCCACCTGATACGCAGTGAACGTCTTCAGCTGATGATAAAGCCAACACCATCTTGCCGGAACACGGCAGTAGATTCGGTTTTGTCTGTTTACTGGTTGCTAGCAATCGATTGCAGCCTACCAATATGAAGTCGTATCTCTTCTGTATCCACAGTGGATTTTTCGCTAAGAATAAATTAGGTACAGTATAAACGTTAAGATCCTTGGGAATGATATAGGGCGAGCCGACACGCGAACATTTTGTCTAAGACACGTTCTTTGTATGTCTTTTGGGAGTGTCGGAAAATACTGTCTCGCTCGGCTTCTCTTCCAGATATCTTTTTGTGTACTTAAATTGTCACTTAATGTAGGTTACATTATTTAGAGAAATGGGCTCTTTTTTACTCTTTTGAGAAATGTACCTAAGTTTTTTTTTTGTTATCTTTGTTCGGTTTGGGACATAATGTTGTGTATACTTATAATATAGCAGCAAGTACCAAAAAAACTATGCAATGAAGATAATCTGAAAAAAAACTGTCTAGGGTACTTAAAATAGTCTACTAAACAATTTTTATTATTATTTTTTATATTTTTATTTTTAAATATTGTGTTTCTATTTGTCTGTATGTTTGTTCATGCATTACATACAAACTACAAGACCGATTGCGATGCGGTTTTCACTATTGGATAGCTTAGAGCCGCGTGGTCATTTTGTTTAAAAGAAGCCTATACCTGTTACTCCAGGACTAAAAGTACCTATTAACTACAATATAATTTCTTCAAAATTCCTTCAGCCGCCAAATAGTTTTTAGCGATTGCTCGGCAACTGATCATCGGATTAGGATACCAAGTACACCAGTTTTTAAGCCAAATCCTAAGCTATCCAACAGTAAAAACCGCATTGCAATCGGTCTAGTAGTTTTACGTGATGCGCGAACAAACATACAAACAGAAAGTGTAATGGACCCAGCCCCTTTCAACAATATACCTTTAGCGTATATTAACATAGATATGCCTGCAGGTTTATACTTACGACTTTGATGGACTTTTGTTCCTAGGATTTTAATTTATTGAACTTGCGATAGCTAACTGTACTGATTACAACATTCAAAATGCATTTGTAATACGTTAAGATCGACCTAATTTCAATGCATATAAGCGAGGTTCGAAAGCTGAAATATTAAGGTCAATGTGGGCGGATTCTGGTTGAAACAGGTGTGTCGCTCACAACCTTTATTAGCTGTATTCCCGGTATTTTGTGGGGTAACGATGCTTACATCTATTCTAAAGAACTCAACTTAATTGTCCACAGTATACTTTAAAGTGGCGTATGTGTGTATCTCTTTGTATATTTTATATTTGTGTATCGTCTACTTTAAAGCAGATGTCTTTTAAAGATTCGCTACCGCTCCAGAACACGGTTTATTTATCGTTACAAAGGCCTTTGTAATAATAATAATATTTGTGGAATTCCTTTGCGATAAAGTGATCATCTGATGATCATTTATCGCCACTATCTGTGCAATTAAGCTGTCAAGCCCCCTATAATTTAGTGTATGGCACGAGATGTTAATTACATAAATCAATCTAATCAGTTATTATTTCTGTATCAAATGTCGAACCTCTATAATACAAGGAATATTAATAGCTATGTAATAAATCGTAAAAAAGGAAGAATAAAGACGATAAACAAGATTACATTATGTACATAGAGATACATACACGCCACTTTAAAGTATACTGTGGACAATTAAGTTGAGTTCTATAGAATAGATGTTAGCATCGCTACCCCGCAAAATACCGGGAATACCGCTAATTAAGATTGTGAGCGACACACCTGTTTCGACCAGAATCCACCCACATTGAACTTAATATTTCAGCTTTCGAACTTCGCTTATATGCATTGAAATTAGGTCGATCTTAACCCATTACAAATGCATTTTGAATGTTATAATCAGTACAGTTAGCTATCACAAGTTCAATATATTACAATCCTAGGAACAAAAGTCCATCAAAGTCGTAAGTATATACCTGCAGGCATATTTAACTAATGAAAGTACTATAAGTCTAATTTTGCAATCGCAACTATTAAGGTAACGTAAAATTTGGAAGTAAAAAAGAAAGTTTAAATGTATACCTAGCTGTACCCTACGGTTTCAACTCAGGAATCGTGCATTATTCCGGGATAAAAAGTAGCCTATGTGTTAATACAGGGTATAAACTGTCAATTTGTTTGTATTTTTTATAATAATGTTACTTGTACACTGTACAGATTTTGTTTGGTACTTACTGCTTAATTATAAGTATAGATACAGATAAATTCAAAAACTAAAACCCGACTGCGGTCGGATAATAAATAGCCATTGACACTCTTCCGATGAAGACGAATCGATTGATACCTCGCTTATCAAAATCGGATCAATAGGGGCGACGCTATGGTGGAACATTCACATAGCACATACATAGATACATAGACTGTTAAACTCATTGTCCTTCCCTTGCTTTGCTGTAGTCGGATAAAAAACTTCAAATCAGTTTAAAAGCTAAGGCTTTAGCATAATGTGTAATATATACACTAATAGTATGTCAACTCCTTTGTCGCGGCGCAAAATGCCGAAGGGCGTCTTAAAATAAGCAAGGGTTGTCACAAAAGAAACTACCTTTTATAATATAATATTATAATTATATCAAAATATTATCCTGAGGTAAACAGGTAGAACTGATCTCTATTTGTATCGGGTTATAGGGTTCACTTTACGCTGGCTTTATGCCCAAGACTCGGCAGGCACCGGTAGTCGCGGCGGGACGATCATAACGCCTACTTGAAAGATTTCCCAACCAGGGCTATGGTTGGGAAATCCTCTCAAAGTGAAGGAGATTAGAGAGGCCTATCTCCCCTGCAGCTTGAGTTGTGACACTGTGCTGTGCTAGCTATGGGCCATAATAATAATCATATTATAATCACTAAACGAATGAATCCAAATCAAATGGATCCTTGAGAATATCAACAGAATAAGCAATCATTTAATTAAATTAAACTTCCAGTTAAGTTGACTTAAGTTATTGCTTGATCCGTCTCAGTGAGTAAATTGGATAACTTAAAGTTTGTTCATTCGCATTGGTTGAGACATCCGAAACACGACGGGAATGAAATTCAATTAATTATTCTTAAGTTTTATTTAAGCCACAATAATTTTGATAATATTGGTCCTGCATATCACTTAAAGGGTTGATTGATATTTTTATTAACCGACTGTCTAGAATGACAATTATTATAATATGTTTTAGCTATACTCATCTCATAATATTCGAAAAATAAAATCAAATGTTTAAATGAGTATCGTAGAGAGAGAGAGTATGAGATTGTAGAGTATGAGTATACTCGTAATAATTTTGACAAACTTTATCCAAAAACAACTGTAATATTTATTAAAAAACAAAATGGTTAAGATTTGATAAGGTATTGGCGAGAATTTGTATCATTGAATATTATTTTAATCCTTACTTGAATAAATATCTTTAAAGTAAACTCTTTTCTTTCATTTTGATTCATTCAAACTTTTTCAAGGTTTTTTCTTTGGGTATTTTATAGTACCAGCACAGAACAGAAACGCGATTGGAGCGCGTTTTCGACTTCTGTATAGTACTAACTAGTTTTCCCGCCCGCGACTTCGTCAACGCGGACTACTGTTTATCGCGAAAAAAGCTTCCTGTGTTCTTCTAGGATATTAAAAACCAATGCAAAAGTAGGTATAGCACCACTACGTAGTATTATTAGATATTCTGTGGCACCACTCTTGTTGTTATTTGACATAGTTGTCATTTCGTTTCCATGGCAAGAGGTAGTAATCGACGATTCTCTACAAGGATATAATTAATCTAATTTTTCATAAATCGGAATCTGAAACAAGGAGGTACTTAGTTTTTTAGCAGTTGACGATGATTAACATGTTCACGGGATCACAGCTGCTCATGCTCAGCACAGGAACGGTTACAAAATTAAAAAATAGGTTTTTTTACTCTGTGGATCTATTTTGCTTTAATCGATAGTCTCCCGGTAAATATTAATACAAATAGAAGAAAATCTGTGTACCAATTATTTTGCCAGAAGTTAACAGTTTTGGAATTTCAACATGGAATGCAAATAATGGACGTAACAAAAAATAAAACAGAAGATAATTAACTGGATCAACTTGACTTTGACTGAATTTAACTGGATTGACTTTTGATAATAATAAACCAAGAATATACAAAATAAATCACTATCTAAACCACACTCCAAAACTAAAATTATATCAGAAGAGGCTTTTTGGTCATCTGCCCTAAGAAAAGGTGGAAATAAGAAATAATAAAACTAATGTCTCAAGCACAATAATAAAAAAGTGGCGGGAAGGAAGCTCTTGTGTTTTCTTATTAGTATTTGAATGTTTGGTAATTAAATTTGTATTATCACTGAACGTTAATTATGTCAAGTAGTACATCAGATATTGCCGCCAAAATATAGGCAAATATGTATAAAACGTATCTATGAACATTTCATGTATTGGATAATCAGAAAACAAGTAAATATTTACAATATCACTACTTAGTTTCCTCGCAATCGAAGTGAAAAGCAGAGCGTATAGCTCAAATTTTATCCTCGACATCAACCATTGATCATCATATCTACCCTCACCTTCGGCTCGAGCGTGATAGATTTAGGGACATAAATTGATGATCATTATTACTGTATATAAATCAAACCTAAGGTTGGTTATGTTATCCTTAGGTAAGGATAGGTTTGGCAAGCCTTCGGTTAGGCCAAACCTTTTTTAGCATATTAAATAAAGTTTCAACGCTATGATGTTGTTATTATTTACCTTTTAACCATATAGCAAGTGAAACTAATTCATAACCTGACAATATACAAGCAAGTTGTTATCTCATAAAAGCTTGAAATTTACTCAGAAGTTGTACCTATCTAAAGTATACTGAATAGAATAGCATAACCTAAGGAGTATTCATAGAAAAAATAAAAGTAATTGTTATATTTTTTATTGATTCTACCACCAGATTCGGAATAAACTACACAGAAGAACTGGCAAGAAACTATGTAGCGAATATATTTTTATCATCATTATTTACAATTATAATTAACACATTATTATAATCATACTAAATGTAGGTTATCATTTTACAATCACCATAGTTACACCTGGCACAATAATAGCATTTAAATAAAATGATCCTGACCTAATCATTTCGAATACAATCACATTGACCATATTAGTTATAATAACATCACATTGAACTGACAGTGCCTATGAAAGTATTTGTATACTTTTTGGTGCCTATTTGCAAAATACTCAGTTACACCACAGTTACACACAGTAAATATGAGACAAGGAAACAGTAGCAGAACAATAAAGTAATATCAATAGTACTTAACTTGCCAAGGTCCTGTTGGTGCGACGGCAACAGTAAAAGTGAACATTGCTAAGCAACCTTTATAAAATAACCGAAAAATATCATACTACCTCACAATATTTCTCCACCAGATCGACCAATCAGGAATCATCAATGGCGTCTGGCGTGACGGAAATGTTCAATTCACTTCTACTTACATTTGGATATCCATAATAATCGTATTTTAAATATTGTAAGACAATTTTAAATCATTATAATTTTTATGGAATTATACTTCCAGATATTTCAGAGTTATAACAATCTGCTATCATTAATTAGTAAATACACAACTTTTCACAAAAGACTTGGTAATTTTACTTAAAATAATGAATAACTCTATTAAGCATTTTAAACATCATTATATAACTCCATAATCATAAATTCGAAGCTTTTGCATAATAAGTTGTTTTATAGATTCAACCACATTATCGGTTTCGTTCAGAAACATATTTTTTGATTACCACAGATTACAAACTCACCATAGATTTAAGAAAAGACAAATTTACAAATAGATTCAATCGGTTGTCACTTTTGGCTTGACAAGCAATATGTTATGATACCGTAAGTGGTAAGGTTATTCAGTGAGAATATTAATTACATTGTTAAATGTTATGTTATAATCTAACAAGCGCATAAATGTTTTAAATAAAATGGCTTGTTTTATGCATTTTTTATACAATCTACTATATTAACCTTGTTAACCTCATCGTTAAATTAAACTGAAGAAATAAACACTGAAAGATATACTTATTTTTCAGTGTTTTTCGAACATCTATTCAGGACTATTCACAACAATGACCTAGCTCCAAACCATGTAATATGGGAACTAAACAAAGGAACAACTTACAAATTTAAGCACTCAAGTTGATGTGTATGTCTTTAATATTGTTGAAAATGAGTGATATTCATATATGTTAGTCTAGATGAGTAATCTAAGCATTAAGAATATAAGATCAATTACTCGGAAACAAACATTTCTGCTCAACACACAAATGTTTGCACCTTGCGGGATTCGAACCCACGATCGTTCGTTGACTTTGCAGTAAGGGTGAAATAGGCAATTGGCCAACCGGTCGTTTGATTTAGCAATGAAGCAAACAAAGTTAACATAAATAATTACCGTTTTAAGATTTTGGAATCATTGCTACTGGTGTATATACAGGTTGAATTTTTCAAGTGGGCGTGGATGGCTAACTCAGAATCTATGAGGAATACTCGTAGCGAAAAATAGTCAAAGGAGTCTCGGGCCCGATTTTGATGAAAACTAAAACTGCATCATTGGATTTTTGAAAAAAAACTATATTCCTAGGCAGGAATCGAACACGTTGATTTTGGAAAAAACACATTATTATTACACCATTGGATAGTGTCGCTAATAAGGATTGAATTCTGGGAAGAAATGACATACGGCAAACGTAAGGAAAATGTTGTATTTTAATAAACTGATTCTTATTTTAAAGTACTGTTTTTATTCATACCTGCATTACCTGTACCTTGTCCGAAATGATGCTCAATATTTTTCTCAACACAGACCCGCAGCGCGGTCATCTTCACAACATTATGTTCTAATTTCAAATTTTTATTATTTCTTCGCGGTTAAAGGCCACAGTAAAAGAAAAAAATGTAAACAATTGAAATTAGAACGTAGAGTAAATTGGCGCTAATAATTTAGATTTAGTTCCACGTTTTGATTATTACTAACTGTTTGCGTACTGTTTCGTATTAATAGTCGTATAGTAAAAGAGATGTTGATTCATTGATTCATAGTAAAAGAGATGTTGATGTTGAGTTTGGTCAACATTTTATTGCAATTTATGGTCCTGTGGCGTGGCCAGCGAGGTCACCGGATCTTACCCCCTTAGATTATTTTCTCTGGGCGTATGTAAAAAACGAAATCTACAAAGACACGTATAATGCTATTGATGACTTGAAACGAACTTTGGAAAATATTCTAAACGGAATCAATAATATTTTAATACTGAATGCAGTACAATCCTTCAGACGTCGAATCCAGCTGTGTATTGAAAACAACGGTCATCATTTTGAACAATTAAGAAAGAAAGAAAAAAAAACATATATTCATGACAACACACAACATTATACAGAAAAACAAAGAACAATAATTACAAACAAAAATAAAAGGTACGAAATTAATGCTGTGTGTTGTCACAATTAGGTCCCGACTCAACAAACGCTAAGACCATAAAGCCAATTAAAGTTATGGTTTAACTATTTTCGTTAAAAATTTGCTCTTTCCTTAAGTTTGCCGTATGTCATTTCTTCCCAAAATTTAATCCTTATTAGCGACACTATCGAATGGTGTAATAATACAGTGTGTGTTTTTTTCCAAAATCAACGTGTTCGATTCCTGCCTAGGAATATTGTTTTTTTTTTTCAAAAATCTAATGATGCAGTTTTAGTTTTCATCAAAATCGGGCCCGAGACTCCTTTGAGTACTCTTCGCTATTCCTCATAGTTTCAGATTTAACCAACCACACCCACTTGAAAAATTCAACCTGTATATCCTGCGGAAAGCAAGCAGGTACAATAGAGACAAAAATTCTGAAAAAAAACTATGTTGTTTTACTAAGTAACACAGCTTTCTGGCTTTGGTACTTATCTGTCTACTGAAAATTATAGACCAACCCATCCATAAAGAACCAGATATTAGGTACAAAATGATATTTCGATTCATATTTTAAGAGGTGGTTTGGGGAACCGTTTTCGCCGAGTTCGCAATGTACCCTAATTTTATGAAGTTTATGAGACCGCCCGCCCAATTTTACAGACAGGAGCAAGACTACCCAGAAATACTTTCAACATACACACACTTCTGGATCTACCACACACAAACGAAAGTCTCATGCATGTTAGTGACCCTTACAAATAGTTCTACGTGTCACTTTAGTAGACTCACGCGTGTGGCGTCTATTGTATGAATAGTATCCACATATTGATATCCACTGGATATAAATATCTAAGCAAGCAGTCCACTGTTGTTGAATTTATAAACAACTAGCTGTAATCGCAGCATCGCACGCGTGGTCATTTCTCTATGTACTATTCCAAGACCTAGAATACCAATATACCAATATTTGATCAAAATTCATTCAGCCGTCAAAAAGTATTTATCGTTTGCTCGGCTTCTATTCATTGGATTGAGATACCAAGTACTCCAGTTTTTATGTCAAACCCTAAGCTATACAACGGTTAACGGTGAACTGCATCGCAATCGGTCCACTAGTTTTTACGTGATGCGCGAACAAACATACAGATAAACAGACAAACAAACCGAAATACACGATTTAAAAAAAAAAGGTAATATTCTTGTTCAGTAGCTTATTTTAAGTAGCTGCCATTTTATTTTTAATTATCTTCATTCTACAGACTTTTTCGTTCGTATTGATTTAATAAAAATCTATGGGGTTAGCAATTTCTAGATGGTTGAGGGAGAGATGGCTGTTACAAAAGTCATACTCGTGAAAGGGTGTTGCATGTGGGGATTGGTCCAGGCTAGTTTCTTATTAGTCAATTGCTTTTTTATTATTTTTCTCCCTGTTTGTTGATTGTGGGACATCTTATTGGCACTTATAGATTTGGCACCAATACATGAAAATTCTACATATGTTTTTCAAAATGGGGAAATATTACATCCACGTAGAGTTTTTTGGTGCTCCCTTCTCTTACGTGTGTATTTCCGAAGCACCGGTAGTCAGAAAGGTATTTTCATTTTCTTGTGAGAGACTCTAAGATGGCCCAGAAAGGAAATTTCCTTTTCAAACTCAAAACATACTTAGTCTACCTGTTTTTATTGATTTAATCTACATGTTGTTCTCCTTGTTTGTGAGTTCTTCAGTTTTGACTTGTATAAGCGCAATAATTTTGCCTTTTTACAATAAAATACTTTGACGTTAGCTTCTAAATTAATCATTATCAAACGAAATGACGAGAATAGAAAGAAAAAAAACTTTATTTGTGACAAACAACACAAAAGAAAATAAAAATTTGCATAAAAATGCGAGACTGCTGAACCCTCCATATCTTCCTTTGATAGGACTTCCTATAGAACGCTACACGAGCGGTTCCTAGCTGTTATCATCCACTGGTAGTTCTAAGATCAGGCTTGTTCTAATATACTATAGATTGACTACTCCTGCAAAGTGCTCATACTGCAAGTATACTATGCTATTCATTTCTATTTCAATAGCAAATCTTTATAGGGTCTTGTGGAATATCAATTTTATTATCTGTTAGGCAGAATTTGGGAAGGACCGTGCCTGTTTGCATAAAGTATAGTGTAAAATTCATGTTTACAAAGGAACTTCGCTTATCACATAACACATCTTTGTAAAAATTTCGGAAAGCTAAAAAAAATTACTTGGGTTTCACATTCAGGATTTCGCTCATGTTCTTTGACATATATTAGGTATTTACGTATTATTTTTTCAAAAGTTTTTTTTTAACTTCACTCGTATGTATGGATCTATCTATTTATCCATGCATTTCTGCATGTCCAAGAATCTTTCAACTCAAATTTCGTGCATTTCCCGATTAGCTATCATATATAAAAAAAAATTGGCTGTGCACCAATCTACTATATACACTTTGTGGGTATAGTGTCTGTACTCTTCGCATTTATACAATCTATCTCAGAGATATGACTGCCCTTAGTATCGTAAATAAGTATTTATTTTTAATTCTTGTATATAACACATTCCCTTAGAATGTTTTACCTAAGCAAAGCACCTAAGCTCTTTTTTCACGACGAAAAATTACTAAACTTTGTAATGAAGGTGTTGTAAGTTGATTATAAACCCAATAAAAGATACAACGAAAATAAGCTTTTTACATCTTACCTTACCTTGAAAATACCTTTAAGTACATAAAAATCACTTCACGAAATGAGTTTTTTTTTCCTAGGACAATGAAGCATTTCAATCAAGAGTTCGAACAAAGCCCAAAAGAAATTGTTTCTTAAGTAACGTCTCAAGAACGAATAAAAGAACTTTATTTTTCCTAATAAAGTTGAAAGCGTTTACCTTTTGGGAAAAAATCTAATAACGATGGTTTAGTGTTGCCTTAACTACGAACTTAAAAAGGAAAAGGTGACGTAGAATTTTTGTCGCAAAATTTCTGCGCTCTCAAAGTTGCAAATCTGAAAGTTGTGGTTTTCACTTAAGTTTAAAAATATACATATTACTAGCTTTCCCTCCCACGACTTCGTCCGCGCGGAATACTTGTCGCGAAAAAAACATCCTATGTTCTTCTAGAATATTAAAAACCAATGCAAACGTAGATTATATCACCAAAGCTCTTGATGTTGACAGACTTGTTATTTCGTTTCTATGGCAACCGTTCCTTACAGCTAGTAATCAACATTTTTAAAATTATCCAGTGGAAACTTACAATTCCCCGGGATAAAAGGTATCCTTTGCTTTAATCCAGGGTATAAGCTATCTCCATTCCAAATTTAATCACAACCTGTCCAGCCTCTATCGCGTGAAAGCTCCCCAAACAAACAAACAAACAAACAGTCACAGTTTCACTTTTATATATTGGTATGGATTTAGTTTCTGATTTATTTTGATGGCAATCCATTGAAACTTATTGTAGCTGTCCCTTTTGTGTTATTTGTTTCCTATTGTTTCCTATTGCCTGTCCCTTACATATCTGTTGTAAGTATTCATAGCTTCGGGATTTTTGAACCGATTTGGATGATTCCTTCAAATAAATTGAAAGACTAGTTTGGTCCCATATAAATTGCATCTAAGTACATTTATATGAAGCCCATTTACTAGTTCAAAGAATCCAATTTAAATTGACCCTCACCGCCACGTGACTCGCTGCCGCTTTGTATTGTTTGTGACTTACTTGGTATGCGGTCCCTTTTCCACGTGATCAGTCTATAAATTGAGTAACTTTTATCAATGACTCCTAGAATGAATAGAGAAGGTAGATGAGAAATTCTTCGCATATCTTGCTAGTTTCTTTATTATGAAACGATGATAAAATACCGACTCAATGTTTTAATATATTTGAGTATCTTAAAACAATTAGTACCTGAAATTTGTTGTGCCCTTTTTGTTGTTTTTATTGAAAAGTAGTAAGAACTGACTGATAGACATTTTGTTTAATTATAATGTTGAAATAAATAAATACCATTTATTTGTCAAAAATAGTCTGATGTTGCAGTTCAAAGGTGAAAAATGTCAAAACTTTCAAATTTATTATATTAATTATTCTTTTAATTTATTCTATACTAGCTGAGCCCGCGGCTTTGCCCGCGTGGTCAAATTTCTTGGGTTTTTTTTTGCGCGGAACATTAATATATAAAAAAGTAGCCTATATTACTCTTTATAACATCAGCTAACTTCCAGTGAAAGTCTCATCAAAATCGGTCCTGCCGTTTCGGAGATATGCGGAAACAAAACAAACAGAAAAAAAAAAACTAAAAAAAAAGGGTGTTTGTTATAAGTACCGTATATACTTTCATATGCATTTAGTAAAAAGCTGTTTTTGACATTATAAACAGACCCTTCAATTTTATTTATTTTAAGAAAAAAAGGTGGTTGAGAAAAGTATATCTGCAGCGATAAATATCTCTTGCTCTTTCTTGGTGGCTTCTTTTATAATTTTGCCTGGATTACAAACAGGTTGCAACCCTAATAATCAATAGGTATTTTTACTTGCTATCCCTCGTCCTGCCTAATCGGAACTTCCAAACTGTCCGCCATAAAGCGCCGAAGTTAAGCAGTACCAATACCGTATATCATAAAACCTGCCGTTAATACGCTTTAGTAACCGTAAATACTAATTCCGTAAACGAAGTAGGTACGTCATAAAACGAAGCCTTCGTAACATAAATATTGATATCGAATATGTACGATGATGGAAGTTATTACTGGGTAAATAGTTGATTTATTGATTGACTAGGTATATTTTTACGGGCCACGGATAAGGGTAATCGAAGCTCAATTTTCACACAGTTATATTTCCTTAACGGTATAAGATAGAAACAGTTTTTTTGAATTGGAAGATTAAACATTTATTAGGCTACAAAATAAATAAAGCTTGTCAGAATAGAAGCAAAAATAATACCAAAAATTAACAGGAATGGTCAAAAATGGGGCCATTTTTCGTATTCTAATCGTGTCACACTTCCCGTTGCAGTAAAACATTTGGTTACTGCTTCACCAAATTTCTGTGTATTTGTATGTTACTTAGATTAAAGTCATCGTAATTAAATACACTTCACACCCAATAGCCTAAAAAAAAACTTTTGATAATAATTTTCAATTTAAAACTACATATGCGTCGATCACACGATTTTAGATAATTAGATTTGCGTAGTTTAACGGCTGACAGTTGAACACAACATCAGCAATCAAACACAGAGTTCGATTTAGTCGGACGTCAGTCGGTAAGTTTATATTTATTCATAGGTGGACAACATTTTTGTGCATTGTATTTTAGCAATTGAAATCAAAGTTAGCTCTTCGAAACCCCACAATGTGCGAGATATTTATGTAGTATTTCATTTTAAACGTTTAACCAAAACATTGTAGCAATTTATAAAAACGGGATATTCTCGTAACCTTCGTGGCATCACCTACGTGGCGATTTATCCATGAAGGTAATTTTATGCCACGAAAGTGTTTTCTTGCATATTTTTTATTCAGAAGTATACTGGTGGTGTATTTACAAACTTATAAAGACTATTTAAAGACTCATATCTTCTTAGTTAAGAAAAACTTCATATTACGTAAAACTAATCTGATTATTTGTAAATGTTATAAATAATTTGTGACATAACAATTTAATAAATACTCAAATGAAAGTGAAATGAAACGAAATCATTATATTTTAAGTTTAAATAGGTATATCATTTCAGTTTGTTGTTACTACATAGTAACAACAACAAAAAACACATACTTACATAAGTATGTGATAATATTTTATTTTAGAGGGTATTTTAGAGTAAAAATATACACTGTAATGCCTGTATGCCTGTAAACCTGGTGAATAAAACCACAGTAAAGTTCCTATTTGTCACCTACATTAATAATGTTTATAATAAAAACCTTTCACTAAAATAGTGTAGTTTTAATTAACGTATCATATCAGTATACCTATTTCGTTGGATGACCGAACTTAGGACCGAACTGATAATAAATTGTCTTTTTTTTTACTGATTTGATTACTGATACTTATAATATAATTGCCTGTTTAATTATGAAAAAAAGATAAATTTGTTATTTCATGAATATTTAGTCTCATAAACAGTAGTAAATTATGATAAAATAATGTCTTTAAAGTTACTGAGTCACTTTCGTGGATCATCGCGTCACTTTTGTGGCATCTAGAACTTCAAAACCATTATTTTTAACAAGACTCACGATTCGATTAATTTACATATGAATTTACTCGTCTTATCAAGCGCTATAAGTTACTTTACAAAATTAGTTCAAATAAGCAAAAAACAAAATTTGCCACGAAGGTGATGATGAGAATCGCGGCGATGAGAATTAGCCATAAATAATGCACATTGAATACTGTCATTTTACTCACTACACTCACTAGCAGTACATATTTTGTTTTAACATGACACTATTATAACGCTTGGAAGTATAATAATTATGTTAATGCTAATGTAATTGTGTCTCTCTGTTGTCTGTTACTTTTTCACGACTAAACGGCTGAACAGATTTTGATGAAATTTGACAAGGAAATAGAAGAATCCTCATGAGAAGCCAAAAAGAGAACAAAAAACTTTTTACTCCGGAAATACGTCCATGAGGTATTTTTGTGCCGTATATTCATCTAACTATCCGTTTAATTTAAATCATTGTTTGGTATAATTAACCAAAACACATATCCATAAGTATCCAAAATTATCCGGAAGACATTTTTTTTTTAAATATCCAAACCCGTATCCAAAACGCAGTATCAGTAATATTCTTAATATGTAGGTACAATAATTGTAAATGGCTAAGAAATCGACAAAATATCATAATACTGGCTGGCAGCTACCAACTTTGTAACTACCAGCTTTGTAACTACTTGCCAACTTTGTAAATGCCAACTTTGTAAATACGAACTTTGTAAATACGAACTTTGTAACTGCCAACTTTGTAGCTGTCAACTTTGTAGCTGTCAACTTTGTAGCTGTCAACTTTGTAGCTGTCAACTTTGTAGCTGTCAACTTTGTAGCTGTCAACTTTGTAGCTGCCAACTTTGCCACCACACTCGGACGGAACTTCAAAAAATCCTTCCTTCTCTCGGGTACTCGATGATTATTTCCTCCAAATTTCCAATCTCTAAGTCCAGGGGTTTGAGCTGTGCGTGGTCTGTCATTCAGTTAATAAGTCACTGACATAGATTATTGAGAGGTTGCTAATATTGGATTACTTACAATAACGAAATCAAGTTGCATTGGCGTTTCGTTGAGACCAAGTTTTTTTTAGTAGCTGTTTCTTTCGGTATTCAAGTGCAGCGACAATCCATATTAATAGGTAAAGAAAACAAATAACACGCACTTTGAAAAATAAGGATGGGTAGATAGATGTACTGGAAAACTATAAATGAGTTAAATTCGTAACTCAATATTCTTAACAATAACCCGATTCAGCCATATTTTATAATCCGACCTTTACCCAAGCCTCGGCGATCTCCGTTCAGCCTTTGCACAGGCTCCAAAATTGTTAAGTATTAAATCTCTGCTTATTAGAGACTGGTTGTGACCGCGGCTTTGCCGCGTGGTTGTTTTTCTGGGATATAAGGATCCCTTTATCTATCTATTTTTTGTTTGTTCTAGAACCAAAAGTAACAATATTGATGATATTGGTACATTTTGTTTGTTCTAGAACCAAAAGTAACAATATTGATGATATTGGTACATTTTGTTTGTTCTAGAACCAAAAGTAACAATATTGATGATATTGGTACATTTTGTTTGTTCTAGAACCAAAAGTAACAATATTGATGATATTGGTACATTTTGTTAGTACTAGAACCAAAAGTAACAATATTGATGATATTGGTACATTTTGTTCTTCGTTTAGACAACTTTTTTTTATCAATTGCTCGGCTTCTACTCATCGATTTCAGATACCACGTACACCAGTTTTTAAGTCAAACTCTAACCTTTACAACAGTGAACACAACATCGCAATCGTTCGAGTAGTTTTTACGTGATACGCGAACAAACAGACAGACACAATTTATAATAATGTTATATGCTTGTTCAGTAGCTTATTTTAAGTCCCGTAGACTCTTTTTGTAGTATTTTCTTTATACAGACTTGTTGTTACTTACTACTTTACTATAAGTATAGACACAGACAGATTGGGACGGGGAAGGGAAGGTTTGGAAGACCTAACCACAAAAGTAGGTGGGTGGGGCGAAGATAGCAAAAGATCGTCAGCAGTGCGCTGTACTCCCGCCCGTTTCCGTAAACATGCCGCTGGCATTTTGTGAACTAAGTTATACTATTATTTATTCTGTGAACTAAGTAATGGACTATATGAATTGTAGCTTTTTTAGTTAGGTATGTAAAATATCTATCATGTTTGTTTGTTTATCGTATGAGGTAGTGCTGGCCTCTGGTGTTAGATTTTATCAAGCCTCCCGAGGGCCTCTGACATGGCTTAACGACTGCTATTAATCAATAACAGCTGGGAACGACAGCTTAACGTGCCCTCCGAAGCATGGAAAACCGCACATAACTTAGAAAAGTCATTGGTGCGGAGCCTAGGATCAAACCCGGTATCGTTGGATTCTAAGTTGCATTATAGAACCGTTAGGCTACCATCGCGTAACATATCTATCATATTAGCCCATTATTAACCCACTGTTAGGTATTATAGGCCGTACTTCATTCCATCTTACCAAGTGCCCAATTTCACATAGCTATCAATGTCGCAATGCGAGTCTACAACTTTCATTAAATTTTTGCTTATAACGTAAACCTGTATACACAATAGAAGCAGTAGAAAATATGCATCGCTCTGCAGCTACTTTGATTCCGACCGCTGAAATTCTACGCGCCTTCAAACAGAAAATATAACAATTAAAATTATTACAAATATACAAAAACCCGACTGCGAACAAAATTATTGAATACGAGCTGACCGACCGCAAAAATATTCACACTAATATTATAACGATGAAAGTTTGTATGTATGTAAGGGTGTGTGTGTGTGTGGGTGTATGTTTTCTACTTCTGCACGCTTAAACGGAATAACGGATTTGGATGAAATTTGGTACGGAGGTAGCTTATAACCTGGATTAACATACAGCAATACAATAGTCTAATGTTGCATTAGACTATAGTATTTACATTAAATTGAATAATCAAACATTTAAAATGTTGTAAGAAATTTAAGAAAAAATGCTACTATTTAGTTATAAGAATTATATATATATTGGAAATAGTATTTTTAAGACCTGTATTTTGATACCTCACTCGATAGGTTTTGTTAATTTATTTTTCCGTCTGAAATACAATATGGCAGCTGTAACCCGCCATATTGGTTTTCTTGAAACTTCATATAACCTATAGCACTCTCGTGATCTAGACGAATCCAATGATACCTCATATGTCAAAATCCATCAAGCCGTTCAGTAGGACGCGTCTAAGAAACGTTCAAACATACAAGCATACATACAACCCAAACACATAACCCTCAATAAAACAAAGTACTCTGCACTGGGACGTTCCAAAATCTTCTTCTTTTAGATTTTTGAATGGTTGGAAAAAAAACTTGCAAAGCTGTACTGTTTACCCGAGTACGGCGAAGCAAGGGAAGGGCTATGAATTTAGCAGTCTATGTATGTATGTATGTATGTATGTATGTATGTATGTATATATGGATGTTCCACCATAGCATCGCCCCTATTGGTCTGATATTGACAAGCAAGGTAACAATATATTCATCTTCAGGTAGTATATCATAAGCATTTTTTTTACCCGACTACGTCATAGCAATAAAGGGTTGTTTTCCAACTAAAAACTGATATTGACTAGCGAGGTATCAATCGATTCCTCTTTATCGCAAGAGTGTCAGGAGACCGTAGTCGGGTTTTAGTGTTTGAACTCACGTATTCTTTATAATTATAGAGAAGAAATACCATAGCAGTCATATCGCAAACTCGCGGCGATGGCGACGCGGTCGGTCCAGTGGTTTTGCAATTGAACTACATTAGCAATCGCTGTTTTGTATGCATTCAAATTTAAACGTAATATCATACTTATACTGGTACTATTTGGTAAAACATTAAATATGTGATGACTTTACGCTTAATGGCGTCTGTACCTAACATTCGTCTGCAGTGCAAGCATGGATCTTATCGATCGATAAATTTACCGACTTTTTTTAATTAAGTTTTACGTTAATATTCGATAATACGAGTTCAGTAGCACGGAACGTACTTATCGAGAACGAGATAAATTCGATAAATCATATTTAATATATAGATTTATATCAACAAAAGGAAGCATGAATGTTATTTTTGACAATTGTTATCGATATAATGTCGGTAATTTTACCGAATTTATCGAATTTTATCGGCTTTCCAAAGTTACACGACAAACTATTTTTTTTGTAAATTCCTTTTCGGATTATAAGTCAAAACGTGGAGGTGTCAGAACATCGTGAGGCAAGTTTCAGGGATGCCAATGATCTTTTCGATCTGGAAGAACAGCATTGTAAGATTATTTTTAGAATTTATAACGAAATTTCCCTCGCCCTCATTCAAGATGTTGAGGGCGTTTGAGAAGGAGTCGATCTAATGGACTGCCTGCGCATGTTGTAGTATTTACTTTACATAATAATACCAAAATACTTAGTTACGTATTTCTATTTCCAGAAATTATCTTTTGTTGTGATTGTGTCTAATGCTCTAATTATTATGGTACCTAGTAGGTACTCAGTTTAAAAAACTACCCGTATAATCATTGTTGTAGGTTCTATCAGCTGTACGCTTTTTCACCGAGGGCAGTTGCACCAACGATGCATCGGCCAGGAATATAATATAGCACTAGGACAGCGCACTGTCAGACTTCTCAGGGAGGTGTCTCAAGCAATTGTGCAATGAGTTATGGCTAGTTATACTTTAGGTTAGGTTCAAGAAATATACCACTTTATGGTAGTTAGGTAGAATTCCAAATGACAGAAGTTTCTCCGTAACAACTCAAAATAATAAAAATCTGCCAAATGGTGTCAAAAATTATTTTTTAGACTATTAGTCGTCTATCTGATATATGGTATAGTCCACGAGTTGCCATTTTTTAAATCGATAAACTCGACGTGTTATCGAATCAATAAAATTTACCGAGAGGCTAGATCCATGCTACCGCATTTTGATAAAATTGATAAAAAAAGAACTGCTGGTCCCATAATTTGCGAGCAAATTAACAATTAAATTTGCAGAAAATTAATTAGGTACTGCGGAAAAAATAAAATAATATCAGTAAGTGACGTTCATACAACATAGAAATAACAATGCACCCGGCAATATACTAGTGCCTTATTTCATAATGCTACAAATCATAATAAAACTACATATGTCAGTCGAATACGCCAAACCTGCGTTTCATATAACAAAAAAGCACGACATTTCGTTCGTTTGACTGACATTAGTCGGTTCGATTGACATTCGCCAGTGTACCCTAGTTTTATGAAATAGGGCCCAGTTGTTCGCCTGACGGTAAGCGCCACATTGCATTTTGGCTTGCAAAAACTGACTGCATTTCGTTATCCTGAAAATATCGCTGAAAACTGTCATTCAAACAGTGACTACAATGATTTTCTACTCTGCCAAATTAAATAGTAGTATATATCACAGAATAAATAATAGTACTAACCTCTACTGCTTGGTGGTTGAAATTCAATAAATTGTTGCGTCAAATTGAGTACGTACATCCTAGTACATTTATACTCCATGTTTTTAATAAATCTGATTTTCCATGGTCAACCAATAATTATTGGTTTGCGAGGTAATCTTTACTACTCCAGGCAGACTAGCAGAGGTGGTCTACCACTTATAAAGACCTAGTTGTCGAATTCAAAAGCATACTTAAAGATGTAAGCAAGGCTGTACTTTCCATACTGCCTCATCTGTGTAGTTACCACACTTGCACTAGGTATAGTAACCATTGCACGGTTTTCTCCATGGCTGAGCAAAAGAGTAGCGAGTTATAGTAGTTGTAAAAATGTAATTAAAAAGTTTAATAATTGGGCCAAAGTTTTCTAGGTAAAGTTTCATTTAAGTAACCTCTTTGTTTGGAACTGTGACCTCACCAATAATCTTTTCATTGGAAGTAAAAAAAAGTTTTGAGCCGGGGCAGCACACAACTAATTGACTACGCGCGCTGACACACGCTTGTGTGCGTAACACGTAAATGTTTGCGTGAAGCGAACAGGCAAACGAAAGGATGGCACAATATCGCTTGCGATCTTTTGATGATGAACTGTGACGAACAGTTTTGTACCACGCGACACGCACATCACAAATAGTCGCGTGATCGCATTTTGAATAATAGTAAGCAGTGTTTTATCTTTATTTGTTTCTTTCATCGAAGGTTTCAAATAAGAAAAGGATTTAAAATCCGCCATCTCGGACCTCGATGGTCATCTTCAAATTGTAACCAAAACATGTAATTCTTTAAATTGAGTGAGTGTTCCATTTGATATTGTCAGACTACCATCAGTGGTACATTGATTTTCTCCCCTTCAAAATATTTATTGACAATATGTAAGATTCCGCGTGCCCTACGGTCTAAGCATGAGTAGTAGTAGGTAAAAGAGGTCTAGAACTCTCTAACTAATCATTGCTGAAGTAAAAAAGTTCAACAAACAATAACAAAACTAAACAGAAAATTCGGGACTCGATCGCGTGTACTCTTCTGAGTACACGCGATCGAGTCCCGAATTTTCTGTTTTTCTGTTTCAAACAAAAACATATTACTAATATTACTAAAAAGAGCCTCGTGCGTAACACGAGTTAAAGAAGAGGCGCGCGACGCAAGCGATTAAGACTAGACTATGCTTTTTAAGGGTTTTTTGCATAAATATGGTGGGTCAACCACAAACCTGATAAATGTGAAACTTAACATATATCTTTTTGAGATCTTTATCTCTCTAAGACTAAGACAAAAATATGATAAACAAAATAAATCTCACAGCAAGAAAATATAGTTTTTTATCTAAGGCTAAGACAAAATTTACCTAACTAAATTATTAGCCTGCCAATAAAATAAATAACTTTTCATACGTCATTTAGTTCCGAGCTAAATTGTGTGTTCAAACAGCGCTCGCGATATTCAACCTTGTTACGCAGGCACTTCATTGCTTATTGCGGGTAGCGGGTGGCAGAGTGCAGGGGAGGTGGCAGGGGAGTGGGGAGTGGGAAAATGTAACCTTGGAGCCTGGCCTTAATGGTGTCAAACATTAAATAAGTTAATAAAAAAACATAAAAAAAAAGCTTTATGCAGTAGCCATGTCATGGCAAAACTTCGAACGGGCTATCATAAATTATATGCGAATACAAAATTCCGTGTCTGTGCTGTTAACCGTTGAGGAATTCCCTAGTCAGGAGCCAACTCTGAGTGCAGCAACCATGTCATGGTAAAACTTAAAACCGGCTACCATAATAAAATGCGTACACAACATTTCGTTTCTGTGCTGCTGACCGTTGAAGAGTTAATTTATCTGGAGCTAATCGTGGATGTCGACTTAGTTCATGCTTACCATAAAAATTCAGTGTCATCGGAATTGAACCAACGTATCAAAATTCAACTCCGTAGAATAAGTGGAAGTGGTTGTAATTCAGCTTGCAAAAATTTAACTAATCAAACATACATACATATCTATACTTATAACTAGCAGTGCCCGCGACTTTGCCCGCGTGCTCATTTCATTTAAAAGTACGTGTACAAAAAACGTACACGTTACGTTGTTGTGTGTAAAAGTACGTACGTGTTATTCCATGACAAAAAGTACCTCTAAAGTACAACATTTCTTTAAAATATGTTCATCTTATCATCGGATTAAGATACCATGTACCACAGGTTTTAAGCCAAACCCTACGCTATCCAACAGTGAAAACTGCACTGGTTTAATTGTTTTTACGGGATGCGCGAACAAACATACAGACAAACTAACAAACAAACAGACAAACAGGCAGACACTATTTTTAATAATGTTATATTCTTGTTCAGTAGTTTATTTTAAGTACCCTAGACCATTTTCTTTTTAATTATCTTCATTGAACAGACTTTTTCGTTTTTATTGCTTTATATGTAAAGAAGATAGATAGATAGATAGATATAGATAAAGCAATAAAAACGAAAAAGTCTGTACGATGAAGATAATTAAGAAAAAAAAGGTCTAGGGTACTTAAAATAAACTACTGAATAAGAACACAACTTTTTTTAAATTGGTGTCTGTCTGTTTATTTGTTTGTTAGTTTGTATGTATGTTTGTTCGCGTATCACGTAAAAATTACTGTTCTGATTGCGCTGCGGTTTTCACTGTGGGATAGCTTGGTTTGGTTTAAAAATTGGTGTACTTAGTATCTCAATCCGATGAGTAGAAGCCGAGCAATCGATAAAAACATTTTGACGGTTGAAGGAATTTTGATCAAATGTTGGTATATTGGTATTTTAGGTCTTGGAATAGTACATGGAGTACTTTTAAACTAGATA
The DNA here is from genome assembly GCA_946251855.1 of Alsophila aescularia. Classification (NCBI taxonomy): domain Eukaryota; kingdom Metazoa; phylum Arthropoda; class Insecta; order Lepidoptera; family Geometridae; genus Alsophila; species Alsophila aescularia. The sequence goes on from OX276381.1 coordinate 11,571,819, forward strand.
AATGACCACGCTTGAGAAGCCGCGGGTGCAGCTAGTAAATACATATAAACATGCATACAGACAAACCTTGCAAGTTAAATAAAAGCTTTTAAAAAGAATGATTGTATGAATTCATTCTGAATCGGTAGTCACTCATCCAAATAATTCAAAGGGCCACCACCACCAGCCATTTCATCAGGAACCCCTCGATCACTACTAAAACTAGCGATCCAGGGGTGTTTAGTCAGACCCCCGTAATCAATAGCAACTGTCCAAGTCGAGGTTCGTACCCCCTGGGTGCCCATGAGCAAGTGGCCAAAACTTAACTTTGGCGTGCGCCTTCTGCGTCACACAGACGCTGTAGAGGTCAGTTCTAGACCAACAGCAAATATCCTAGATAAAAAAAAACTTGTGAGCTCTAATTTTAACAGTCAGTCGTGGTCTTTTGTAATCCCTTCCCTTCCTTTGCTGTAGTTAGATAAATAAATATACTGTCTAGCTATATGAAGATCGGAGCAACAAAACGGTTCGATAGTTATCGACAAACAAACGTACAACGCCGTTTCGTTCTAGTTGAATAGAAGACCTGGCTTCGCTCAGTCAATTAAATAACTATAAATAAATGGCCCACATTTTACTTACCAGCAATAATTCTTCTGAAAATATACAACAGAATACTGCGAAGATCGTTAGCCATGATTTAACGCTCCTGAAAATAAGGCCTCTCCACGTTTTTATACGAGTTACAGAAACGTTCTGAAAAAGAATTACCTTGAGATAAATACTTAGATATTACAATACCTGTTTGATAATTCAAAATATACCTTAATTTTGAAGGACTTAGGTGTATTTTTCAAGTAACTTTAAATAAGTGTTTTAGGGAACATTTAGACACAAAAAATGTCTTATCTCGACGTTCGATCTAGATAAGTAAATGTAATAATGGCTGACAGAAGTCGGTGAATTTTATATATAATAGTATTGAAACCGTTTCATTGCACTTTGAAATTTTGATGCAAACGAAATCCACACCAATTTATGAAAGTAAAAAGTTGTCTGTTTGTTGGTTTGTTTGTTTGTTTGTTTGGAGAGCTTTCAAGCGATAACGGCAGGACGGATTTTGATGAAATTTGGAATGGTATCTCCATTCCAACAGAACTGAACAGTATTTTTATTTTTAAAGCATTATGTTAAAATCTTTTGTGTGTTATTAGTTTTTACTGGGAACTGTTCAAAAAAAAGTTATGTGGAAATAAAGTTAACTTATGTGGTTATGTGACTTTCGTTAGATTATGACACGGTTTATGGTCAAGAGAATAATATAGCCAGTATAATCATTGATATCTAATATTAAACTGATATATTATGTAGGTACTTACACTTTACGATTATGTTTAATATCATTTATAAAGTATTTTTACCTACTTATACCTGCTGTAGTAGTAGGCACTTATGCACTCAATCTGAGAATCGAACCCTGGGCCTTCTCGGCTCTTGTCATGAGCTTGGTACCTAAACCACTGAAACATTTATACAACAAATAATGAATTAACGTATAAGCAGAATAAAAAAATACGAATGCGTTTATTGTTGTTTATTTTTAATAACATAAAATAATATACTGAAATGATTTCTATTAGAATAAACTAAGATGGCCTGTAGATTATTTTTAAATCGATTTTGTTTATCGATTTATTAATAGTTTATTTGCACTAATTACGAGTTATAGTGAAGACTATGATTCGTAATTAGTATCAATTCACAGCAATTTCCGGTCATTTCTATCCATTTTAATTCCCATTTTTTTAATAACCGTTCCCAAATGTTATTGTTTTAATAAGAATTAATTTCATTATTTTATATGGTCAATAATGTGGATAGATTTAGTGTTCGCAGCATTTAATTTTTAAGTCTTGCCCAGCTATTTCCGGTCATTTCTATTCAAATTATTTGTTTTTATTTTAATAACAGTTCCAGAATGTTATTGTTTTAATAATAATGAATTAAATTATTTGATATAGTCAATAATGTGGATAGATTTTGTGTCCGCGGCATTTAACATTTAAAAGTATTGGAAGCCGAAAGCTGGCATCCTCCTTTGTGGACTAGTTTAACCGTGAGTATCGACGTTTCGGCTCCGTAGGTGATGACTGGTAAGTCGCACTGATTGAAGACTTTTGTCTTCAGGCGCTGTTGTATGCACGACGAAAAGACTTGACGAAGCTTGCCAAATGCTGCCCAACCCAGCTGAATTCTTCTGTTAGCTTCCTTCTCAAAGTTGTTCTTACCTAATTGCAATATTTGTCCAAGGTAAACATGTTGTTTGACAACTTCAAGTCAACAATTAACTGCAATCGGTTCCGTGTCAATAAGATCGTTCTTGGTCTTATCTATGTACACATATTGACGATCTCCCATAATAGTCTGAGAAGGAGAGAGTAGTTTCTGCTGTGATATAGTTTTGCAAGTGCAATAAAGTGTTTCCGATAAATCTATCTGTTTCAAACACAGATGTAGTTAAAGGGGGGAACAAAGATAAGATATGGCGCACTTTAATATAACGTAAACAAAAACTGGACTTGACATAACTACAAGAAAATACACGCACAGGCTACATTCCAACTGTCGTCGTGCTTCATATGCATCAACGTCAAAGATAGAGATAGAGGTATACGCAGACTGTAGTGCGAATGAGAGTCACTGCTAATACGTGCTATACAATTGCCACTCCAATTGTGACTAAGGCGAAAGATGGCAAATTGTGTCCTTTGCACCTAGTTTATGCGGTTCACGCCCGAGTAGCAGGTACCTAATCTTATTTCAAAATGTAAGCGCTCAGGTCCTATTGTCCCCAGAACACACTATTTTTATACTTCCGTGGTCTTATCGCTATAGTGATAATACCTCTTGACCAGAGGGCTGCCACATGACATACTGCATCGATTGGCGTTGAAAACGTTTCAAGTTTAATCTTGCTCAAATTCACCTAAAGATAATTTATATCATAATGTTTGTTTGTTTTGTTTGTGTATGAGGTACGTTCATTCCTGGTATCATTCCTCGAAATATTGAAATATGCAGCGCAGGGAAAACTCAAATACTCACCAGAATAGAAAATGATTTATTTTCATGTAAACAGATGTACATTCCAATGTGATATTTTCTGGACCGGAATAAAATATTCCTTGGAAATATTCACTCAATTCGTACCTGGGTAAGGTCGCAGATTTTGACACGCTGTAACATACAGTAACATAGACAATTCTATTTACCGAACGTGGAAGTAAAAAAAGGACTATCAAGATTGTTAACCAAATTGTAATGAAAGTTTTTTAATTAGAAAACTTTCATTGCAATACGAAGTACTTTGTTTCTTATACACAGACAAATTATAGGCCATTTTTTTACAAAAATTGGCAAAATATGCGGCCTTTTACCCACCCACATTGAATGCACTGTGGTTCATCAGTACCTCAGTGCATAAAAAAATGGGGTTTCTTTTTCTTTCAATATTGTAATGAAACGGGTATTTTTAGTGATTTATTTAGTTTAATATGACAGGTAGATTGCCCAACAGTTAAACAATAATGGGAGGAGGGAGGGGAATGGGGGGTGAAGATCATAGCTCCCAAAGGAATGGACCGATTAAGCTGCAGTTTTTTTTATGTTTCAAAGATGAGGTAAACGAGAATGGGGGTGAGGATAGTAGCTCCCAAAAGAATGGACTGATATTGAAGTTTTCATGTTTGAAAACTGATGTGATCGAGATGCTTCTTAGCTATAACCCATTATAGCTAAGAAGCATACATTATATAATTATAATGTAATGTTTTTTTTAATTTGTGCTTGTGTAGTGGTTAGTTGTTAGTTTATAAAGGTACTTGCCCTATTAACAGCTATTTATTACTAGTGGCTCTGTGAGCTGTAGACCTCGTGAGTCTGTCCTGAATAAATGTTCAGCGCGCACTTGAGAGACATTTCTTAATCTGGGCGTAGTACTATTATTTATTTTGTGATATGGGTGCCATATCTCCGCCAATATGATTAACTTCAAAAAACAGAATCGACAAAAAAATATGATTGAACCTTCTCACAAAATTTCACGAGAATCGATTGGGAAATGCGACTTGTAGAGCAGAACAGCCGGACATCCGCCGGACATATGAAAACATTTTTGCCCAAGCTGAAACGGAGACTCTTCGCACGCGCTTCGCGCTGGCTCAGTCAATTATAATGTAGGTATCAATCATAGTGAAATATCTCTTTGTCTAATCTCTACATTGTGTGGCTAAATTTTACTTTTTCAATAAAAACAATATATTTATATGACTTTAGCATTAACGCATGCTTAGCGAGAATATATCTAATAATTTTCAAAACGAAAAATTTGAATCACCGACGGTGTTCGAACCCGCATCATTACGTGCCTCTGCGCGGCACATGTCTTTTACCAAGTTACCCGTCATTTTTTTTCAATAAATTTTAATCGACTTTGATTAGGAGATTATCAATTCAACAGTTTTTTTTGTGCGTTTAGATACTTATATTTCCAGAATTTCTGGATCGATTTAATGAATCTTTTTTATTTCAAATAAAAAATATCAAATAGTGTGATCCAGTGTGGTTCCATTTAAATTTCATTAATATTGATTAGTATTTTTTAGTTAAGCTCTTTTGAGTTGTTTTTTTAAATTATCATACGAAAAAACAATTTGACGAGAAGTTCGATATAAATTTTAATAAGAAAACACTTTGTTATTTGACAAAATTAATATAGGACCACTCTAAAGGTATCTTAGTGTTCAAATAGAAATAGAATCATCGAAATCTGTTCAGAAATCTTGGAGATTACAAACTGAAAATAATTCGGCAATACATACTAGGCTAAACAGTATTTTTTACTTTGCTATATTAGCTCGACTTACCCAACTAGATATAAATTCACGTTCCTCTTTGGGCCAAACCAAACAGCGCACTAAATCCAGGGAACGGTCGCCATATGGTCAACCCAACGAGGCTGGCGACGCCAACGTAGAAATAATGCTACGATGAACACTATTGTATACACTACTAAAGATGCGTTAAATGTTACAATTACAATTAAGTATACTACTATTTATTTATCATGGTTTATCATAAATCACGATACCATGACATAAAAATAAGAAATGCATATTACAAAGTATTTATAAATATAAAGTGGCCTCAGATGCAGAGTATTATCATCACAACAAAATAGTCATAGATAGATTGGTTCGCTTTATTCTCATGTCATAATAATATTATCGTGGATCTAATGTAGTATTTAGGTGAATCACGTGACTTATCAAGAGATTAACATACGTTTGTCTTATCTCTGCGTATATTCCATTCGAATCTAATAACGTCACTCTCGATTAGAAATGAGTGAAATTTGTTCCCCGCAGGACCGACGTGTAAAAAAGTTCACTCGTAACGTGATTGTACTAGGTCCATTAGACTCTGTATTCCACATCTAAGATTTGTAGCCTATCTTCCTTGATTTATCAAAGATCTATAAGTATTCCCAGGATTTGTAGCAGGACGGGATCTGTATTTATTAGCAGCGGCGGACACAGGATTTGCAGGTAACTCTACTTTGTAGGAAGGAACATAGGGTGTGTTTACGATAATGTCACGTCATGAAAATCCAGGAAGCTTACCAAGCTGACTTTGAGCTCGATGTAAGATGCTTAAGACATAACATAATATAGGTATCTACTATTTACATGCTTATGTATGACTTAGTCGTTTGTTTGCATTAGTCAAATTTTATCATGATTCCAACTTTTCGAACAGTCATTCGAAGTCAGTTTATACTGTGTTATCACAAGTTTATGCCTATTAAGTTTATTGGATTTTTATTGCAAGTAAAGTTTTTAAAAGGATACCCACGCTGCTTCTACAGCTTTACACTTCCGTGTATTTTGCGTTTTGAGAGAAACATTTCTACCATACTAAACCATAACCAAATCCAATAATTTTGTTTTTTTAATTTAATCTATACCTACATATTATTAAGCAATAGGAAGAAAAAATCTGTACAAAGGAGATAATTGAATAAAAATTGTCTAGGGTACCTACTTAAAATAAGCTACTGAACAAGAATAAATCATTTTTTAAATTTGTGTCTGTCTGTTTGTCTGTTTATCTGTTTGTCTGTATGTTTGTTCACGCATCACGTAAAAACTACTGGACCATTTTCGATGCAGTTTTCACTGTTGGATAGCTTGGGGTTTGGCTTATAAATTGGTAAACTTGGTATCTCAAACCGATGAGTAACAACCGAGCAATCAATACAAAAAATCTTTGACAGCTGAGGGAATTTTAATCAAATGTTAGTATATTGGTATTTTAGGCCTTGGAATAGTACATAATAGTACTTTTAACCTAGAGAAATGACACGCGTGCGAAGGCGCGGGTACAGCTAGTACTTATAATAAAGCAATATGAACGAAAAAGTCTGAACACAGAAATTATTTTTTTTTTAAAATGGTCTAGGGTACTTAAAATAAGCTACTGAATAAGAATAAAACATTTTTTAAATTCGCGTCTGTCTGTTTGTCTGAATGTTTGTTCGCACATCACGTAAAAACTGGACTATTTGCGATGCAATTTGACTTAAAAACTGGTGTATTTGGTATCTCAAACCGATAAGTACAAGCCGAGCAATTGATAAAAACTATTTGACGGCCGAAGGAAAATTCGATTAAATGTAGCTAGTATAGGTCTTGGAATAGTACATAGAATACTATTAACCAAGGTTAATGACCACGCGTGCGAAGCCGCGGGCACAGCTAGTCATAGCTATTCTTTTTCTTAATTTACCATATTATTTTTCATTCAAATAGTAATCGGAATTGAGAAAACATATCCGTATTTAAATACTCGTTAATTCAAATTCTTTATAAATTATGATATATATAAAAAGCTATTATAGTAGTATATTCTGTGATTCATAAAATAAGCCCAAGAGATAGCTAAAGCCTATTTTTTTTTTAGTTAGTTGCGTTCAATACTTTTAGAGATATTTTGCTTTGAAGAATAATTTTAGGTCATTTTGTCTTTTCAAATACCTAATTACAATATGATTTTATCTACACTTATAATCTATATATAGGTAATTATAATAAAACTGTAACGGGTCCAATTCTGTACATTGAAGATATTTAGAATTTTTTTTTTGACCTTTCTCTAGATTCGATACTGAAGCCAAAACTGTATTTTTTTTTCATTTTTGTCTGTCTGTATGTCTGTCTGTCTGTATCTTGGCTAGGCATCATGCCGAAACTACTGAATGAATTTAAATGAAACTTGGTATGATTTGAGTTCATACTACAAGCTAGGACATAGGCTACTTTTAAAAAAATTAAAGGGTTCCCGCAGGATTGGGGTTGCAAGTTATTTAAAAAAACACTTACCACTCTGAAACTACTGGACGGATTTTGATGCAACTTGGCATAGTCATAGTTTATATGATGGGTTAAAATTGAGGGTACTTTTTATCCCGAAAAAATAAAGAGTTCCTGCGGGATAATGTCCCAAATTCTGTAAATGAAACATATTTTGTAAAAAAATTTTGGGGGCCGTTCTTTATTCAATACTAAAGCCAAAACTGTATTTTTTTAGTTTTTGTCTTTCTATCTGTCTGTCCATCTGTCTGTCTGTACCTTGGAAGTGCATTACGCCGAAGATACCCAATGAATTTAAATTAAATTTGGTATGATTTGAGTTCATACTTTGAGGTAGGACATAGGATACTTTTCATCCCGAAAAGTTAAAGGGTTCCTGCAGGTTAGGCGTTGAAATTTATTTAAAAGCACACGTATAACGCTGAAACTAATTGACGGATTTTGTTGAAACTTGGCACAATCACAGTTTATATAATGGGTAAAATTGAGGATACTTTTTATCCCGAAAAATAAAGTGTTCCTTCGGGATAATGTCCAAAATTCTGTAAATTGAAGATATTATGTTTTTTTTTTGGAGGAGGTTCTATGTTCAATACTAAAGCCAAAACTGTATTTTTTTAATTTTTGTCAGTCTGTCTGTCCGTCTGTCTGTCCGTACCTTGGCAGCGCATCAAGCCGAAAATACTTAATGAATTCAAATTAAATTTGGTATGATTTGAGTTCACACTTCGAGGTAGGACATTGGATACTTTCATCCCGAAAAAATTAAGTGTTCCTGCAGGATAGGGGTGGAAAATTATTTAAAAGAACACTTAGCACGCTGAAGCTATTGGACGGATGTTGATGCAACTTGGCACAGACAGTTTATAAGATAGGTGAAAATTATGGATACATTTTGTCCCGAAAAAATAAAGGGTTCCTGTGGGATGTGGGTCCAAATTGTGTACATTAAAGATAAAGTGTTTTTTTTTTGGAAGTTACTCTATATTCGATTATGAAGCCTAAACTGTATGTTTTTTCATTTTTGACTATATGTCTGTCAGTCTGTATCTTAGCCGCGCATTACGCTGCCGGAACTACTGAATGAATCCAAAATAAACTTGGTATGATTTGAGTTCGTACTACGAGGTAGGACATAGGATACTTTACATAACGAAAAATTTATGGGTAATTATTTGGTCGAAACTTATTTAAAAAAATACGTACCACGCTGAAAGTAATGAACGGGTTTTGATGCAACTTGGCACAGTCTTAAGTTATATGATGGGTTCAAATTTAGGATACGTTTTATCCCGAATAAGTAAAGGGTTTCTGCGGTATATGGGTCCAAAGTTATGTTAATATTTAAGTAATAAAAAATATTTTTTGGTTGGTTCTCTATATTTGATAATGAAGCCAAACTGTTTTACTTTTTAATTTTGTCTATTTGTCCGTATCTTGACCGCGCATCACACCCAAACTACTAAAAGAATTCAAGTCAAAAAAAATGCTCTTGGGTGCTTAAAAAAGGTATTGAACAATATATGTTTTGTTAATCGTGTCTTTCTTTCTGTTTGTCTGTATGTTTGTTTGTTCACGCATCACGTAAAAACTACTGAACCGATTGCAATGCGGTTTTCATTGTTAGATAGCTTAGGGTTTGATTTAAATCAGGTGTAATTTGTATCTCAATCCAGTGAGTTTGAAGCCGAGCAATTGATAAAGTATTTTTGTCGGCTGAAGAAATTTTGTTCAAATGTTGGTATATTGGTCCTGGAATAGCACATTATGGTACTTACTATTAACCTAAAGAAAAGAACACGCGTGCGAAGCCGCGGGTACAGCTAGTAAAGCAATATGAACGAAAAAAAACTGTACAAAAAAAGATATTTTAAACAAAGTGGTCTAGGTACTGACCAATCAGTACAATCCATCCATATTTTTTTTGCCTCCCTCTACCCTTTTGACTATTTACATTCATTTCAAATACGAACCATACCACGATAACTTTTATCTTTTCAGTCCCTGGCGATACTTTGAAAGTTCCTCTAACTAAAAGCTCTTTTCCTTACTCGCAAAGATTAAACGTTCGTCTCGCTAGACTAAAATATCCTCGTTACTGACACTCGTAGATCCGTAGAGTATACGGAATTCTAGAGCTCATTAAAGAACTAAGCAAACAGCGTTGGTATGACTTGTGTTTCAGTCGCGGACGGAAATGGGGTAATTCATATGAGATGAAAAAGATTGTACTAGAGCTATAAAGATAGGTACAATAATGCTACAAGGTCGTCGTAGCAGTGAGGCACTCAAATGATACGCCTATGACTGGTCATCTGACTCCCTTTTTTAGCGCAGGGCACCTGCCATGAAAACGCTTTCCTTCGCTCTGAATTAACCTACCCGCTCCAGACACGATGGTATTTAGTTTTTTTTTATAGTGGCACATATAGTGGTAGGACTATTACGCAGGAGTCCGCCTAGAGAAGTACCACACCTTTGTCGGATGTTCAAATGCCAAGCAGTAGTGTGTAAACACTGTGTTTCGGTTTACAGGACAATGTTTCCAGTGAAATTACTGGGCAATGAGACTTAAAAACGAATGTCTCAGTGACGCGCAAGATTTTGCTGCCAAAGTTCTGGGTGGCACTCCAACTGTTATAGACAGGCGTGACGCTTACCATCAAGTGACTGACCAGCTCGTCTCGTCCATCAATCAAATTTTTTTTTTTTTTTTTTTATGTAATTACTTACCACGGGATTGTGGTGCCTCATTAAAATTACAATCTAGCCAAAAGATAAAGACTAATAAGTAATTTTACTTTAACCTAAGCTGCTAAGTAGAGTATAAACTAAGAATGTGTCCAATAACACTTTTCTTAATGTCTTTATTTAAGGGGAAGTCACTTTGTTCTTGTGTTTATTTGATTTGCACTAATTGATACTACATTGTCACTATCATATCACTAAACTAACTCAAATGGTTTTGTCCGTTTGAGTCTTCTCACGATGCCCGTGTTGTCGAGGAGCTGGATAGCCTCGACGTTCACATCATGATGAAGTCTTCGTTCGTGAGCTTCGGCAACTTTTTTAATAACCTTAGTAACGAGATCCACCTTCAGGTCTCGATGAAGGTCATTACTTCTGATGTACCACGGTGCATTAACGATGCCTCTGAGTACTTTATTTTGGAAACGTTGAATGATCTGTATATTCGTGGATTTGGTACAGCCCCATAGCTGGATACCGTAAGTCCATATTGGCATGAGGACCCAGAAGCCAATACATTTTTGTGTAGCGAAGCTCCATTTCATCGCGTTTCTTTTTGACATGGGCCTTCCAGCGTAGCTTTGCGTCTAATGTCATACCAAGATATTTTCGTGTGGTATTACTTGATCGTTTATAAATACAGGATGATAATTCGTTTTCTTTTTGTAAAATCTACACGTGTGGATTTTGATTGGTTAAGTTTTATTTGCCATTTTTTAGTTCAATCGAGGTATGGTATTGATGGCTGTTTGCACTTTCTCGACCACTTCCTCTTGAGTAGCCCTAATCGCCATGATTGCTGTATCATCAGCAAAGGTGGCAATGGTATTATTTTCTAAATCTGGGATATCGCAAGTGCACAATAAGTACAGAAACGGACCTAAGACACTCCCTTGTGGTACTCCAGCTTTTATTTGCTTAAGTTCTGAATACGCATCTTCTTGCCTTACTCTGAACATTCTATGTTTTAGATAAGACTCGAGAATATCTGCAAACTGTTTAGGCAGCATTTTTCTTAATTTGTGCAGCAGACCTTTATGCCAAACTTTATCGAATGCTTGAGCTACATCTAGAAACACAGTTGTACAAACTTTTTTCTCCTCTAAAGCTTTTTCAATAACATTAGTGATTCCATGCACTTGGTCTGTTGTAGAATGCTTTTCTCTAAATCCAAATTGATAATCCGGGATGAATTTATTTTCTTCTATGATGGGCTTCAATCGTCTCAGTACTACTACTGTTTTAGTACTACTATTGTTTATATAAGAGTAATTTATTGCAAACTGACAACGAAGAATGTTTTCCCAGAAGCCAATACATTTTTGTGCAGTGAAGCTCCATTTCATCGCGTTTCTTTTTGACATGGGCCTTCCAGCGTAGCTTTGCGTCTAATGTCATACCAAGATATTTTCGTGTGGTATTACTTGATCGTTTATAAATACAGGATGATAATTCGTTTTCTTTTTGTAAAATCTACACGTGTGGATTTTGATTGGTTAAGTTTTATTTGCCATTTTTTAGTTCAATCGAGGATGGTATTGATGGCTGTTTGCACTTTCTCGACCACTTCCTCTTGAGTAGCCCTAATCGCCATGATTGCTGTATCATCAGCAAAGGTGGCAATGGTATTATTTTCTAAATCTGGGATATCGCAAGTGCACAATAAGTACAGAAACGGACCTAAGACACTCCCTTGTGGTACTCCAGCTTTTATTTGCTTAAGTTCTGAATACGCATCTTCTTGCCTTACTCTGAACATTCTATGTTTTAGATAAGACTCGAGAATATCTGCAAACTGTTTAGGCAGCATTTTTCTTAATTTGTGCAGCAGACCTTTATGCCAAACTTTATCGAATGCTTGAGCTACATCTAGAAACACAGTTGTACAAACTTTTTTCTCCTCTAAAGCTTTTTCAATAACATTAGTGATTCCATGCACTTGGTTTGTTGTAGAATGCTTTTCTCTAAATCCAAATTGATAATCCGGGATGAATTTATTTTCTTCTATGATGGGCTTCAATCGTCTCAGTAGTAGTTTTTCGAACAATTTCGACATTATCGGCAGCAATGAAATTGGCCTATATGATGTTACTTCATGAGGTGGTTTACCAGGTTTGGGTATCATAATGACTTCGGCTACTTTCCATTCACTTGATACATGCTGAAATCTAAATGATGCATTGATGAGCGTAGTTATTTTAACTAAAGCTTTACCAGTACCTAATTAAATACTAACCAGGAGATTTCTTGCAACTTAGATGTTTGATCTCGTTAAAAACCTCCTTTGGTGTAACTAATCTTATGTTTAGCTCAATTTTAGAAGTTTCTCCCTGTATAAAGTCTTCATCATCTGTAAGATCTCCATTTAATTGAAAAACTTGCTCTAAGTGCTGTGCAAACCTATTAGCTTTCTGTTCGTTATTGATTGCCCACTTTCCATTATGTTCTTTTATAGGTGGGATATGCATGATTAGCTTTCTAAGGTTCTTTATTGTTTTCCAAAGAGAATAACCTGATGTCCAATCACTTGTTAGCTGACTTAAATTAGAATTTATAGTCTCATCACTAAAGTTCTGTATTTCCCTTTTAAGTTTTTTTGTAAGATTGTTAAAAAGTGTCTTGTCTTGTGGAGATCTAGTCATCTGCCACTTTTGTCTTTGATTTCTTTTTTTAGTAATCAAGTCCCTGATTTCTATAGGGTACGACTTAACTCTGGTTCTCTTTTTATATTCCGGTGTGTTTGCCCAAGCGCATTGTTGTATGTCTTTTATAAGTTTTCTTACTTCTATGTCTAGCTGTAGTGCGTTCTTTAGTGGGACTTTTAGATCGATTTTTCCTTTTAAATCTAGTTTAAAACTTTCCCAGTCCGTTCTGTAATTAACTAGAGTCGGAATATTCTCTTTTTGTACAATAGTATCACTTAAAGTTAATATTATTGGTCACTCACCAATAATATTAACTTTATAATATTAATCTGAGCTCATATCATAACCTTCCTCAATTAGAAGAAAGCGGGGTGATATATTTTTAAAGATGAAGATCGATCGATGAGATCTGGTATTTTATTAAGGTCAGTAGGCCAATAGGTGGGCTTTCCTGTTGATATTACATTACAATGTATTTCTTTGATTGCACAAAATAATTCTTTTCCTTTAGTAGAGGTAAGGCGAGACCCCCTGAAGGTGTTCTTAGCATTAAAATCACCACCCAGTAAGAATCGATTACCAAGTAGTTTTAAAAAACTTCTATACTGTTCTGCTTTCAGCGCATGCTTTGGTGGGCAATATATTGCTGCAATGGTTACAGGATAGTGCTTAGTTCTGACACAAATAGCGACAGCTTGTATGTGATGTTCTTCAAACTTAAATTGTTCATTATGGTAGATGTTCTCCTTTATTATTATGGTGCTACCCCCTCTTGCAGTGTTATCGGGGTGCAATGCGTGATAAGTTTTGTAGCCTTGAATTTGAATAAAGGTTTTCCTTGTGAAGTGTGACTCAGAGATAAGACACACGTCAATATTTTCTATGTTTAGGACGGCTTGGAGCTCATTACGATGTTGTAGTAGTCCATTAGCGTTCCATTCCATGATCTTAACTTTATTTATCATTCTTTCTGTTTTGATGAGGCTGTCTTGGTGCTACTTTCAAGTGTTTTTAAACGTTCGTTGAACAAAGTAACGAGGTTTAAAATTTTGTTTAATTTTTCATCCATGTCATGTGTCATGCTTACTTGCTTATATTGTTTAGATTGTAGCTGTTGTAAGGTGGGCTGGGCTCCTTTTGTTATTTGTGCATATGAAACATGTTTTGTGACATTTTGAGTAGCACTATTTTTATTTATTTTACTGTCTCGGGGAACCTGGATCACGGGTGTTGTTAACATTTTTCTTCAACAGTTCGTTTTTCATGCTCTGTAGTTCCTTAGCAACTAAGCATCATCTGTAATTGGCAGGATGTTGCTCACCACAATGGACACATTTCGGCTTTGCTTCTGCTGGTTTTTGGCAGTCTCTGGTTAGGTGCTTGCCTGTACATTTCACGCACCTTGGTTCTTTTGAACAGTATTTCTGTGTGTTGCCAAATGCTTGACATCTTTTACACTGAGGTATGAGCTTATTCGTTTTTAATGGTTGTATCTCCACCTTGCAGCCTAAAATGGATTTTATACCGTAGATTTTGTTGATGTCCTCATCTTTTTGGAAAGAAAGCATAAACATGTTAAGCGGTTCCTTACTCCTCCAGCTAAGTTTAATGGCAGCATCCTGGATCTTGAATCCACTAAGTGTCAGATCTGCCACTATTCTATCGGGAAGGCAGGATGCATGTAGATTGAAATTAAAACTTTCACTATTACTATATTACAATCATTAGATTGTATTATTTGATTTTATAGAAAGATTATCAAGTCAAATAAACCACAAAATTAAGCCTAAATACTCGTACCAAGCGCACACGAAGTCTGAAGCAATTCTCCGTGCGTGGGTTGCTTCACTCCTTCGTTCCCGAAGCTATCTCGCCAAAGCACTCAAAATCGGAGTAGCTTCATCTATATTCGTCGAAGATTGCCCCCCATCCGCTCGGACTCGGAGTATCTTCACACGGTGTTTCTATCATTATGACCGTTAATTACGAACTTCTCCCGGCTGATAATTATGATTATGGTGGTGTTGATGATGATGATGATGATGAATATGGTCTTAATGTGAAGTTTTCATTTAGTGTTCAGATGTGAGCGCATAAGTTCGTTGAAACCTGTATCGAAAACATAATTTCTTCGGCCGCGCATCACCCGTACACCAGACAAATATTTGATCAGAGCAAATATTCTCCTGCTCAAGGCTTTGAAAACCCGGCTTTATACGTAGCGGACTAAGTACGTAAATCAACTCGGAATACCTCAGGATCTTGGAAGTTCCCGCTGGAAGCTTACAAACATTTGTGTAAACTAGACAACATAACGAGGCCCCAATTCTGTTAGTTAATGACAAAAAGCCTTGCAACTGCGATACATTTGCGATTGGACTGTCTACGAACGAGTATAGTGTAAAAGAACCATAGGTGGAATTTCATGCGATAAATCTTGCAGCGTCTTGACATATCATTTCTACAGAACTTAAGTAATTATTTGTCTACGTTTTTTCAACATAGCCGGTATGCTAGAAAAAGCCTAGTTAACAAATCAATTTTAAAAAACATGAAATTGTAACTTAATTTCCTTCCTGCAATGTTTATCCGGCCTGTTGCCTGCCCAACGGGTGAAAAAATATAATTATATAATACAATGACGTTTCCGGTTTGGACGTCAAAATTGTCAACACAGTATACTTCCCACCCAGTTTTTTAAACCAAAGGAGGTTGAATTACGCTTTCTTCCCACCTGTTTTTTTAAACCAAAGGAGGTTGAATTAAGCTTACTGGCGTTAAATCTTTTAACAGTAAACGTAATTCAACCTCCTTGCGATAAACAGAATAATAATATAGACTGTGCTATAGACAAAATGGTACGTCAATATAAAACCTCTTTAAAAAACATTATACTCGTAGCAAAGGGAATACAATGAATGCATTATAGTTAATGGAGAAAGTGTAAAGAATTGTTGTTATAATAGGGTATGTTAATTTATTTAATCGTTTTGTACAAAAAATAGTGTAAGTACAAGGAAGGACGTAATGCTAAACAGCATTATCTACCAGTCATCCTGGTCGTGAAAGAAATAATAGGACATAGGGCGTGTTGGTTAAAGTATTGAACAATAAATAGGAAAGAAACAAAGGTTTGTGTAAATAAAATATTTTGTATAAGGAATTGTTGTAAAATATTTGTGCTATCTACTACCTAGCTCACGCGCGAAAAAGCTACCAAGCGCACGAACACGCGCATACAGTGCATGCGCACTCGTAATAAGGTAGTAGACAACTGTTTCCCTGTACATGAAACAGCAGCAACATATCTAAATATATTGGTTTGTAATCTCGCTAGGCAGTAACAGATTAAAAATATTTTTTATTCAAAAGCCTAGTCTGTTACACTAGTTAGGTAATTGAATAGGTAGGTACCTACAATATCTTAAAACATTATATTTATTACGCATAAGTACTTACTTGCCTACCTAATTAAGCGGATAAAATAATTAAAATCTCTAAGACTTGTTTCAAAGGTCATTAACAGTAACATAACCTACAAAACTTTGAAGCCTAATAACAATTATTCCTGGCCTCCCCAAAAAATATATCTTAGACTAACAATCTCAGGAAATTATGCTGAATTACTAGCGATATTTTTTGTCTAACGACACTGTGAATATGACTGACATAAAAGCATGTATGGGAGGGAGTTCACCATTGTTCTTTGGAAGTCTGCTAAATCAAATACACCATCGCAAGTAACACAGTAGCACGGTTATTTATCTGCATTTGCAGATAGATAACTGTAAATGCACTAAGAAAACTTATATTATAGAACGTCAAAATTGACCTTAAAATAGTACAATAGACGGCCTTATCACTAAGCAACGATCTCTTCCAGGCAACCTTAGGTTAGATAGCGAGAACATGAACATTTATGAACGGTAGTGTGCATAAAGAGAACTCGAGAAGGTTTTATAAAACCTGTATTTATTTTTACTTGCGATGGTGCTCCCGACGAAAATCCACGATACGAGCGAGTTATAGTTTCAGCTTTACAACATTTTAAAGATTTCGACTTGGAAGCTATTTACATTGGCACAAATAATCCAGGAAGTAGTGCTTTTAGCAGCGTGGAACGACGAATGGCGCCTCTTAGTCGTGAACTTACTGGTGCTATTTACATTGCCACAAATGCTCCAGGAAGAAATGCTTTTAAAGGATGAAAAGACGAATGGCGCTTCTTAGTCGTGAACTTACTGGTGCTATTTACATTGCCACAAATGCTCCAGGAAGAAATACTTTTAAAGGGTGAAAAGACGAATGGCGCTTCTTAGTCGTGAACTTACTGGTGCTATTTACGTTGCCACAAATGCTCCAGGAAGAAATGCTTTTAACAGGGTGAAACGACGAATGGCGCCTCTTAGTCGTGAACTTACTGGTGCTATTTACATTGCCACAAATGCTCCAGGAAGAAATGCTTTTAAAGGGTGAAAAGACGAATGGCGCTTCTTAGTCGTGAACTTACTGGTGCTATTTACGTTGCCACAAATGCTCCAGGAAGAAATGCTTTTAACAGGGTGAAACGACGAATGGCGCCTCTTAGTCGTGAACTTACTGGTGCTATTTACATTGCCACAAATGCTCCAGGAAGAAATGCTTTTAAAGGGTGAAAAGACGAATGGCGCTTCTTAGTCGTGAACTTACTGGTGCTATTTACGTTGCCACAAATGCTCCAGGAAGAAATGCTTTTAACAGGGTGAAACGACGAATGGCGCCACACGACGCAGATATAAAAAGGGTAGGTCTGATGTCGATAGACAGCCGGCTTTCATGCCTTATGTAAAAGGAGTGACGGATAAAGTCGGTGCTTTATTAAAGGACTTGTCTATCAAGACTGTTTATACTCCTTTATCCAAGTTAGCAAGGCATGTTAGAACACCGAAAGATGTCATTCCTTTTCAAACTCCTGGCATATATAAGATAGATTGCAGCTGCGGTAGTTCTTACATTGGACAAACCAAGCGTACTATAGCGGAAAGGGTCAAAGAACACATTGCAGCTGTAAAGAACCGCCAGATAAATAAATCTGCAATCGCTGAGCATTTGCTCGAATCGGGCCCTAATCACTGGATTGAACTCCATGACCCGAAGATCCTCTCCACGGAACGTCACTACTACTCCAGGATTGTACGTGAAGCGGTTGAAATTAAAAAGTATCCCAATTTCAACCGAGAGGATGGTTTCAAGTTGGCTGCGTCCTGGAATCCCGTGATAAGCAAGTGTTCGCGTCGCGGTTTATGTCAGAAGATATCTGCAGATGTCGTTAGTGTCGTGTGTCGTGACAATTCTGAATTTTTACAAAACCATATGCGGGTAGTTGGAGACAACGCTCGCCCTTCTCGACGCTGACACCCGCTACTTCAGTCTTCTCGTGACCACGATCAATGCAACTTGATCGAAACGTCGAGGTAAATAAATATTAAGTTTTCAGCGCGATTAAGTCCCGTTTAAATATTTAACTATGTGTTCGAATCGCGAAAGTTTAAAAGTTACAATTACTCATGCTACTATGTTTGATTTGATGTTGATTTTATTGAAAAACGATTTAAATGGAAATAAGAATAATTTCGGAACACTGCTGTTTTTATTTCATAAATTTCTAAATGTAAAACTACAAAATATGTGACATCACACTAAGTAGGGGGGGGGGGGTCTCACAAATGTGACCAGCTGTGACAAAGACGGGGGAGGGGTCAAAAAATTATGAAATTCGTGTGACCTAATTAATGGATGGCCCCTAAGGCCGCCGATTGTACTATTTTAAGGTCATTGTTGATGTGCCATAATTTAAGTTTTTTTAGTGCAATAAAGATTTATCTATCTATCTATCTATCTATCTATCTATCTATCTATCTTATTCAGTGGTATAAAAGTACAAAGACGTGGGTGCGAGACAGGCTGCGGATCGGGTGGTCAATATACCTAATATTTTGTACAATGAACTCTTAGCTACACGAGCGAAGCCAGGTGGTTCACTAGTATCGTTATACTACATACATAAAACCATGGTGGTAGGATGATTCCTTGTATTTGTAGCTACCACCATCAAAAAAAAAACTGTGACAAATCTTTCGTCCGGGGTTCACTGGCAGCAGTCCTGGACAGCTATTACAGGTTTAGCGCCCTCACCTCACGATCATTTAGACCAGACGAGATAGTGGTCAAATGCTAACTTTTAAACCAATGAAAAGTCAAGCTTACTTTTTATTGATTAAAAGGTTAGCATGAACAACTTACATAGCAGCTTGGAACTAATCTCTCTCGAAAGTCGTAAAAATATGTGTTCTTTTTCCCTATGCCTAAGGAACATCATAACAATGGTCCCTACTGATATCAGTAGGGACCATTGTTATGATATTCCTTAGGCATAGGGAAAAAGACAACAACAACAACAATATAACAAACAAACAAATCAATGTTATATAACAATCTAGCCTTGAATTAGGCTAATATGTAGGTAATTTAAATTGAACTTAAACTTTTATGTTTTAACTTAGAATGCACTAATAGCACTTTTCTTACTGTCTTTATTAGGCGAAGACACTTTGTTCATGTGTTCTTTATCGGTAGCACTTGCACTAGAACTACTTTACAGTAAAATCACTGTCACTAAACACTACACTAACTCGAACGGTTCTGAGTCTTCTCACTACATCCGTGTGGTCGAGGAGCTGAATCGCCTCGACGTTTACATGATGGTGAAGTCTAGCATCTACATAATTTTTAATGACTTTGTCGACAACCTCTACTTTGAGGTCCCGATGGAGATCGTTGTTTCTTATGAACCAAGAGGCATTTACAATTTCCCTCAGTACCTTATTCTCGGTCGGAAAAATTGGTCGCAAAGATCTGGCCAAGATTGGCTCAAACCCGGGATGGATGGCGTAAGAGGGAGGAGGCCCTGCAGTGGGCGGAAATGGGCTGATGATGATGATAACCTTATTCTGGAAGCGTTGAATAATTAATGTATTACTCTGTTTGGTGCAGCCCCACAGATGTATACTATAAGCCTAAACTGGCATTACGACTTGCATATGTAACAATATGTGAAATGAAAAAAAAATACTATTAGTAGGCTAAATGTTTCTTGTAACTTCAGATACTTGACATCGTTTGTACATACTAATCATCAATGATTCAGTATGAAAGCACGGAAATTATTATTAAACACTTTGAGCAGGTAGGTAAGCTACTCAGATTAGGTATCCAGAATAATACAAAACTAGACCCTGAGAATTCAGCCTCCATTACATTCGGGAAATCTACATTAATACTGATCTCAATATTATAACCTGATAATTTGCCTCTGATGACTCAAAAAGGTAGACGTGCCACCGACCTTTCACTATCATCGTGATAGCCTGTGGCTGCCCAATGTTGAACATTGAATACATTTACTTAAGATTTATTTTTGCTATTACACCATTTCCTCTGTTTTCTGGAAGAGAACGCCACTTGTACTATCATCAGCCTACACTTGTCCACTGCTGGACGTAGGCCTCTCCTAATGCACGCCACTGAGCTCGATCTTCAACTCTCTGCATCCAGCTTCTTCCAGCCGCTCTCCGCAGGTAGTAACTCCACCTGGCCACGGGACTACGTTTGCCTAAGCGTTTGTGCTAGGTATATTAAAGCTCAATGCCTGACGGGCTGTAATTTAGTTTTAAATGCAATTAAGACATCTTACTGAGTCCATTAGACCCAGTTCTGTAGAAGGTACCTAGTGAGTGCTATTTTTGAAAATAAATTACTTTTAGGTGGTCCAATTACAGAATTCATTCACTCAGGCTTGTACTATTATTTATTCTGTGACTCAGGTCAGTTTTCGCTTTTGTCAAAATATATGTTAGGATATCATTTTTCTGACGAAAACGGAATTGCTTCTAAGTTAGATTCCTTTTTAGACAAAAAAAATACTTTGGTTAATTATAACAGCATTTTTACGCACGAGGTGCAAAATGTGTCTACATATCTTCCTTTTTGATTTATTCAGACCTTGATATCTATACAGATGTGGATACAAACATATATTCTAATCAATTTTAGACTTTGCAGGAATGCAAAAGTCTAAAATTGATTCCAATATCCTGAGGGTGGTTGCTAATGGATGGTGTCGCCGGTTCTCTCAATAGCCAAGGAAGTTTTAATATAGAATTGATTCTGTTAAAATATAGATACTTACCTACCTTTAATTTTGTATCCACATTAACTACTGCAAAAAAACAACAATTAAATCATTAATGAAAAGCCATTTAAAAATGGTTACGGAATGTTCGAGTACGTTTGAGATTTCAGTAATTTTAGTCATTATTTCCAGACTTGCCTAGAACTCTCTAAATCTATACTTATAATAAAGCAATATGTACAAAAAAGTCAGTACAAAGAAGAAAAAAAATGTCTTGTACTTCAAATAAGCTATTGCACAAATTTTATTTTTTTGAATCGTGTCTTGCTGTCTTTATGTTTGTTTGTTCGCGCATCACGTAAAAACTACAAGACCGATTGCGATGCAATTTTCTCTGTTGGATAGCTTAGGGCTTTATTCAAAAACTGGGGTACTTGGTATTTTAATACGATGAGTAGAAGCTGAGCAATAACAAACAATTGATAACAATATTTTTAACAGCTGAAGGAGTTTTGATCCAATGTTGGTATATTGGTATTTTAGGTCCTGGAATAGCACATAGAGTTGTTTTAATCTAGAGAAAACACCACGCGTGTGAAGCTTATATATTATAAAATAAGTGACTATTATAGTCTTCCGCGCCCGTAAAAATGTGCCCCTTACCCAAAACGATGCGCTGAATAGCTAATCGGGAGAAAACCTATATTCTTATTCTCACTAAAACGGGAAGATTTATTCTCTGCAGGGAATAATTGCAATTCATCTCTTCCTTTTAGACAAGCGTGTGTGACTAGCCACAGCACACACAGGTACAGCGCAAAGAACACACATCGACTGCGAGCAGTTCCACGACGGCTGACGAAGACGTCTAAACTCGTGCACGTGATGGCTCCGGCGGTATACAACCAGCTGCCAGGAAGTATTCGGGATTAGCCCTCTAGGGACTCGTTTAAAAGGAAACTCAAAAAATGGCTGGTTGAGCAGAAATTTTATAGTTATAATGATATGATTACATTATGTATGTGACAGTGTTTTTATTTTTATTCAATTATTTAATATTTTTATTTAAATGACTCATTTTTAAATTTTTGTTTTACTGACATTTGAAATTAAGTGTTGACAACAAAACATTTTTTTCTGAATCTTATGAATTTCATGTATTTTTATAATATTTTGTATAATTCACTAATGTTTAATTGTGTATTGAACCCTGGACCTGTAACTGATATTTGTTGCCAATAAAATACTATGAACTATGAACTACGGCTTAAGTGGGGTAATCCGGGATGAAAAGTAGCCTATGTGTTACTCCAGGGCCAGGATTAACACATAGGCTACATTTTATCTCGGAAAAAATATGGTTCCTGAGGGACGCGGGTGAAACCGCGGGGCGCAGCTAGTATTTATATAAATTTAATTGATTCTTTTTAACTTATTTATTTTACTTGTCCTTAATAGTTGCAATTGCAACATTAGACTATAGTATTTTCATTAACTTGAATAACCTAAAATTGAAAATTTTGTAAGAAGCTTAAAATAAGTTTGCTACTGTTTAGTTATAAGAATTATATATTATTGTAAATATCTTTTAAATACCTATATTTTGATATCTCACTCGATAGGTTTTGGTAATTTTTTGTTCCCTCGGAAATACAATATGGCAGCTGTAAGCCGCCATATTAGTTTTCTTGGCACATCATATATTCTATAGCACTCTCATGATCAAGACGAATCTAATGATACCTCATTTATCAAAATCCATCAAGCCGTTTAAGCCGTAGGACGCGCCTAAGAAACCCGTACAAGCATTCAAACAAAGAAACTTACAAGACATAACCCTCCTTAGTCGGGTAAAAATATATGTAAAACCGGCGATTCAGTATAAAAATTACACATTTTTTGAGCGAACGATTCCACTTATTCAATAAAATATAAGAAAATTGTATGGAGCTCCACTTATGCAATAAAAAAAGGAAACTTTCCGGAACCAGTTCCAGTTACTACCAATCCCTTCAACAAAACTGTTCTATCAATCCAATTGTTTGGCTGAAACCCGATATTATTGTGTCGTTAAAGTGCCCCGTCCAAACGATTGTCGACCATAATGGAAGCAGAAGTTATAGTGTTCGGGTTACTGTTTGTAGGAAAAATGGTCGTCTGTATAGAGGGCTGTAAAATCTTGAATGTGCATCAGGGAAACAGTAAACCGCTTTAGGTAAGAAAAACGTATCATATTATAATTCTCTAAATTTAAAGTCGACTTGAAATTGTTTTATTAAAAACAAACGACTATAAAACTAATATGGGACCACATTGGCGGCATCTCTTCCAAATAAACAACACAACCGTAGTTGGGTTAAAAAAGGGGCGGTTCATATTGCCCCCCGTGCCCCATGCCCCCTGGCTGTAAGTACCCGATTCGAATAAATTTAATGTCAATATTATGTTTGTCAGATTTGAGTTAATTTGCACTAAGTACTGTAGACAAGTGAAGTCTTTAATAATTTATTTATACATGTATCTATGATACTCTTATGGATTCATTATATGTTAAAAGGTAATGATTGAAAATAAAAATAAAAATTGAATACCTTTACGTTAACTTTGCGTATCCGCGGCTGCCCTGATGGTAGCATCAGGTATTTTATTATATTAGAGAAAGCATTTTTTTGTCTGCCGGCACTTTTAGTTAAAAATAGTTTTGAATTAAATGTCGGGGGCATCGGACACCGCGAGCGTAACGGACGGACCCAAAAAACCATAATAAAAACCATTTCGGCAACTGAATTGGAAGAAACATGTAAACCTCCAAGTTTCAATCTACATTTTCTTGTTTCAAAGTTATTAAAATGCAAAGTAAAATGCAAAGTAAACAAGCAAGTAAGCAAAAATAGAACTTCTAGTAGTCCTATGAATCTGAAATTTTAAAAGTATTGGAAGTTATTCTACAAACCAAAGGAGAAATCGAAAAAGTTAGACTTTCTATCAACCAAAAGAACTAGTAGTAAGTACCTTTTAAAATGTATATTTTTATTTATAACTTTCAAAGAAGAAAGATAAATTTTGACCATAGAAGAAGCTCTAGAGGCCCGACTGCAAAACTTATCTTGGTTATTTGTTCAGATCAGATACTAAACCGATTCCAAAAAATATTTTAATGTTCTTTATATTAGGTACGTAATAATAATTTAGCTACAGCATGCAAAGGGTCTTTATGACCCTCCCTCCTCCCTTCGTAAGAAAAAATAAGATATGGATGAACGCCTATCGCGCATATTTGAGGTTTTTTTTAACAAATTCTTCCATTGAGACCGATGGACTATAAAAGTCGTAAGAGATCTTATACAACGGAGTAAGTAACAATGCTACATGGATCTCGCCCAAGTTCCAATCGTTGCTGTCTTCGCACCGCCGCCAATTATACCCGAACGTAGACAAGCTTGCAACCATCGTTTGCTTAGCTCGACGTTACTGATATGATTCATACATACATACACACAAACATACATACATACATACATACATACTTACTTACATACATACTTACATACATACATACATACATACATACATATATACATACATACATACATACATACATACATACATACATTCATACATACATAGACTGTTCAACTCACTACCCTTCCCTAGCTTGGCTGTAGTCGGGTATAAATAGGAATTGTTCGAATAATCGTCTTGTAATAGGCCCTAAATGTATGAGACAAAATAAGTGACAACCATGATGTCAATAAAAAATGGATAAAGAACCGTTAAACAACAATCCATTACAACTAAACGTCGAAACCCATCGGGAGCAGATCACAAAAGCGCCCTAGGAAATTGAAGTGCCTCGATGCCTGTCCACAGACAATAGTGGATGCCTGAATACCTATACCGTCTAGATTGATGGTAAGGATTGATTGTAGCTTCTGGTTTGATTGATTACCTGTGTACTTTGGAGTTCTGTAATGTAGGAAAGTTTATTTATTTCCAATAGGCTAGTATTAGATTTGTCTTGACCCGATGATAAGTGATGAGGCGTCTACTACAGAACATGCTTGACTAGAAGACACCTATACTTGCATATTGTAATAAGGTTTAAAAAAAAAATGGAACGTACGTACTTATATGGTACAATATACCAAATTTCGTTCAGCCATCAAATAGTTTCATATCGATTGCTCGGCTTCTACTTATCTGATTGAGATGCCGAGCACACCAGTTTTTAAGTCAAACCCTAAGCTATCCATCAGTGAAAACCACATCAGTTCAGTAGTTTTTACATGAAACGTGAAAATACAAACCGACAAAGAGACAATATTGACATGTATTTCTTTATTGCAATTTATGCAATAAAGAAATACAATATGCAATTTATTTCTTTCCTGATATCATTAATCATAATTTCCAATCATTTTTCATATCCACTTACCTAATTTTGATTGTCATCATATCTTATTTAATTTCTATTTCCACGCACAGTTTAGCTTACCTTGTTTTTGTTTTTCTCGGTAACTTTGTTCGTCACGGTTCAAATCAACAGTGTGTATGTGTTTGTTTCGTCAACATAGTGATGTTCAGCCGATGGTCGTGCGCGTTTTAGTAACGAAGCACACAGAGAGTATCTGTGATTTGAAGATTGGTTGTAATTTTAAGTCAACATCTACTGAAAGTACTGATTATCAAATTGAATTTCTTTCAAAGTTCCAGTTGTTTATTTATGTTTTCCATTAATGAATAGTGTTTATTTATTTTTATTCATATTTATCGTTTTGTATGTATATAACTATACACGTGTACTGTATATAAAATATAAATTTCACATAATGGTATTCTAGCGTGATGCACTGGGCATTTGTGCTGATTATAAGCCCCTTTCAACACACTCTTGCACTTTTTTTATCTGTGTTTTTTTCTAATGTTGTGTGTTGAATAAATGTTATATCTTTCTTTCTAGATAGATAGACAGAAAGATATGTAAAAAAATTGTTCAGTAGCTTATTTTAAGTCACCTAAACATATTTTTTTGTAATTATCTCCGTTGTACTGACTTTATATTACTTTCTGCTTCGGAAGGAATGTTAAGCTGTCGGTCCCGGCTGTTATTTATTAATATTGTAGGTAGACGTTAAGCCATATAAGAGGCCCTCGGGTGGCCTGACAAACTCTGACAACAGAGGCCACTACAACATACGACAAACAAGCAATAAATAAAGAAGAGAGATAGATAATAAAGTAGTAAGGAACAAAAAGCCTGTATAAAGAAGATAATTTAAACAATTACAATTAAAAAATATATATGACCCGTTCACATTAGCTTTCAAAGAGGAAAAAAACTGTTTTAAAATCGGCCCATTCCTTTGGGAGCTACGATGCCACAATAACACACCCTAAACTTATAACACCCTCTCTCTTTTTTCTTTCGGGGGTTAAGAAATGGCACGATGACTAAAAATGAGCTACAGAACAAGAATATAACGTTTTAAAAAATAGTGTCCCTCTGTCTTTTGTGTCTGTCTGGATGTATGTTCACGCATCACGTAAAAACTGCTGGACCGATTGAAATGTGATTTTAAAGTTGGATAGCTTATGTTTTGTCTTAAAATCTGGCGAATGTACTCATATCTCAATCTGATAAGCAAAATCCGAGCAATTGTTAAATATCTATTTGACGGCTGAAAGAATTTTGATCTAATTTGGTATTTTGGTATTTTAGGCTAACACATAGGGTACATTTAACCCAGATGAATGACCACGTTGGCAAAGTCGGTAAGTAAATAAAGCGGTAGGTAAATAACCAAAAAACTGAACAATGAAGGCAATTATTGTAATTATTAGTAGGTAGAACAAGAGTGACGACTTGCGAAAAGCGGCTGGAAGAAAATGGATATGGAGAGCTGAAGACAGAGCTCAGTGGTGTGCAATAGGAGAGGCCTACGTCCAGCTGTGGACATAATATATGGGCTGATGATGACTAAACTAGAATATAATATATTTCTCTAAATGGTATCTGTCATTCTGTTCATTTGTTTCGCTGTTTCTTTGTGTTCATACTATTAGTTTGTCGTACCAGTATGACTCGTAGTCATATATTTCTATGACTCTTCTAGGTAAAACAAATAGGTAACGTGCCAGTCCATAAGAAAATAATACGTGTTAAACTTATTGAACTGCGTTGGATAGCTTAGGGTTTGCCTTTAAATCTGATGTACCCCTACGTTGTATCTCAATGTGCTGTGAAAAGCCGAGCAATCGACGTACAACTAAGGATTTGACGGCTGGCAGATTTTGTATGAAATTTGGTATTGTACTTCCTGGAATAATACATGGGATACTGTATCCCAGAAATATGTCCACGCTCCCAAGTCAGAGTGAAGCAGATAGTAAGTACCTACCTAATAACAAGATAATTTCAAAGCATTAAAAAAAAGAAATGGCAGTAGCCATGTCATGGTGAAACTTAGAACGGGCTATCACAATTAAATGCGTATACAACATTTCTGTGCTGTTAACCGTTGAGGAGTTCCTTTATCTGGTGACCGTGTAATGGTATAATTGACTCTTTTTTATTGTTTTATTTAAACACAACATTTCGTGACTATGCTGTTTACCGTTGAAGAGTTCGTTACCTGCGTTTAATCCTGGATGTCGATTCAGGTCATGCTTACTATAAAAATGAAAAGGAACTGAACCACCATGTAAAAATTCAACTACGTACGATAAAAGGAAGTGGTTCTATATCAGCTTGCAAGATTTGACCTAAACAAACATAGGTACATACATACAAACATTGCAAGTTAAATGAAAGCTTTTATTGAAAACACTTTCTAATCTTATATTTTAATAGTCAGATGTTTCATCTAAAGAGGTAAACGCGAATTTAGAACTATCTGCCATAATGAACATTATTATCTTGTTTAACTTATGTACTAGAACGAATAGGCGTACATCATTTTTATGCCCCAACTTCCAAAAGGCGAACGAAGCACTATCTACTTTTACAGGTATCGAATGGGAATAGACGTCTATAACCGTAAGGGGTCGTAACCGAAATAGAACTATGCCTATCAACGCCTGATGACGTGATCGAAATAGAAGTTTTTCTCTCTATATAAACAGTAAGGACACTTTAGAAAGGGCTTGATTTGTTTCACTCCACGTTTCTTTAATAGGATCAATGTTCCACGTCCGTTAAATAGGTCAAGCCGAGATGGGCGCAACGCTTCTGAATGCATACATGCATACTTTAAAGCCGCATTCCCGCATTTACATCTATACCTAAGAATAAGCGCCAGTTTTTCCACTATTGTACAATTTGGCCAGCTATACGGCACGGCAATAGGGAGCATAAATATAAAAATACTAGCTGTGCCCGCGGCTTCCACCGCGTGGTTTTTTTTTCTGGGATATAAGGGCTCTACGTGTTATTCCAAATCCAAAAGACAAAATTATGAAATTAAGACGAGTATGTTGGTAACATACTCGTCTTAATTTCATAAAACTTCGTTCAGACGTCAAATAGTTTTTTATCGATTGCTCGGTTCCTACACATCGGATTGAGATACCAAGTACACCAGTTTTTGAGTCAAAACTTAAGCGGTAGCTATAAAACCGCATCGCAAACGGGCCAGTAGTTTTACGCGATGCGCGAACAAACGACACCATTTAAAAAAACTTGTTTAGCGGTTTATTTTGAGTACATTCAAGACCATTTTTTTAAATTGTCTTCACTATGCAGTTTTTTGGTTACTACTCCTTGTATTATAAGTAGAGAAAGATGACGGCGATTTTCGATTGGCCGGCTGCCCTGCCAGTAGGTTTTCATAAAATGACAGCAGTCGTTGGTGCCGTGCCGTCTACGTCCATGGAAAAACGCCAATTGGTTACAAACATTCACGGGCGGGCTAACGAAGGTAACAGTGGGCGCACCGTTAGCTTCGTTATCATCCCAATACAGTTTGTTTCAGATTTTAATCGAACCGGCATGGCAGCTATTACCAATGCTTGTTTATTAACATATAATGATTACATAACTTTCATTGTATCATACATACATACATGATTAAATTCAGAAATACTTTAGTTGTCTACAAACAGTACTTAGAGCAAACTAACTCAGAACTGTGAAAAAAATATTGATATTAAATTTATTCGAATTGGGAACCACATTTTGCAGCTAACCGAAAAACCGATAAGCATAACACGTTCATTACTGTTATTTATTTTCTGAGACTAATATATTAAAAATATGCAATTAATAATTGCTTAGGTAACTAGCTTTTGCACGCGACTTCGTCTGCGCGGACTAGTTTATCGTAATTAAAAGTGTCCTATATGAAATTTAGTGTCATACCTTTCATCAGGATAGATTCAGTCGTTTATGGCGCTAAGGGCTCCAAAATTTTAGTCCTGCTCGTCAAGGTAGGGTAAAGCAGGAGAGGTGATGCTGCTCGGGAGCCGATTTTAGTTAATATTATCAAAGATATTTTACATTTTACAAAAATACTTTTTTAACAATGTTACAATTTTTAAAAAGTTGATTTCATAGAAGTATTAAATGTTTGTTTCGGTGACCACATCCGGATAAAGTATTTTGTGTACATTTTTTTACATAAAAAAAATAAAGTCAATTAACCATTTTCAAAGGTCTAGTCTAGTCTAATATTAGTGAGGACGAATCGACAAATTTCCAAATTTGTCCCATTT
Organism: Alsophila aescularia; assembly: GCA_946251855.1. Classification (NCBI taxonomy): domain Eukaryota; kingdom Metazoa; phylum Arthropoda; class Insecta; order Lepidoptera; family Geometridae; genus Alsophila; species Alsophila aescularia. Next base: position 11,601,500 of record OX276381.1, read on the forward strand.
CGCCTAATATGAGGTAAGTATGGATGAATTCATGTATGACTAATAATAATAATAATAATATATTCGGGACATTTCCACACCAATTATCTAGCCCCAAACTAGGATACCCTGTGCTATGGGCACTAGATAACGGATAAAAATACATAGATAAGAATATTAAATCCATGACTCGGAAACAAACATTTCTGCTCATCACACAAATGATTGCACCTTGCAGGATTCGAACCCGCGACCGTACGATTAATAATAATGCACATAAACTCTTCACAAAGCGCTAGCAAGACCTTACTGTTGTTTGTAAAGCTACCTATCAACGTTTGACGACGTGATCGAAACTTCCAGGCGGGTAGAGCGAAATTTATCTAAATCGCAATTCTCCATGCTCTACACCCCTACACCTCGCTAGCTTATAGCGTTAAAGTAAACGATAATGTTTGGGATAGTTTGAGTTCCAAATCTAACGAAATCGTTTACATAATATTTTCTGGTTCGAGTGCACTAAAAAGATGATTTAAGATCTACTTATTAATCGACTGGGCAAAAATGGAGTGTAATGTTTTCAAGGTCCATGTATGTATGTATATAAATGAGAGTTATTTATTCCACCATAACTTTTAAATGCCTTAACAGATTTAGGTGTATGATGATCGTTAGAATCCTTAAATCCCGAGAAACTTATTTATTCTTGAAATAAATCAACAGGGTGGCAGAATAGCTCACATATCAAACGCGAAAAAAAATATCTTCCTATTTTACAGTTTGGGTATAAAATTGAGCACATTCCAATGATATTTAATTTATTGGCGTCAGTTATTTTTTGGCAGGTCAGGCGTGTTTTTATTTTTTTTAGTATTGGTATTATGGCTAAAACAAACAAAAAATGTTTTTATGCTGATATGATCGAGATGATTCTTAGCTTTAATAGGTGTTGGTTATTATATATATTATTTGTGCTTGTTTTGTTGATGAACACCCGCATCCGCTCCGCTGTTGCAGCGCCGTCTAGGCCCCAATATGTCCTGATTGCCAAATTACATTTAACTCTATTTCAAAATTCATCGTAGCAAACTATAAGTAGCTAATAAATTCGCGACACTTGATTTTGCCAACCTGACGGAACAAATTTTTTTCAAGGACCGACTAATATGTGCGAGCGCAGCGGAACAATTTTGCCGGCATTTTTTTATTTGAGTGCTGATTTCGTATTTTATGTTCAATAAACTACTGCGTTTATTTTATATATTTTTATTTTAATAGATTACTTGTTTATCAGGCTATAGGATTAACATAAAAAATATACCCGGATCGATCTTATTTTTTTAATAAACAATTTTGTAGCAGTCGCTAGTCGTTCGCATAAAAGCTTTCGCAGAATGACAATTAAGGCGTTCATAAATTTTATTACAACAAGACCTAAAGATAAAACTGCTGATCGCTCTCTCGGAAGTATAATAGGCGGCCACATAACCCCAGAACATGCCTCCTTCTCTTTGTAAGCTCCGTCTCGAGTTGAGTCATTTGTTTGTCTAGCCTATCGTTCGTCCGTTGTACGTAGCCAGGTTCAGCTGATTTTGTTGTGGGTGGCCTACGGTACGGCCTACGGACTAGATACAGGCAAATACCCACACAGCTACATTCCCACTGTCTTGCTTCAAATTCATCAATAACAAAGATAGAAACACATTTGCGCGAATCCGAGTCACTGCTAACATGTGTTAGACAAACGTCACTCCGTTTGTGCCTAAAGCCAAAGTAAACAAACTGTGTGCATTGTACCTAATGTATGCAGTTCACAGTTAACTAATCTTCCCACTTTTAGTTAGATCTATGATCAGAAGCGAAAGCGAAATGGTTACTATAGGGTTTCCCAGCCTGATGCGGAGCTATCTCAAATCTAGCACATTTAATCGCTTTAAGTGCTTACCGATCTCAAAAATTCTTGGAGATAAAACTCAGTCAATTTCCCGTGAAAATCCAGCGAAGCGCTGCAACAGTATGTAGTACCTACCAGTATCAATTTCGTGTTGAAGCGAAAAGGTTATTTATAGACTAGCTCAGAGAATTACATATTGGAAACTGCTGCAATGTTACACTGTACTGACTCAGGGAGGTCTCGATTATTTTTATATTATTTTTAACTGTGAAGTTTTGAAGTTGTAAGAAAATAGATATAAATTGAACATAAAGCTTATCTCTGAAACTATAGAGAGAAAAATTAAGAAAAAAAAAATGTGAACACAATGTGTTGTAAGGCTGCTTTTATAGCAATGCGTACGGCCCGTATACGGATTGTCCGCACTGTGGGCCGTTCCTTCGAGTATCGCAGTCGTAGCGAAGCGCTTGCGCATGATGCATATGGTGCGTCATGCGACATTAATTACACTTGTTTGTGTTATTTATGCTTGTATTATTAGTAGTAATATAAAGGACTTCTATAATCATTTGTCTAACTGCAACTGTTTTTCCAGATACTCAACTGTCAGGGTGACAAGTAGTGGTCTGCAATCATTGCAGTGTTCGGAAGGGCATATTAGCCTTCGATATTAGCAGCTATAATTGTTCAGTTAATTTTGTGGTCTTCCGCGCCTTAGGACGTGGGTTAAAAAACCAATCAACAGTCAGAAAAAGAGCATGTGCTTCCAATGAAGAAAAATATCGATACAACCCTTAGTATAAGCACATATTTAAGGATATATGTGTACTGTGGTATTAGGCTGGTTTCAGATTTAAATGCGGACCGTCCGCACGGAGCTCTGGAGCGGAGACATATATGAGGCGTTAGAGAACATCGTTTTACAGCAACGCGGATTGCCCCGTACGGAACACGCCCCAATAGAGCGATGATATGGACTACGAGTGGGACGGCCCACAGTGCGGCAATCCGTGTAAGCACCATACGCATTGCTCTGAAAGCAGTTTTAGGACACCTTGTGTCCACATTTGGCTAAATATATTTTTTCAAAATTTTAGTCCCAGTAGTTTCGAAAATATTTCAAAGGTTCAATTTTCATCTATTATCGTAACTTTAAAACATCTTGTATTAAAATTATAAAAATGTGATATTCTCACAACAAGCCCCTTTATTGGATAATATTATTAAGCCACACGGTAAAGTTATTTTTTTCTTATTTGATATGTGACCTTATTTCAAAATCTATCTATACTTATAATAAAGCAATAAGAACAAAAAAGTCTGTACAAAGATTATAATTAAAAAAAATGGTCAAGGGTACTTAAAATAAGCTACTGAATAAGAATATAAAAAAGTGTCTGTCTGTTTGTCTGTCTGTTTGTTTGTTTGTTCGCGATCACGTAAAAACTACTAGACCGATTGCGTTGCGTCTTTCTCTGTTGGATAGGTTAGGTTATGACTTAAAAACGGGTGTACTTGGTATCTTAATCCGATGATTAGATGCCGAGCAATTGATAAAAAAAAATTGATTGTCCGAAACACGAATTTTAAAGAAATGTAGTTTTTGGTCCTGGAATAACGCGTAGCCCACTTTTAAATGAAATACCCACGCGGGAAAAGCCGCGGGCATAACTTGTAAATTTATATTTACGTTACACGTCCGTATTTGGGTCACAGATATTCATATCCATACAAATAAATAAAACTGATTTGTGTCTGTTTGTAATGTCTAAATAACAGCGTTTTACTAAATGCATATGAAAGTATATACGGTATTTATAACAAAAAATCATTATTATTTTTTTGCCTGTCTTTCTGTTTGTTCCAGCTAATCTTTGAAACGGCTGGACCGATTTTGACAGGAGTTTCCGTGGCAGATAACTGATGTCATAAGGCGTAGATTAGGTAAAATGTAAGTACATACTAAAATAGGGCACATTGCAACAAAAAAAAAACCCATGAGTTTTGACCACGCGGGCAAAGCCGCGGGCACAGCTAGTTGTAATAAATTTCAACTTAATCGGCCCATTAGATTTGGGGCAAATCGGCTGAATCAGACGGACAGACGGGACACACGAGTGATCCCTTATGGATTCCTGGTTGATCCTAAGATTATTTTTTTTTTTCATTTGGAAGTTGGAACACTAAAAATAAAAAAGGGGTACCTAAATAAAAAGTTCCGTTCCAATTTCCAGCACAATACATTACAAGTTTCACGTCCGTCGTTACCAATAGCCCCGCTAAAGCTGACTCAAACAAGGATTGAGAAAGGTCTTGTTAGACAAAAACAGTATTTTTATATCCCCGGCAATATTTCACCCGTTCATCCCTTTCAATCGGCACTTTGAGCCGTGCCAATAGCTAGGGGATCGCGTGACGTCATCGTAAATGAACCTCCCGTGATAGTAGAGGCGTTGTAAACCTTGGCATTTTACTTTTTGAGCCTTTCAGTTGATCTAAAAAGGGTGGAAATATTTGAATTTAAGTGTTTTCTTGGCAGGCGTGTACTTACGTACAATAGTATTAAAACACTTGCATGTAGATTTTTTTTAATACATAGAAAGTGTTAATAAAACATTAAAAGACGTCCTAAAGGGTTATGCTGACGTTCCATCTTAACGTACAGCCCGTCAAGGTCATGCACTATGCCCGATGCAAAACAACAGTTAATAGTCTCGACGTACGTCGATAATTATTATTAATTGCTTGCTGGATTTGCACGACCAATTTTGCACCCTGCACCGCCAACGTCTTGTTGATAGACCATGAAAAAGCGAATCGAACAAAGCGTCCGTTGTGCGTGCTTGATCGTGTAGACACTTGCTGCACAGCCAGCGTTGCCAAACCTCCTAATTTTCTAGGAGATTTCCTAATTTTACATACAAATTAAACAATTATTTTAGTAGGAAGTATTTTATTTATCTCCTGATTTATCAGACCAACCTCCCGATTATTGACGTGAAACTTTTTTTAAATCACTAACTAAACGAGCGACTGTAACGAAAAGTGGTATGTCGTCTATCTTTTATAACTCCATCCACACACAGTTACTATAATCCACAGAGATCTAATTTTGGTGTATTTTTTTTTAGCTTTTATAGTCAGTTCGATGATGTAATATTAAATTTATATCTAAAGAAAAAAGAGGAGGAGGCAGGACACACAGAGCAAAATCAGCAAAGTTGATGTTTATGATCTTTTATTCGATATGACTCACGATTTAGATAATGTTCTCCAAAAATTTCCGCAAGATTTTCGTATCCCCAAACATTTAATTTTCCCCTGAAATGGGGAAAATACCCCCAATCTGGACACATTGGATGCGCACACGATAGTGTGTATGCTACGTCCAGCTCCGTGACTTGAGCGGACGTACAGCAAGATGGATCGTCAGTATCGGAACAGATATTTCAAGTGAAGAGATCAAAAAGTTTCTTCTTTTCTTTCTGCTTGTAACGTCTCACTTCATCTCACGTTGTTTTTATTCCGTTTAGTCGAATTTTCACTAAGTATCAACAAAATAAGTCCACTCTCACAATAAAATAAACAGTCGATAATAAACAAAGAAATACGAATAAAAAACCTACCTACCTTAAAATGTCCATGTGTTGTCAAGATTTTAAGTATTTCTTGTCTTTGAATTAATATGACCATTCTACACTTTATGTAATCTACAATCGTAAACAAAAGTTCACCTAAGCCAATACGACTTGTTGCAAACAAATTTTCACCGCAATATCTACTCCAACGCACCGTATTGAATGACCGTAATACAGGTTCTGATTAAAACAGAATGGGTGGTTGCTACGCTAAAATTACGAACGCGACCATAACAGAACGCACCGTTAGAAGCGATGAATAAATATCCTGTGGTGACGAATGGTTATTTTTTAGCCTCGTCATTTTATGCTGGAAAATAGAAAGTATTTCTAATTTATTTTGCAAATAATTGTGGACAAACCTTTGTCATTAATTTCCTGTTTAACTAGTGAAAAAAACCCAATATTGTGTTTTTTTTCCTCCCTGGTACCCAGAGGTACGATCGCCGACCAGCACGCTGCCACGGGTCTTTGGACACCTGCCGCCCGGGAGCTGCTCTGCGCACTACGGCGTTACTACTGGCTGCTGCACAACTTCCGCACCATCTCTCCGCGGAACGTCTTCGCACGCGTGCCTCTAAGCTAAGTCCCAAGCCGAAGGACAATATCAAACCTACGCCACCTCCTGTAACTCACTCCCTGAGTATTTCTTCTATCTCCTGATTACACTGGTAGTTTACTATTCTAACTATATCTTTTTTTCTACACCTACCGCCACTGCTAGGTAGGTAGGCTTCTCTTCTTATATTTCTTTCTAAACCTAAACTGCTAGGTGACATGCTCATTCATATGTAAGGATACGAGTGTACGGGTAATAATAACAAAAAACTTTATCAGTTATATATACATAAGTCAATGTTCACATCCTATTCCCTTTCCCGTCAACCTTCTAGAATTTTTTTTTACTAGAGCACATCATCACGTAACACAAGTAAAAAAAAACAGTTATTAAAAATGTTATCATGCCTCACAATAGTGGACAAAAAAACGGCTATTTACCAAAACAGCAGTTTGCATGCAGCCTGGTCTGCTTGCTTGCTTGCTTGTCGTATGGCCTTCTCTTGTACCATTAATGTTACTAGTGAAACTATTTTGTATTGCTTGTACCATTAATGTTACTAGTGACATTATTTTGTATCGCATGTACTATTAATGTTACTAGTGACACTATTTTGTAACGCTTGTACTATTAATGTTACTAGTGACACTATTTCGTATCGCTTGTACTATTAATGTTACTAGTGACACTATTTTCTATTGCTTGTACCATTAATGGTACTAGCTACATTATTTTGTATCTTTAGTACCATTAATGATATTTGTTTGTAATTTGATATTATTTCCCACATATGTTTTCAAATTTATAAAATAACAGGCTGCGCCCCGCGGTGTCACCCGCTGCCATCTTTCACTTTGACACATGTCACTTTTACACCTCCCACTTTGACACTTGCCACTTTCACAACTGTCACTTTGACACCGGTCACTTTGTCACCCGATGATGATGGGTGATGATGATGATGAAAATGACCCTTTGTGTGCTTCCAGGACATAAAGTATCTACATACCAAATTTCATCCAAATTTGTTCAGCCGTTTAAACCCTAAAATCTAATACATGTATTTTGGCAATATAAAGTAGTCTCTAGTACCAATAATGGTACTGTCTTTGAGTAAACCCTGGAATTTGATACTTGTATATTATTTAATGGTACTAGCGATACAAACTAGTGTCACTGGTACATTGTTACTGCCCAATAGTACTAGTGACATAAAAGGCGTTGTACGAGGTAGTGCTGCCCGAGGGCGTCTGACATGGCTTAACGACTGTTATTAATCTATAGAGCGGGACCGACGGCCCGCTCATTTATACAGCTTGTCTTACCAACAAATTATAAACAAGTCATTGATTCATCACGCCTACAAAGTGCGGCAAGCCAGCACTTAAGCAGTTAATCTTCGCCGGCACTCGAATTACGAATCGCCTTTTAAAATACAACATTTATCAAAGAAGCTACGCAGCAGCAGCTACGCACTAACTAAAATAAGTGTTTAATCTGTGGCACGGCTTCGCTTCCTCAAAACATATCTCACTGAACGAGCAATCTTTCATCTAATCCATGAGAATACTGAAAATAATCTTTGGTTAAAGTTGTTGGATTAGTCAGGCGTATTTTGAAATCATTTGACTTATTAGCGAAGAATTTGCATTTAGATGAGATCTGTATGATTGAGTTTGTTGATGATGATGATTTTGTTCAAGCTGATTTGGGATACAAACATTTTAATTTTGTTATTTGTGCATAGAAATGTACTTATGTACTTCTTCTAACACTGAATGTTAAAATTAAGATCATTAATGTCCTTATATATATTTGTACTTATAATAAAATATTAAGTATTAAAAAGGCTGTATAACAAAGGTAATTTAATAAAAATGGTATATTGTACTTAAAATAAGCTACTGAACAAGAATGTAACATTATTTTAAATGGTGTCTGTCTGTCTGTATGTTCGAATAAACTACTGGACCGATTGCGATGCAGTTTTAATGGGTTTTGACTTAAAATTTGGTTTACTTCATTATCTCCATCCAAAGAGTAGAAGCCGCGCAATCGTTAAAAAAAATAACTTTAACGGCTGAAGGAGCTTTAATCTAATTTAGAATATTGGTATTGTCCTGGAATAGCACATAGAGTACTACAGTCAATATTATATATGAAGGGTACAGGAAAAGTGAATCTATTATAAAAATACAAAAAATCCGACTGCGAACAAAATTATTAAATACGATCTGACCGCCCACAAAGATAGTCACACTAATATTATATAAGCGAAAGTTTGTATGTATGTAAGGATTTGTGTATGTATGTTTGTTACTTCTTCACGCATAAACGGCTGAATGGATTTGGATGAAATTTGGTATGGAGGGAGCTTATACCACGGAGCGCAGCTAGTATTGATATAAATGTTTTTTTTTACTTACATATTTTACTTTACTTATAGTTGCAATTGCAACGTTAGACTATTATATAATAAACTAAAATCGAAAATTTTGTAAGAAGCTTAAAAAACAATTGCTGCTATTTAGTTATAAGAGTTATATATTTTTGAAATGGCTTTTTAAAGACCTTCATTTTGTTACCCCACTCGATATGTTTTGATAATTTTTTGTTCGGTTGGAATTACAATATGGCATCTGTAAGCCGCCATATTAGTTTTCTTGACACTTGATATATCCTATTATAGCACTCTCGTGATCAAGACGAACCCAATGATTCCTCAATTTATCAAAATCCATCAAGCCGTTTAGGCTGTAGGATGCGCCTAAGAAACGTACAAACAAACATACAACCCAAACACATAACCCGCCGTGCAGTCAAGCAAAACCATAGATAATGATTTTTCTAATAATAGATCTAAGAAAGGGCTCATCAACAAAAACAAAAACCAGACATAATGGCTTTTCAAATAATATATATCTAATTATTATGTTCAATATAATTTTTAACTTTTGTGTTATTCCAGGACCAAAAGTACAATATACTTACTACATTTCATCCTTTGTTCGGACGTTAAAATGTTTTTATTGATTTATCGGGTTCTAATCATCGGATTGAGATATAAAGTACACCAGAATTTGAGTCAAAACTTAAGCTATCCATTATATACCCCACCATGATGACTGCATTGCAAACGGTCATGCGCGAACATACAGACAAACAGACAGACACCATTTACAAAAATGTTATATTCTTGTTCAGTAGCTTATTTTAAGTCCCCTGGAGAATTTTTAAAAGCTTTTATTTAACTTGCAATGTTTGTATGTATGTTTTAAGGTCAAATCTTGCAAGCTGAATTAGAACCACTTCCTCTTACCTTGCGGAGTTGAATTTTGACATATTGGTTCAGTTCCGATGACAATGCAATGTTTATGGTAAACATGATCTGCATTGACATCCAGGATTAGATCCATATAAAGACACTCTTCAACGGTCAATACAAGAAAACGGCACAGACAAGAAATTTTGTATACGCATTTAATTATGATAGTCCGTTCTGTTTCACCTTTACATGAATACTGGACAAAAGCTGATTTCTTATTAATCGACTTCACTAAATATGTTCCACTGTATGTTTTTTTTTTCATATATGTACACCGATTACTCCGTCAATTGCGGACCGATTTTGAAAAATATGTTTCTGTTTGAATTTTTATACTCTCAAAGTGGTCCCATATAAATTGTACCAAAATTGGTTCAGCCATTTTTCGAGTATAAGTAGTTTTTTTTAGTAAATCCATTTGTTTTTTGTTTATATTGCCTCAGGTATCTAAGATTTCAAACCAATTTGGGTGGTTGTTAAACTAAACAAAAAAAACTTTATCAAAAATGGATCATTTTTACACGACTGCCCAAAACAGGCGTGTATTGTTTTTAGCATTCTTGTATGTTTGTATATTTATATGTTTGTTTGTATGTATGTGAGTTTCTTTATTCCACCATAACATTAAAATGTTAGAATCCTTACATCCCCCCGAGTAACATAGGCTATATAGTTTTTTGAAAACATTCAATATGGCGGCAGCATGGCTCCACATTAAATTAAAAAAACAAGCTTTTTAGCTTTTATTAAAGTAATTAATCCATTTGAAGTCGATTTTTTGTACCTTAGTATTATTCAAAGCACTTGTTTTAAATGTTTTTTTTTAATTTACTTATTGTTACTTACTACTACATTATAAGTTTAGATAATTTGCTAAAATTGCTTTCAGACCTACGAATTATAATTATAATTTATAATTGAGCCGCAGATATTTTTAGCAGGATCTTTCCATCTCAACAACAAAGCATGAACATGTTAACATTGCCGATCGACAATTTAAAGTGTCGAGCTTCTGTTAGGTTTCGATAGTCATTACTGACATATTTTTTTTTACCAGATTTAATAATACGAGCAATGGAAGCCTAGCGGTATACTAGAGCGCGTTATAATCCAACGTTACCGGGTTAGGTCCTGGGTTCCGCGCCATTTACTTTTCAATGGGCGAGTTCCACTTATAGCAAAATGCTAGCAATGTTAACTTTTGTAGCCCCAATGTCGTTCCACAAGCCCACAAATAACAAACGTCAAACGTTCCACAAAGCAAAATGTTAACATTTCTAGTTTCGGAAACTAGCATCGTCAGACCCATGTTGTTTTGTGGGTTCGAAATGCTACTTTGTGACAAGTGTCGAAATTTAGCGGCAGAGCATGTACTTTTAAAAAAAAAACATTGTTTTGCTTCGTTTGCGGTATAATTGTAAGATTTTCTATAATTCTTTTCATTTCCTAGTTTTAAATTACTTGGGATGAGGGAATGGTGCTACAAAAGTAAATAGAACAGTAGTGCTTTTATCTATCTTGGTTTCAATCCGAATTTCAATATCACTATCACTAATGCGTTGCGATAGAGTTCAAATTGCTATGAAGATAGGAGGCAGAAAGTGACAATCTGATTGAAACCAAGTTCTGTGGTCGGGGCCCTGTTGTGTTGAGCAGCAACACGTTTCACTTGTAGATGTCAACCGTGCTAACATTGCTGGGTTTTCGTAAGAGAAACGCTGATTGAGCGCTAGTCATACGTGTTAACACAAATGGTATAGCATTTATAGGTGGAACGCGGCAATTGTTAAGTGCGGTTTCCCATGGCTCCATGCTTCGGATAGCACATTGAGCTGTCGGTCACGGTTGTAATTGCTTAAAAGCATTCGTTAAGCTATAGCGGCCTGACAAAGTCTGACCAGAATCCACGAACACTACTTAACACGACAAACAAGCAAGCAAAGTGAGCTCAAGTGCAATATATTAGCGGTGACGGAACACTGGTTAGCTGAACCAGAATTAGATTGTGTGAATTTAACTGGTTTTAAGCTAGCGTCAAAGTTTTGTAGAAAACAAATATCTCACGGCGGATCGTGCATATTTGTAGATAAGAATTTAAATTGCATCGAAAATATAGATCTTGTGACATGTTCAGTGGAACGATACTGCGAGATTTCTGCAATTGACTTAATAGATTATGACATGACTATTATTTATATATACCGGACTAACAAGATTAGCGGAAATGATTTCTTAACGCACTTTGAACGTGTGCTCGATAGGATCAACGAACTTGATAGGGATTTTTTAGTGGTGGGCGATTTTAATATGGATTGTTTTCCCGAAGTTTATCCTGAAAAAAGGAAGTTAGATGATCTTCTATCAGCCTACAATATAACAAATATTGTGGATTTTCCCACTCGTATAACAGCTACGACTGCTACATGCTTGGATCACCTTTACACCAACATGTCACCGAGTTCAGTGCGGGCCACGCCAGTTATTACCAACTTGAGCGATCATATCGCGGTACGCGAGGAGGTAATGTGCACTCGTCAGATGCCAGAACCACAAACACATCTCACCAAGAACTTTTCACAATCGAACCGTTGCAACTTTGTAGCTTCAATAGATAGTGTAGATTGGCTGCAAATTATTGAGTGCTCTGGGTCGGCAGAGACTTTAGCAAAGTCGGTGACAAATGTCATTGCTAATAAATTTGACATATGTTTTCCTTTAAAGAGAAAACATGCTAGGAAAATTGACTCATCGTGGATAACTCCCGATATTAAAAATATGAAGTCCTTTTTATTTGACATTTATAAATTGAATAAATTATTTCCCAATGAAATTTGCATACAATCAATTTTAGATGATATAAATATTAAATTTGATATTTTAGTGAATAATCAGAAACGTAATTATTACAAGAACATAATATTAAATTGTAAGAGTGCATCAAAAGGCATGTGGAGCGTAGTTACCATAGAAAGGGGAAAAAACAACGCTCCCAAACTTAAATTTGCAGATATTGTAGTTAATTCTGACGGTAGCAAGTTTGACAATACCAAGCAAGCGGTTGATTATATAAATTTACGGTTTTTGAACGCAGCTTCCGCGTGCAGTGCTCCTGCAGCTAATATCTCCGTTGTACGCCAAATCTTGTCGGTTGCTCGCACGCCCGCTGACCGTTCGTTGCGACTGCGTCCCTTCACTGCGGACGAGGTATTCCGCACTGTAATAAATCGTATACCTCCGCAACAATCGAAATATCTGATGAGGATGGCTATCATACCACTTGCCCCAGTATTGGCGTCACTCTTTAATGCTTGCGTCAAAGAGTGATCATATCCGGGACCTTTGAAAGTAAGCAAAGTGGCGCCGATATTCAAGGGAGAATATAGATGGATATAGGCCCGTGTCCATCATTCCCGCAATAGCAAAGATTTTCGAAAACGGGTTAAGTCATAGAGTGATTGAATATCTAACGGCAACTAGTGCCATGTCTGAGCATCAATATGCTTATCGAGAAGGGCGGTCAACTACTTCCTTAGCTCGAGAATTAATAAGTCGCGTGATGGCTGCTCGCGAGCGTAAGTGGCTGTTCTTTGTTGCGATTTATCAAAGGCATTTGATGTAGCTGACCATACAATACTAGCTATAAAACTGAGGCACTATGGTATTGATGGGCCATCGTACGCCTTACTGACAGACTTACTACGGGGTAGGTCCCAGATAGTAGATGCTGGTGATGGAGAGACTAAGTCGGACCCGCTCTTTTCTACGATGGGGGTGGCGCAAGGGTCGTCAGTATCCAACATACTTTTCTCTCGCCTCCTGAACGATCTACCGGACGTCGTAACGGTAGCGGACATACTAATGTATGCCGACGACGTGGCTGCTATAGTCACTGCGCCGACCATTGATCGCCTAGAGGAGAAGTTGAATGAAACCTCATCAAGCCTGGCGACGTGGTTTAACATGAATGGTCTTGCCCTCAATCTCAGTAAGACTCACTTCCTCCATTTCAATCTGTCAGGTCGGGCTTCAAAGCCACTGATGGTCTTGGTGGACGGCATTCAGATCGAACAGGTTGGAAAGACGACATTCCTAGGCTTCGAAATCGACAAGGGCTTGACGTGGGAGAGTCAGGTACAAAAACTGTGCGGTAAAGTTGGGAGTGCATGTTTCGCGCTGCGTCGTGTGTCCCGGGTGGTGTCCGCGGAGGTAGCGCGTGCGTGCTACTTTGCAACAGTGCACTCGTTACTGCAGTACGGCGCGGAGCTTTGGGGACGTTGCTCGGAATGGGAGCGCGTCTTCCGTATGCAGAAACGCGCTGTAAGAGCGTTAGTACGAGTATCGCAAGATACCTCCGCGAGACCGTACTTCAAAAAGCTTGGTATTATCACGTTGCCTGCCATTGTGATTTTTCAAGTGGCAGTGTACGTGAGAATGAACCCCGACAAGTACAGGAAACGCGGTGACATACACTCCTATAACATACGCAATGCAGATAAACTTGCAGCTGTATCTCGCTCTCTCACCAAGTCCAGCAAGCTGACTCGTGTGATGGGTCCAGCGGTCTATAACCAACTTCCTGCGGATATTATTGCTGCTCCTTTTTAAATCCAGACTGAAACGATGGCGTATCGAGCAAAGGTTCTATAGTTATGAGGAATTTATGTTAGTATAACATTATTATGTATTTTGTATTGTTCTTTGTTTAATTTTGACATTCATACATTATGTTTGTATTGATTTTATTTTGATTTATGTTGTTTTTGTCTGACATAATTTTATGACATAATTTTGTATGTTACTTTTTGTTTCTATTGAAAAAAAAAAGTTGACATATTGTTGCTTGATGAATATTTGTTGTATTCTGGATGTATACACACTGTATACCAACTTATTGTACTATAATTGTGATTAATACATTTTTTTACTATATTCTGAATAATTAGCTTTGTTGACGTGTAATAATATTTATCAATAAATGAGTATTTGAGTATTTGAGCAATAATGAATGATTGCAGACGAATTATTATTATTTTTTATACTAGCTGTAGCTGGCTTCGCAAGCGTGGCCTTTTCTCTAGGTTAAAAGAACTATATTACTATTCCAAGACCTAAAATACCAATATACCAACATTTAAACAAAATTCCTTCAGCCGTCTAAAAGTTTTTATTGATTTCTCGGCTTCTACTTATTGGATTGAGATACACACCACCAACAACACCTAGTACACCATTTTTTAAGTCAAATCCTAAGCTATCCAATAATGAAAACTGCATCGCAATCGGTCCAGTAGTTTTTACGTAGTGCGTGAACAGACTAACAGACAAACAGATAGACACGTATTTTAAAAATGTTTCATTCTGTTTCAGTTGCTTACTTTTTAGTACACTAGTTTTTTTTTAAATATCTTCCTTTTACATTTTTTTTGGTACTAACTGCTTTTGACAGACTTGTTATTTCGTTTCCATGGCTACCGTTCCTTACGGTGAGTCATCAAAATTTTCCAGTTTTCCTGTGGAAACTTTCAATTTTCCGGGATAAAAAGTATCCCATATTTTATTCCAGGGTATAAGCTATCTCCATTCCAAATTTCATCAAAATCCGTTCAGTCGTTGTCGTGTGAAAGCTCCCCAAACAAACAAACAAACAAACAAACAAACAAACAAACATACAGACAACGATTCACTTTTATATATTGGTATGGATATTGATTTAGCTATGTCATATGTTTCAATACTATACAATTATGACACTGAAGTCAAAAGACCCAACACTACCTATTCTTTTCACCTATCTGATCCATCCTAAGGTTGTCAGGTAAGACCGCCAATATAACCAATAATAAATATCAAGTTATGACTGTTTTTATATTTTTTGTCCCGATAAAGAGTTATCAATCTATTCATCCAAATTTCAGTTTAGGATTCCCTAAGCATAAGTTTACCTAGTATATAACCAATCAGAACAGCACAGCGGAAATCAGGACGTTTCACTAATGGACCACAAATTAATCCTGTTGTGAACCACCAATTAAGACAAATACTGGTTGTGCTGAGTACGCATTCCCGCTTGTTCATCAAAATGACCGAAGTTCGAGCTTACTAACCACTTTGCCCACTACTTGACTTCTCATTATGGGTGAGAACACAGCAATTACTGTGCGGTCATCGTTGTTAGTTCGAGTTTGTGGTCATGTTTACGGCCGGTGGTTAGTGACCCTGACTGTGAAGTTAACCAACGGTCGCGGGCTCAAATCCCGCAAGGTGCAATTAATTCGTCGCTTACGCCGTAAAGGAGCAAACCTCTATTTAGAACATGTTACAGGAGAGCGAAAATACATTTATTTTCCTCGATTTATTGCTTACATTGGTCATCAAATTTTTTATATTCGTTTTAATGTATAATTTATAAAACATATGATAATAAGACTACAAAACGAATACGGTTTTAGTAATTTTCAGGACAGGATTAACTGAAAAATGTAGTTTAAAATGATACACCTTTTTATCGCACTTCTCTATGAGTGAGGCCTACGTTTTATTTACTCTTCTCTTAGACTTACGCCTCTATTCTGATATTAAATACAGTAAGTATTATAAAACAAACAAACTCTTTGGATTCCAATATATTATATTCAAAAAACAAACGAGGTTCATCATGAAATTTAGAACAATATTTAGCGCGGCTTGCATAACGATCCCTAATTACAGAATACTCTGTGTTCAAAATAAATCAAAGTGTTTGATTTCATGCTGTGTACGAGTATCGTATTTTAGAAGAGGAGAATGAACTTTTGTGACTTATCAGATGATGACGAAGAGATTATTGGGTATATAAACTGGCCTATCAAACCAGGACAAGACCATAAAGTTAGGGACTCGCGTTCTAGCAACTTTGACCATTTCAGACATTCTATCATAGAATCCAATATAATTATGTTATTTTACTACGAGACAAAGCACGCGCAGCACTCTGCAATGGCTTGGTATTTATTTGCAAACAAAACGAACACGCACTGCAACTTTGACCTTTTCAGACATTCTATCGACAAATCCAAAATAATTATGTTATTTTACTACGAGACAAAACACGGGTAACACTACTGCAATAGATTGGTACAGTTCTCGGCACGTACAACGCAAATTGTACACGTAGTACAATATACATGTACTATATAACATATATATATATATATCTTATGAATTAAGTATATATTATATTGTATTTATTTTTCGCACCCTTTTTTACATCACCCGCGGGGTTTATATGAAAACCAGCGTCTAGTGTGATGCACTGGGCATTTGTGCTGATTATAAGCCCATTTCAACACACTCATTAGCACATTTTATTTATGTTCTTATCTATGTTTTTTTTGTAATGTTGTGTGTTGAATAAATGTTTTTTCTTTCTTTCTTTTTTCTTTCAATATGGCGGTCATCTGCGCAGGTATAATTATGTACAAAAGTGTTAGACGCATGCTCCGCAGTTGCACGGAAAATTCAAAAATCTTTAAGGAATTCATTGTATTGAATATAATTTTTATGTAGTGTGAAAATGAAGTGAAGTAATTTACTTAAAAGTAAGTTAAGTGGAAACTCAAATTCATAAAAATAATCTCGGATGTTCTTTCAAAATATTGTAGTTTTCGAACAACAGTAGTGTGGGAAGTGGTCGTTAGGTATTATTAAATAGAACAGTTAAAGGAATATTGATAAAAATGTAATGCAATAAAAGTTAATTTACCTACATGTTTAGTCACTATCACTCATTGGCACCTTCTACATAATTTTCAAGTGGTATACCAGAACTTGGGCCAGGAGTTGCGATTTCGTCTTCTATGTCAGTTGAGGAATCCAATTCAGAATCACTGCTCTCAGAATTCCCAAAATCCCCACCAGACCGTCCCCATCAGTGGGGATTTCAGGAAAATCAAAAAACTTTTTACCTCTTTCACCATCACGGCTACTATATAACTGTACCTACCTTTGGGGGATCTATGGGACAAATACTTTTTTAATGAAAAATTACTTATTTCGTTTATTTTATTAAACCTTTTCTTAAACTAGTACTCCTTTACAAAAATGATAGATCTCATCGATATCTTCATTTTGAATTACAGCTGTCAAACTTAAAAGGTCTATAACACGAAAACTATTGATTCTAGACTACTATTTTCTTTACAGAAGTGATAGATCCATATATTTTTCAATCTGTAACACAAAAAAATTAACAAGGTGGAAATGAGTTGAAACATATGAACGTCACATAATTAAATACACAGTGAAAATACTGAAATTTAAATTGAATGGGCACACTACTGATAATTATATGCTAGCAACTGTGTGAAAGGGACACAACGACTGAATAGTAAGTCTCTCTCAAGACCGTTTTTCCTTATAACTTCATTGAATTATAGAAGAACGTTATTCAGTTGTAATAAGGCTCAAATTCATTTTTGCTCAAATGACGAACGATCCTTCCGGTTACATTACAACACAACTTCCTTGCAAATATGTTCAGTTTTACGATAGACATTTCTTACTGTCGTTGGCAAAAGCAACTTGACCATAAAACAAGAAGTGCAGTGACGTAATATTGATGTTGCTTGAAAACCGTAATCTAATCACGTTTAACGTAAATTTAGGTTTGTTCCCAGTAGTACCACTGCTAAACACCACCGATATTCCCATTAGTACCTATCGGTTCTACCGGAACTGACTGGAAATTGCATTATCTGTAGTATCCCCTATAAGCAGTTTATTTCATTGGTGGTACTAGTCAAAAACGGTTTGTTCCCAGTAGTATAATAATTTGAATGTGAGATTTATATAGATAGATAGATAGATAGATAACTCTTTATTGTACACCACATAGAACAAAAAATACAATAATAACTAAAACATTTATACAAAATAAATGGGACAATGGGCGGTCTTATCGCTAAAAAGCGATCTCTTCCAGACAACCTTTGGATGGAAAGGAATTAATATACGGCAAAGACGGTGGTGCATTATAATATAACAAATAAATAATAAAAACTACAATGAATAAACATATATACACATATATTCGAATATACCTACACATAAATATGTAAATATATAGTACAGTATATATATATATATATATATATTACATACATATGTATATATATATATATATATATATATATATATATATATACATATGTAAATATATATCCATATACATAGTATATACATTATAATAAATTACATTTACTACATATATATAGCGCTCTACGACTTTGCCCGCGTGAACAACGGCGTAGGCGACGAATTGTGTGATGAGCATCACGCATTGCGGCAATGCTCTGCCGCAATGCGTGATGCAGAAGGCTTTGCCCGCCAGATCATTTCATTTAAAAGTAGGCAATTTGTGTTATTCCAGGACCAAAAGTACCGTATACTACATTTCTTCAAAATTACTACTAATACTATCTTGTAGTTTTTACGTGATGCGTGAACAAACATAGAGACAAACAGATAAACAGTCAAACAGACAGACACAATTTTTAAACCCGTTATATTCTTGTTCAGTAGTTTATTTTAGGTCACCTAAACTTTGTTTTTTATTATCTTCTTTGCACTGTCTCTTTGTTCATATTGCTTTATTATAAGTATAGAGTCTACATATAGATAGATTACATAATTATGTCTATTTCAGAGATATTATTATTGTTGTTTGTGATTTCCAAACCAATATATAAAAGTGAAACGTTGTCTGTTTGTTTGTTTTTTTTTATTGTTTGGGGAGCCTTCGCGCGATAACGGCTGGACGGACTTTGATGAAATTTAGAATGGAGATAGCTTAAGCCCTGGAATAAAACATAGGATACTTTTATCCGGAAAAGTGCACGGGAAAACTGGAAAATGTTAATTAATCACTGTAAGGAACGGTTGCCATCACAGAATGATTTGTGGTTGCCATGGAAACGAAATAACAAGTCTGTCAAAAAACATCAGCAGCATCGGTGCTGTACCTACTTTTGCATTGGTTTTTAATATCCTAGAAGAAAGAGGATGCTTTTTTTCGCGATAAACAGTAGTCCGCGCGTTCGAAGTCGCGGGCGGGAAAACTAGTTTGAAATATAATAAAGATCCACATCGTAGTTGCGCCGAGCGAGGTGGGAGCTTGTCGCAAACAAAATATCGTTTCCATTGAAAACTTGAAATTGAATTGAAATCTCGTTGATCGCGTAATATCCGTCTCGTTCATTCTATTGGTGAGTATGCTTTGATCTCTATTGAAACGTTTTTATTTTGAAACCGATTTGCCCTCCATTACCTATTATTCGTAAAGCGCTCGCGTGTCGATTACATCCCACTAGATTTCAAGGCTAATTTCGCAAATGGCGCTTACACCATTTCAGTTTTTAAGCGAGATTGACAACGCTATTTTTAAAATGTATGGAATAACAGAATGAAATTGGGTCCGTAGATTGGTAGCGATCATTATCTAAATTGGTTTTACCTATTAATAGCATCCAATTTTGAGGACGAAAAACATGCTTTTACTCTAATCTTATGATATTGTTTTACCTGACTACGGCAAAACAAAAGGGAGAGTTATGATTTTGACTGATATGTATGTATGCATGTATATATGTGTGTATGTGGGTGGGTATGTATCTTCATATGTTCTCTCATAATTTCTAGACTACTAATCATAATATGACAAATGAGTATGGTTGGAAGTGTCTTGATGTTCCACTGGTAGGCTTTGTGACTGTATGGCGCGCCCTCTAGATGACTCAAAGTCATGTTAGTTTTTAAGCGACTTCAGAAATTGATACGGTTATATGTTCTACTGTATGTATATATATTTTTTATGTATGTTGGTCGATATCTCCGTCAATTGCGAACCAATTTTGAAAATTCTTTTATTGTTTGAAAGGATATACGCTCCAGTAGGTCCCATATAAATTGTATCAAAATTCGTTCAGCAGTTTTTCGAGAATAAATAGTTTTTTTGAGTAAATCCATTCGATTTTGTGTTTATATTGCCTTGATTTTGTGTTTATCTCTAAGATTTCTAAACCGATTTAGATGGTTGTTATTTTATTCAAAAATGTAAACTTTTTGTATAGTCCCATATAAACTTCATCAAAATTGGTTCAGTAGTTTTATTAGAAAATCTATTTATTTTATAGTTTGTGTTCTCTAATATCTTGGGATTTCTGAACCGAATTAGATGATTGTTTTTACTTGAGTAAAAATACCTCTAGTGTGGTAATGTATAATTTTTGTCAAAATTGGTTTAGTAGCTTTAAAGAAGCTTTAATTTAATTCACTGTGTTATAATAACTGTGTTCAGGAGTGCCTCATACAAAATAGATGGATGAGGGTAATTATGGGTGACAAATTTTAATATTCTGACATAATTTTAGACATTTATTTTAATTTGTAATTTTTATATAATTTGTATGAATTTAATTTGTGTTTTGTTAATGATATAGTTTCTGATTTTTGTAAATTTTAATGTGTTTTTTTTTTCTGAAATAAATGATTTAATAATAATGTTTAGGACTGGATTGAAAGTCAATTTTGAACAATTTATGGACTTCCAAAGATGCTGAAGTTTTGCACATGGGTGTAGTTCTGATGACAATTAAAAAACTGTAGTAGTAGTATAGTAGTCAAAAGAACTACACAATCGGATGATGGAATCCCTTCGAGTTTGGGCTCATTCGGTTTGTCTTGGTGAGATCTCTGGTTTAATGTGGTATCCAGGGTCTGATGCTGGAGCCGAAAGGTAGTCACAGGTACTCAACTACAAAATGATGGAACCCTTTCGAATTTGGGCTCATTTGGTTTGTCTTAGTGAGTTCTCTGGTTTTATGTGGTATCCAGGGTCTGATGATGGAGCCGGAAGGTATTCAGAGGAAATCAACAAAAAAATGATGGAACCCTTTCGAGTTTGGGCTCATTTAGTTTGTCTTGATGAGTTCTCTAGTTTTATGTGGTATCCAAGGTCTAATTATAGAGCCGGAAGGTAGTCACAGGAACTCAACAACAAAATGATGAAACGCCTTCGAGTTTGGGCTCATTTGGTTTGTTTTGATGAGTTCTCTGATGTTATGTAGTATCCAGTCACAGGAACTCAACAACAAAATGATGGAACCCTTTCGAGTTTGGGCTCATTGGGTTTGTCTTGGTGAGTTACCTGGTGTTATGTGGTATCCAGGATCTGTTGATGGCGCTGGAAGGTAGTCAAAAGAACTCAACAACATAATGATGGAACTTATAATCCATTTGTTTTGGGTTTATGTTTCCTCATATCTACGAGATGTGATACCATTTTTTAAAGAGTTCCATTTCATTCCACTTAAATCATAAATAATTTTCGTCAAAACTAATTCAGCTGTTATACTCGTATATGTTGGTTTATTCATCCTTGGTTTTAATTTACCAACACTTTGAGTCTAAAGTGAGTGAGTGCTACTATTTTATTTGGCATATATTCTTGCCGATGTTTTCTTAGGCCACTGAAAACCAAAAATAAAATATTATTCCAAAAACATTTAATCGACTTCATAATAAAAAAGTTATTTTGTAAACAACCACTAAAAAGAATAAAATAATTACAATTGAGTCAGAACAGTATCACTTTTTCAAAATTACCAACGTAATAATAATGCAAAAGTACAAGATAAGTTTTTTGAAGGCGGTGCCAAACCTAGGCATCATTTAAATTTAATATCTTTACAAAATTAATACATACCTATCTACGTACGAAGTATGCAGTTGTCTACTCGTATGACGCACCCTCATACAAAACACGAAACGCAGAAGAGACAAAACAAGAGACGCACATGAGCAGATTTTGACTTTCACACGTTCACAAACCGATTGACACGAATACGGCAATCTAGTAAATTATGAAGTTTTTGTAGATCATTATCTACTTATTTTACTTTAATAGTTTATCCATACCAATATCTAAAAGTGAAACGTTATCTGATGAAAACAGGAATTAATTTTATTATGTGAACTGACGGATTTAACTTGACGTTTCTGACGACAAACAATACGATATTTTTACCTTCTAACATATATTTGACAGATTAGTTCCGAAATCAAACTAGATGGCGATGATAATCGAGACATATTTTCTGGAACGCGGTGACAAGATTTTCCGAGTACAAAGATTGGTCTAACATTTTTTTTTACCCGACTACAGCAAAACAAGGGAAGGGTTATGAGTTCAAAAGTCTATGTATGTATCTATGTATGTGTTTATGTGGATGTTCCACCATAGCGTCGCTCCTATTGGTCCGATTTAGACAAGCAAGATCGATCAATTCGTCTTCAGGTACAGAGTGTCATAGGCTATTTTTATCCGACTACGTTGAAGCAAAGGAAGGGTTATGTGTTCAAACTAAATACTTCGTCCGATTGTGACAATCGAGGTGACAATCGATTCGTCTTCATCGCAAGAGTGTCAAAGGCTATTATTTATCAACCGCAGTCGGTTTTTAGTTTTTGAACTTATATATTGTTAACAGATTGGTTGGTTCCAAAAATTAAATTAGATGGCGATGATAAACGAAACGAATTTTCTGATTGCGGTGACAAGATTTTCCGAGTACAAAGATCTAACTATCTAAGGGTCTAACATTATGTTTGGCGATAACTGTTTTGGATATTGAAACGATGATGATGATGAAATATAAAGTAAATTGATAGTGGTCTAATACTGAATTGTGTTTATTGTTCGAAGTTTGAACTGATATGAATTGTAATGGTTTTAAAAGTTCATAATGTTGATTTCAATTTTTTGTTAACAAAGAGTTGCTATGTAATACGAGTATGTTCGTTTTCGTTTCTTTAAATTGAATGGGCTATTTAATTATTGCTTTAAACTGACATATACAAATATGTCAAATTCCTGCAAAGTTCCAAAACAACAGTTGTATACTCTTTGGAATCTGAATTTGCTCATGCGTTAATCTCGCATCTGATATAATTAGATTAATGTTTACAAATTTTTGATGTGTAATTGTATACGTTTCAAACTCTGGTTTTATTATAATGACATACCATGTCATAAAGATGCGTGGTTGGGTGAATCATCGGCTCAAACCAAAATAAGACTTCAAGAGCAAGCTCACGGCAAGCTGAACTACGATCTCAAGAAACGATCTTAAGCAAAGCCAAGATCGGGTATACTCGCAAACCCTTTGGCAGGTATCTATGCAAGCCTCTGAGACATCAGATCAGAATGAAACTTGGCGTCAGTCGCAAGCCAGTTGACAAGCATCCTTACGTGACTCCGAGACTCACGTAAGGATGCTTGACAACTCTCAGGCTACTTGACAGGCATCAATACGCGCTTCCGACACCTGATCAAAGCGAAAGTTCTCTTCAAGAAAATGGCGTACATTGTGAGGAAGGACATAGGCTATTTTCACATAAACAAAGAACACAACAAAAATTATAACGAAAGGACATAAGTAGTCAACCCGGGCAAAGCCGCGGAGCGCAGCTAGTTTTTTATATAGCACGTCAAGCTGTTTAAGACATTCTCGTTTTGAATAAGCTCAACCATATTAATAATCGGTTTGGCACCTCCTTCAAAAAACTCTTTCTTATTTTATGTTGTATTTTTACATTGGTAATTTCGAAAAAGTGATACTGTTCTGGCTCAATTGTAATTATTTTATTCTTTTTAGTGGTTGATTACACAATAACATTTTTATTATGAAGTCGTTTTATTTTTTAGAAAAATATTTTATTAATGATGCCGTTTTGGGTATGTAATGAAAGGGCCTAATTAACACATTACAAGAATATGTATATTGTTAGCTGTTGCTTGCGGATTTGCTTGCATGCATATTATAATTGGGAATAATTTCTAAAATCACGCCAAATTTAATTATAAAAGGTAAGCTCAAAAACTAAAATATGTTTTTTCTTTTTTATCACTGTCTAGGCAACATGTTGTTAACATGTAACATTTAATTTCCTTCATAGGAAGAAAACTTGGCTTTTAAGAGACGCGGAATTTCACCATTTCATACACATGTAGTTACCTATATGTTAACTTTAAAAATATTGTCCCTTATTTAGTTTGAAATAATCTATCATAAAAAAAAACATCATCATCACTCCTGAACACAGACCTCCCTCATAGAACGCCACATCGAGCGGTTACTCGCTATATAGAAAAGAAAGAAAAAAAACATTTATTTATGACAACACATTATACAAAATAAAAAAAAACAAAAATTAACAAACAAATATGTACAATCAAAATTATTAAAATTGTGTGTTGTAACAAACAGAGCCCTTACTCCCGGATAAGAACGGGAGAAATTTAGAAAAAAAAGTGAACAATTTGAAGTTCTCGCACACACGCTTCACTGTCTGGTTCTTTTAAAAGAAATAAACACGCGGGCAAAGCCGCGGGCACAGCTAGATATATATATAAACCTTCCGTGCAAAATTATCTAACTGATGGTGAAAACCGCATCAAAATCCGTGGTTTAGGAGTTAGCGGTCAAACAGACAGACAGAGAGACAGACTCGGAAAGCGACTTTGTTTTATACTATGTATTTATATGTATTGATGACCATGCAGACACGTAACGATATCTTCGTGGAATTGTTCGTGAATCGTAATGACGTCACACGTTTACTGCGAGGATTTTCGTGTGGCATAGCGAATAAGCGCCCGTCCCGACTCAGCAAACACTAAAGACATTCGTTTTGGCACTGATTTTCTGCAGGAACCTATTTGTGATATCACGAACGCAGATTATTTGCAATCCGCGACCCCGCCATTCTCGACACAGAAGAAATAATAGCACTAACATACTCACTTCGCCATTCCTTGCAGAAAACATGTGACGTAGTTACGGCAATGCACGAACAATACAAAGCAAAAAAAAAAAGCCCTGGTCGTAGGTCAACCAAGAAAAAATACGAGTTCTCGACTTGATACCACATAGCGTAGGAAGCTCTGAGACCAGGTGGAATGACAACCTACGAAAAGCGTCTGGCAGAAACTGTATAAGGAAAGGTGAAGACCAAGATCAGTGGCGTGCATTAGGCGAGGCCTAGGTCCAGTAGTGGAGAAGAATAAGCTGATAATTAATTGTTCTTCGCCCTCCAATTCGTTAGTAATCCGAGCAAGGTTTGGTCGTGTCATTTTTGACCAACCTTTAGAAATCGACATCACTGTCACTGACTTTCCCAATTTCCTGGATCGATAATGAACGTGATCATTTTATTGACTCAAAGACTGTTCCTTAGCATCAAAATAATATAATGAATACGTCTTTCAACTTTCTACGGAACTATGTTGTATAGGCCCTTTACCTTTCCTTTAATATACATTACCAAAGTTAATGATTCCAATATCGGGGCAATTTGATTTGGTTTTCACTTTGGGAGATGGAGGGTCGACGTCCTATTGAGGAACCGCAGGATTTGAACTCAATCGTATTCGGGATCTGTATTGAGTTATAAATGCTTACAGCAGGTTGATAGGCCAGTCGATAAATCCATCAAACATCGCAAAAGCGCAAGTAACTAAATATTTTTTTTAAATTTTGATAGGATCCCTGAGAATAGTACCTAAGTTTTTCAAACCCTGAAAACCCAGCACTACTCCCGTAGTGCTCGAAATGATGGCAAATGTCGCAGTTTTTTCGACAAAAATACATTTAACTCCTTAAAGAAACCTTTTTAGGGTATATCCAGAATACTAAACTAAATTTGCTACAATTTTTGTTATTGATAAATTCTCTGGTCATATGTGGTATTAGATAACACATAATATGACCAGAGAACATATCTGGATACTATCCAGGGTCTGAAGATGTAGCCGGAAGGTAGTCTTAAGGAACCTACATTCAAATGATGACATTCCTCGAATTTGGTCTCACTTGATTTGTATCGATGAGTTCTTTGCTCTTATGTGGTAATACAAAATACAACATATGAATAAAAGAAAGAGCTTTTTGAAGTCGGTGCCAAACCGTATGTCTTGACAGCAAAGTTACATACCTACATATACAAATCTACGCACTCTAATACAAAACATGAAACACTGAAGAGACAAAACAAGAGATTGTAGTCACACGAACGGATAGTAAGTAAACTTCCCACGTCAACAAGCTGACTGACGAGTATTTTTGTTAATAAAAAAAAGTGACATTTTTCTGGTGTACAATTGTTTATTCTTTTTAGTGATTGTTTACAAAAAAATATGTTGAATAAGAAGTATTTTTTATGTTTATATTTTTTACTACATATAGATTCCTTACAAACTAGTAGTCTTACAAACTTGAATCTTTTGTATTATAATAAAGAAAAGAAACAGATTTGGAATTCCTCCATGGTCGGTATATTTATCATTTCATTAGATAAAGAAACACGGCGTCCGCATTTTCTCAAGTGAGACGTAACAAATTAAGTTAGGCGCCATACATCTGACGCAGGCACGAAATGGCCGTTTTATGTGCTTTATTTATAAGAGACGAGGTCCCATAATTTATGGCCTCAATGATATTTGTGGGAGTGGGACCTTCTTAGACTTTTACTGCGATACTATTTCTTTGTTTTGCACGCACCTTGAAAATAGAATTATACCTGTTATCTTTATACCTGATATTTTTGTATTCGGTTGGCTAGTTTGCAAGCTATGCTGGTCTACTGACTTTTATTAAAATTTTGTCATCGTGTATATGTCGTGGCGATATCATAAAATTGTTCATTTTATGAAATGGTTGGCCACATTATGAAAAAGTTATAATTTGGCCACGTGAATGAATAATCAGCGTTTGGCGATATGAACAGCTAAACGCGCGATATGATGATCATGATATGGTCAAACATTGGTGACCATATTGTAAAATAGGATAGGCGGAAGCCTGACTTGGCCGTGATAAGTTAGAAGCTCGCTACGCTTCACTCACGCCTTCATCATCGTGTTTTTTTTTGTTAGCCTTGGTAACTTATCTGTTTGAACACCTTTGGTATCATGAAAGCCCTACATTAACTAGTGGCTCTGTGAGCTGTAGACCTCGCGCGTACAAACTTTTTCCAAACAATCTAGCGGTGCACAGTAGCGCCATCTAATTACCAAGTGGGCAAAGGGCTGATTCCACTGGTAGAAACCTAAAAATTTACTGCATTTTGAGGAGCTATTCTGCTCATCACGCCGAAGATCCTCATCAGATCTTCACCAAATTTTTATGAGACCAATATAAAGTTACTGTAATAGTAACTTTATATTGGTCTCATTTCAAATAAAAAAGAAACCATCGAAATCGGATCTAATAAAGCGGATATTTTGTTCTCAAATCTGTGGCGGAGATATTCAGAGATATCCTTTTTTCGTCTTTTTGGGGGAAGTACCCTCCAATAAAAAAACCCCGACGATTAAAAAATTCGTTTAACCTGTATACCAAGTTTAGTCTAGATCGGTTGAGAAATGCGACCTGTAGAGGAGAACAGAGATTCAGAGGACACACCAAAGCAGTTTTGCCCTAAAAAAGCTAAAACGGAGACGCTTCGCTCGCGCTTTGCGCTCGCTCGGTCAATGATATTTAATTATATGGCCAATCGTGGATTGAAATATCATTAAACGTTGATGTTTCAACAATATGGTCAGGTTTAGCCGGCCATTTCATGTAATAGAACCATTTCATAAAATTATCTACCACATCATGAAGTTATCTATTTTATGATATGGCTACGATATATTCAAAAGGTTAGCTAATTATCACTTTATAACATAATGCTATCTATGTCCTAAATTAACATGATGAAGTTCTTTTTTTAAACCTTCTTGATGATGAAGTGGCAATGGGCAGGCCACAAAGCACGTAGAACTGATAACCGTTGGAGAAGAAAGGTTGTCGAGTGGCGACCACGGACTACAAGACGGAGCGTAGAGTCGCAGGAACTCTTGATGCGAACAGTGACCAGACAATCGTTGGGCGTTCGATTTAAGGCTTATATTCAGGCTTCCGTCTGATTGTTGTTGATAGATGTATGATCATCTAAATTGTATAAGGCGAATGGTGGTCTAACGGTTCTATAGTGCAATTTAGAATCCAACGATACCGGGTTCAAAATCTAGGCTTAGCACCAATGACTTTTCCGAGTTATGTGCGGTTTTCCATCGCTCTGTGCTTCGGAGGGCACGTTAAGCTGTCGGTCCCGACTGTTATTGATTAATAGCAGTCGTTAAGGCACGTCAGAGGCCCTCGGGTGGCTTGACAAACTCTGACATCAGAGGCCAGCACTACCTCATACGACAAACAACAACAAACATCTAAATTGTAGGTCGTTCCCCAATTCAAAGTCAATCGGCGTGCTATGGAAAGAGCTATGCTCGGAGCTTCTCTGAGAGATCGAATCCGTAACTAAATGATCCGACAGAGAACCAAAGTTATCTATATAGTCCATAGAATTAGCAGGCTGAAGTGGCAGTGGCAACTAAGACACCCTGAACTATGGGTACTAGAAAACGGATAAACATACATACGAGTAAGATCCATGACTAGAAAACGAACATTTCTGCTCATCATGCAATTGATTGCACCTTGCGGGATTCTAACCCGCGACCGTGTTGGTTGATTTCGCTATCGGGATCACTAACACTCGGCCAACCGGACGTTCAAAAATTATTTTAAGGTTTATAATAATCTAAGGCGATCTTCGTCTTAGATATGAGACCACCTTGAAGGCCTCCTTTTAATTTTAAATGACAAAGGAATCAGATCATAAAAGGGAATATTAAATAGCTCGCGGTCTGAGAATGTTTACCACCTTAAGGTTTATAATTGCATGCACACATCAATGTCAAAAGACATCTATGTCAAAACACGTCTATGTCGTTGCAGGACTTACATCAGATGCTGAACGGCCTAACTGATTCGGATGAATTTGAATAAACCCAAGATTATGTTCAATCAACCTTACTTTCCGGTACCGATTGCTGTTCTTGGATCTCCTCTCTAAGTTGTTCAAGCGTGGGCAAACCTTTTTACCTTGGGCAAATGCTGCAGTTGTGTAAAACCAACTTGGAGAGAGAGGCCCGAAGAAGATTACAGCTGGGCTGGGCAGCATTTGGTAAACTTCGTCGCGTCTTTTCGTCACCAATTCCTCAAAGCCTGAAGACTAAA
The DNA here is from genome assembly GCA_946251855.1 of Alsophila aescularia. Taxonomy (NCBI): domain Eukaryota; kingdom Metazoa; phylum Arthropoda; class Insecta; order Lepidoptera; family Geometridae; genus Alsophila; species Alsophila aescularia. The sequence continues at coordinate 11,631,051 of OX276381.1, forward strand.
GTATTCAACCAGTGCTTCCTACCTCCTATGACTTATGGAGCTGAGACGTGGACTCTCACGGTACGACTATTTCACCAATTCAAAGTCGCTCAGTGTGCTATGGAAAGGGCTATGCTCGGAGTTTCTTTAGTTTCTCCGTAACAAGCTGATCTGACAGAAAACCAAAGCTTAGCAAACATTGCCCACAGGATTAGCAGGCTGAAGTGGCAGTGGCCTGGTCATATTTGCCGAAGGACCGATAACCGTTGGGGTAGATGTGTTCTTCTTGAGTGGAGACCGCGACTCGGCAAAATGTAGGACTCCCTCAGACTAGGCGGAGCGACGACATACGCAAGATGGCTGGCAGCGGTTGGAAAGGAAGAGCCGAAGATTGGGCTCAGTGGCGTGCTTATGTCACTAGTATCATCAATAGTAGGTATTATACTCTGTGAAGATATCTTTACTTACGTCAACGTGGCGTAAAAAAATGAGGTACAAAGAAGGTATACAATAATCGCAAGAGTTTTAATTAGACCTTTAGTATGGATTCCTCAGATTGAAACAGAAAAAAATATCAATAAACACATATAAATTCTACTAGAATACCGGGTTCTATGCCCGTAGACAATTTTCCGGGATAAATATAATCTTGCAGGGCCTAAAGTTCTTTTACAATTTCATCAAAATCCATTCGGCCGTTACGAAGCACAGTGGTAACAAACATACACACAGACTTTCACATTTATAATGTATTGGCTGTGCCCCGCGGCTTTGCCCGCGAAAGTATCTAATATCTTGTAGGCAGGGACAATGCCACATGGTTAGTTTCGATATCCACCACTGAGGGAATAGACGAGGCAGGTTATATTCTAAACTAGGACCATGAGGGAGCCCCCTGTTTTTTTTGATTTTATTATGTTTTTTATATATGTCCCAATCCAAATAAATCCCCCAGGGGATCTTACAATGGTTCTTCTAGGCCAGGGGATCCATGTGGACAAATAATCCAAATGAATCCCCCAGGGGATCAATGTTAGGGGAGCCAAGTGGACTGAGGCCTTTTGATTTGTTAGACCACAACCACTCCACTAAAAGTTACCTGTTGTTTTCGGTTTCACTTACCTTTTTCCGGGATGAATGTATTTAAAGCTTATCTCTTTGTATGTACAGTACCTACTTATGATATACCTGTGTTCAATATTTCATTCACATTTCTTATGCCATTTTGGACTTATGATTTCCCGCGCAATTTTTCTTTTTTCCGGCATTAAAAGTATTTTATTTTATTAAACTGTGTATAAAATTTCATATTACACAGTTTAGCCGTTTTGATATGAAAGCGATTAAAATCAATTTACCAAAACTTTCCCGACTTTCCGTGTGAGCTTTAATTAACGAATAGGATTTTTCCGGTATAAGTAGAAAGTACCCTCTCTAGTAAGTTGCTCTCTGTTGTATACACAGTATCGACATACAAATTTTCATCACAAGTAGTACAGCAGATTTGGCATGAACAAGCCCCAAACAAACAAATGAGAACCTTTCACTTTTATATATTAGTGGGGATGCGGCCATTCGTTAAAATTGTTTTAAGGAAAATTTTGGATATGGACGGGACTTGAACCAGCATAATCCGTGTCTCAATGTGGCACATGCTCAGTCAATTTAAGCTACCGCGCACTGTAAACAAAACAAAGAACTCCAAATTCTTCCTTATCAAATTCAGTTTTTTATTATCAATTCTTATTGTCATACGGGTAACAGTAACCGTAACGTCAAATAATCACGTCCGCAATAAAAATAATCCCGTACGCAAACCCAATCATATCTTTAGAAAAAAAAGATATCTTTCACTAACCAGGCTTCACTGCTAAAAATCAAATAGTATTTGTGATACTGAATAAAATCATTTTTTATTAACAAAGTTGTATACAAGTAAAAACTATTAAGAACCACAAAAAAAGTATTTATAATAATTATGCTACTTTAAACATTTACATTAATACTTAGTCTTGGAACTCTTGGAGAATACAGTATATAAAATAGGTATCTATGTAGCTATATCTATAATTATATACATTTAAATCCAGAGAGATGACAAGCAGGTAAAGCCGCGGGCACAGCTAGTATCTCTATAATTCTGTTAAAATTGCTAGATATAAAAATGCTATCAAGTAGATACCTACTTCAACCACTGTAATTGAAACTGGCCGGTAAGTGGAGGGAAACAATAAAATTCCTATTACTCCGCGCCAAGATTGCATTTTGAGAGCTCGTATTGGATTCAATAAAACGAGATTTATCTCATTTAATCTAATTTAAGACCGACGACGCAATTACCAATCCACACCAATATATAAAAATGAAACGTTGTATGTTTGTTTGTTTGTTTGGGGAGCTTTCACGCCAAAACTGCGGATCCGATGTTGATGAAACATTGTAAACATAGGTACTGTACAATATAGAGACCAACATACTACTACTTAACGAAACTCTACACTTTTCTACTTTTTTTCACTTTTCTACTTTTTGTATATACTTTTTATCCCGGAAAATGGTAAGTTGCCACGGGAAAACTGGGAAATGAGGATTACTCGCTGTAAGGAACGGTTGCCGTGGAAACGAAATAACAATTTGTCTGTCAAGAAGCATCAAGAGCGTTGGTGCTATACTTTTGCATTGGTTTTTAATATCATAAATGAACAAAGAATGTTTTTTTTCGTGATAAACTGTAGTCCGCCCGGCCGAAGTCGCGGGCGAAAGCTAAGGGCCTTGATATAGCGAGCGCCCTGGGTGCGCGCCCGGTTGCTGCGGAGCGTTTTTGCGCCCGGCCCACCGTCCGGTGTTGCTGTAGAGGTCAGCTATAGACCAACAACACTTAAACTTTAAAAAAATAAAAAAAGCGCGCCCTGTCGCTCAGCCATTATAACTATTTAGTCATCTGTGTCAACGCGCCATACATTTAAGCGCGGTCGCGCGCCCGAGGCGCTCGGTATATCAAGGCCCTAATAATTATTAAAACCAAACATAAATATCAAATGGATTTTGTATAAAGAAAGTGCTGAATCAAGTTTGATGATATTTATAAGGTACCATACATTTAAAAAAAAACATCAAATTTTGCCAGTCTGTTCACTAACCCCGGTGGATATGAACACACAAAAAAGTCCGGCACATCCTGGGCAGCGTGGTGAGCGGCATGGGCACGTCATGTGCTCACGCCTGCTCGTCATACACAACACAAGTACAGAGAAAAAAAACCAATAAATTATAAATATAAAAAGTTTTATAATAAATGCACTGAATACCAACTTGTAAGCTTGGGGCAACAGTCATTCTCACAGGACGGCGATATCGGCATCCTTTGATACATAAAATAAATTGGTAGGTACCTAAGTATACCTAGCGGCACGTTAGTCTAGCGGTGAAATAAACGTGGCGGGGATCTTGGCACAGTCAAAGTTTATATAATGTGTTAAAATGTTGAATACTTTTTACCCCGAAAACTGACTGTGCCAAGATCCACTCCACGTTTCGTTCACCGCTAGACTTACGTGCCGCTAGCTATACACGCTGCAATTTCTTATTGCTTTAAAGCGCGTCACAGACGACTAAGATACTATAATATTTTATCTTAAGATAAAATATCGCTCGCCATACACTTTATATGAACCATGACCAACGGCGAAGATAATATATATTTGCATCTTACAGTATCTTAAGATATTGAGCGATAAGGTTTTTTTTAACAGATGTCATCTTAAGATACGAAATATATCGTAAAAGATACAAAATATATATTAATATACTATCTTAAGACATAAAATATATCGTAATATGCTCTACAGGTTGCTCTGTTTTGTATTCGTGATGGATTTTTTAACCCCTGAACAAAGAGACGAGTGTTATAAGTTTAGGGTGGGTATCACTGTGTGTATGTGTGTGTTTGTGTGTTGGTGTGTGTGTGTGTGTGTGTGTGTGTGTATGTGTGTGTGTGTGTGTGTGTATGTGTGTGTGTGTGTGTGGGTGTGTGTGTGTGTGTGTGTGGCATCGTAGCTCCCAAACGAATGGACCGATTTAGCTGAGGTTTTTTATGTTTGAAAGCTGAGATAAACGAGATGGTTCTTAGCATACTGCAAGTCGTTGTTCTGTACAAATGCTCTCCCGCATGTTCGTATTTTGTTTCACTACATCTTCCTTAATCAAATTATAAATTTCGAGAAAAGTTTCCTTCGACTTATTAAAATAAGTTTTTTTTTTTAGAAACATCTGCTTGAAGATTAAATTCACCGCGGCTTTTTCTAAATTTAATGTGATTTTCTATCCAAATTGATCACCTTTTACAGTGCGCTAATGCAATTTGCATATCACATTCAAAATCAGAATCGTCGTCTGATGAGCTATCTAATAAATCTAATAGTGAAACCGTACTACTCATATTTTAATATTATAGTATCTTAATCGTCTGTGACGCCCTTAACCTGTCGGCTATCGGTATCCCGTACGGGATATATGAGACAATTTTCAAACTATGAAAAAAAAAAGTTAAAAAAAAGAAGTTTTTTTATTCATTTACCTTCCTTAAATACAGATTTTGTGTATCGCAAACCTTTTAATCATTCTATATTCAAAAAATAGCCCAAGAACTCCAAAAGTCCACATGTTCCACAGTGTTATGATATTATTCGCTTTCGGATAGTGTTCTAGGTTCCAAACAGTATTACCTGAAACGAAACGAAACGAAATACGAGTATAAACGTAAATTCCATTTTGCATCAAAATAAGGAAAATACAATATTTGCCTATATCTCGTTTCAGGTAAGTATTTTGAAAACAAAATACAGTTGGGAACTTAGATAAACACTATCCAAATCTGAATAATATCATAACACTGTGGAAATATGCTCCAATTACAAATTATTTTGGTACTACGTTTGTAAGGAAAATTCACCCTCCGCCGGACTCTTAAGTGCGCTCCGGGCACGAGGCCAGTTTGCGAGTCAGTTCAGTCAGTGGCTTTTCACTGGTCTCGTGTATGAATACATTTGAAGACAGTGCAGTGTCTTCAAATGTATTCACGAGGCTAGTGAAAGGTTAGTGACTGAACTGTCTACTGAACTGACTCGCAAACTGTCCTCGTGGGTGAAGCGCATTACTACGCACTTTGTACTACTCACCACCCCGTGGTAATACCCGCGTGGACAGTGATTATGGATGATAATGATGATGAAAAGTATCCTATTATTTCTGGTTTCAGGACCAAAAGTATCTACATACAAAATTTCATTAAAATCCGCCACTTCAGCGCTGAGTGATAACAAGCATACATACACACAAACTTTAACATCCATACCAATATATGAAAGTGAAACGTTGTCAGCTACCCCGGAATAAAACATAGGATACTTTTTATCCCGGAAAATTGCAATTTTCTACGGGAAAACTGGAAAATGTTGATAACTCACTATAAGGAACGGTTGCCATCACATAATGTTCTGTGGTTGCCATGGAAACGAAATAACAAGTCTGTCAAAACCGTCAAGAGCATTGGTGCTATACCTACTTTTGCATTGGTATTTAATACCCTAAACGAAGTAAATATATATGTCTATGATCCTAGAAGAAAATTTGATGTTTTTTTTTGCGATAAACAGTAGTCCGCGCGTATGAAGTAGCGGGCAGGAAAACTAGTTTATAATATTTATAACAATTAGCTATAATGTGTTGCATTCACATACATACCTTCAGTAAGCTTGATCCGAGATATTATCGATTCTGTGCCGTAACTAGGATTCTCCTTGTATCTAGAAAACCAGAAACTACGAGGACTACGGTCTCACAAGCACCCAAACACATGAGACACAGTGTAAATACCTTTGGATGGGGCATGCCCCGTCACACAAATATTTGCTGCGGAAATCGAACCCGCAACCTCATGCTTCGTAGTCTGCTCACCACCAACTACGCCATGAAGTCTGTCAAGTTTTTGTTGTCGCTGTTGAGATATCGAAAAACGAAGCCGAGTAAAAGAGGCTATGGGCTATAAACAGGCTGGCCTACGAGTATTTGTGAGTTGGAGGATGTCACGTCCTTGGATTTAGAGGACCTTGGCAACATATCCGTTACATATATATTATGATGAGTGATTACGAATCTTCACATGACTTTTGAAAAATATCATTAACACTAATATAATAGATGCGAAAGTAACTCTATCTGTTTGTTATCTTTTCACGTCGAAACGGCTGAATCGATCGTGATCGTGAAGTTTGAAGACGAAATAATGTGCATAGCGTGTCCTCATGAAGAACACGTAGGCCAGTTTATTTTTATTTTTATTGGAAAGCCGCGGGCGCAGCTTGTTTGGTAGTAAAATGTAGGTAAACTAACTACTCTGAAGAACAGGATCCGCAGTCAGGTGATCCGACTGAGAAGCAAAGTTACACACATAGCTCAAAAAATTAACAAGCAGGGCGCTTATTCACTATGCCGCATGAAATTCCTTGCCGAAAACGTGTGTCGTCAGTACGGCAATTGCCGTACGATTCCACGCAGATATCTTAACGCGGCGCGTAACTTGTCTTATTGGCAATAGAGAATAATGGCCCTGAAGTAGCAATGAGCTGGTCACATCTCTCGAAGGACTGACAACCGTTGCAGTAAATGAGTTATAGAGTGGAGACCGCGTTTAGGCAAACTTAGTGTGGGACGCCCGCCGGTGAGGTGGAATGACGACTTGCGAAAGGCGGCTGTGGCAGAGACTGGATGAGGACAGCCGAAGATCGGACTCAGTGGCGTTGAATAAGAGATACCTACGTCCAGCATAGAACGAATATAGACTGATGATAATGATGATGATGACGAAAGTACTCTAATCATTTCGTCCCATTAAAGCCAAACACGCCAGAGGTTTAATTTAATTCCATCGGATCCTACGGCAAGTTCAGACGGCAACTTATTTATTAGTTACGGAGCTGCGTAACGTCGTCAGGAGACTTAAAGATAATATTGATGTTGATACGTAGGTATACATACACAAACTTACTCCAATGCTATAGTAACACACTTATTTCAAACCTAGTGTGGGTCGTGGTACCTATTTTTTGAACAGATTTTAGTTAATAGGGGGAAAATAAGGCACGCTTTAATATCACGTTAGCAAAACTGGACAAAAACTGTGACTAAGGCCAAAGAAGGCCAATTGAGTGCTTTGCACCTAATTTATACGATCTATGCCCGAAGATCTAGTCCCTAATCTCCCCACTTTTATTTAGGACCCATGGGTATATAATTATATAACTATATTCGATTAATTGAGAAATCGACCTGATCCTTTATGAAACCTTTCAAATTTCGCCATTCAAACACATACTTAATTATTTAAACGGGACTTAATCTCGAAAAAACTTAATATTATTATAAAACAAAACCAAATGGTCTAGTAGGAGACAACGCTCGCCTTTCTCGACGTTGACACCCGCTACTTCAGTCTTCTCGTGCCCACAATCAATGCAACTTGATCGAAACGTTGAGTTAATAAAATAACATTTATAGCGCGATTAAATAATTAACTATTCATTTTGAAGACGGCTAAAAAGCCTGCCCTTATGAATTGCAGTTCCTCCCAAATCTCCGGCATGTGACGTATTTTCAACGTCACGCGTCATCAATGATATTCAGCAATTCTAGCGCTTCTTCCTTTTCAATAAATCATCAACTGGATCACGGAGTTTAATTTGATCCCGAGCTCCAGAGGGGCTCAGACCGGAACTTGTTTATTAGTTACGGCGCGAACTTTGCAAGAGGTACGCAAAGCGAATTATGATGTAAGGAAGTTTCAGTACGCATCTGTCTACAGAGGGAGGCTGAACTTGTTCACTTGAGATAATACTGCGTTAAAACTAAGGGGTCATAGCCGGTATATTAAAGTAGATTGGATTGTACCTTAGTAGGATTCTTAAAATAAAAAGGAGACATCCCGAAAATAGATATTTGATGCTACAGCAATTATATAATATTCAAAATAACTATCAATTGTTAGATAATTAGTATAAAACACCGAACGAAGTTTTAATAAATATAGGTCCATATTTATTCCAGGACCAGTGAACGCACTGCGTTCACCGTTGTCAAGTGAAACGTTGTCTGTTTGTTTGGGGAGGTTTAACGCCAAAACGGCTGATCCGATTTTAATGAAAGTTTGTAAATAGGTACTGTATAATATAGAGACCAACATAGGATACTTTTTACTACGGAAAATGGTAAGTTTTCACTGGTAAATAGGAAAATGATGATTACTCGCTTTAAGGAACGTTTGCCATGGTAACGAAATAATAACAAGTCTGTCAAAAAGCGTCATAAGAGTTGGTGCTATACTTTTGCACTGGTTTTTTTATATCCTAAAAGAACACGGATGCTTGTTTTTTTTTTGCGATAAACTGTAGTTCGCGTGTTTGAGGTCACGGGCTAAGCTAGTACCTAATAATTCTTAAAACCAAACATAAATATCAAATGTTTTTTTTATAAAAAATGTGCTGAGCCAACAATGATGGCATTTTAAAAAAAAAGTCTTAGTTTGCCAATCAGTTCAGTACCCCGGTAGATACGAACATAGGCACACATAAAAGTCCGACACATCTCGGGCCTGCAGTCTCGACATCAATAGTGATTGCTTTACAACCGAAATCGGTACATGTACCGATGCCAATCTTTAGCTTTGACTGTTATTGTCAAAAGCTATCGACTGTCATCGGTATCTGTACTGACATTGATAATGATCGACATCAGACTACCAAATATCTCGTTATAATCGGACTTTGCGACCTATTTCGTTTGTAAAGAAATCTCGATCAATGTCGAGTCTGCAAGTACTGGGCAGCGACTGCGTCATGCTCACGCGGGCTCGTCATAGACAACACCACTACAGAAAATAATCAAAAAATCTTCAACCAAAAGCTTCAAGTATATTTCGGGTCAATGTTCAATATTCATTACAATACCTATTCTACCCGAACACGCCGAACAGTCCCGGCTTTATCCGGCCTATCAAAAAGGACAAGCTTTAAACGAACCTAAAAGTTGTTCAGGTAGAAAAAGCCCAATCCATTTGGTCTGTTTGACGCGGACAACGAGGCCCTTTCTATTCACTCGGACCACTCGAAATTCTAAGAAAACTGGCCAGTAACATAAATAAAACATCTTTATGTGGGTTTCGAAACAAATACAGTATAAGAAACTGACAAACTGCATCTTCGACTTATTCATTCTCTTTGAAAATTGGTCGTAAAACGGTTTTTCCGGGATATAAAAAATATCAGGCTGCGGGAGGTTTGAATAGGAGAATTTACGGTCGATCGTATTGATACGGAAAGTTTTTATGTGTAAAGCTTACCAACATGTCTTATGTGGATCGGAAGACAGTAAAATTCTAGTGGGCTTAAGTTACCGTAGTTAGATGGGGATAGGTACGTAATTTCGAATGTCGTTTTTGCGAATGTCTATACTATACCTCGAAGTCTATTCATCGAATGCTTAAATGCTCGAAGGGTCAAAATTGCGAAGGTTTATTCCTGCGACGGGTCGTTTGTTCGAATATTCTAATAAACGAGCTAACACGCACATCGAAATATTTTATTCCTGTTTATTACACTACTGCCCAAAAAAGGAGTGTAATGTTTTCAGTGTTCATGTATGTTTGTATGTATGTGAGTTTCATTATTCCACCATAACTTTTAAACGCCTGAACAGGTTTGGATGTATGTGGTATCGTAAGAATCCTTACATCATCCCTAGTAAAAAAACATATTTTACGGTTACTAACACGACTGCCCAAAAAAGGAGTGTAATGTTTTCAGAGTTCATGCATGTTTGTATGTATTAATATTGCCACACTGCCGACCCTTATTAGCAATTAACTTCTTTCCTTCCTAAGGTTGTTAGGAAGAGATCGCTATGAGCGATAAGACCGCCCATTCTACCTATTGTTTATGTTATTTCTCTTATTGTAATTTGTTTAACTGTGTGTCAATAAAGTGATATTGTATTGTATGTGAGTTTCTTTATACCACCATAACTTTTAAATGCCTGAACTGGTTTGGATGTATGTTAGAACCCTTACATCAACCCGAGTAACATAGGCAAATTTATGATTTTTTTAATTCAATTTGTCGGCATTATGGCTCGAAATTATATGGCTCGACATTTTCAAAATAGTTTTTCTTTCAATTTTGCTATATGGGTATCAAATTGAAGGCCTTGATGAGGACATTCCAAAAATATATAATTTATTGGCATTAGTTCATTTTTGGCAGGGCAGTCGTGATTTTAATTTGTATTTTTTTTATATATATTAGTATTATTATTTATTCTCTGCTGTGGTTTAACTATGGTAGCGAGTCTATTACGGTGATTATGCTCTTAAAACAAAATTATTAGATCGCACTGCTTAACAGGTGGCTTATTGAGTATTAAACTAGCTTAAAGGCAAAAAAAACACGTCTGCCCTGGTAAAAAAGAGCGAAGAAAAAATATTTTTTTCGTGTTGGAAATGCTGCCATATTGAATGTTTCAAAAAAATATATAACCTATGTTACTCGGGGAGATGTACGGATTCTAACGATACCCCATACATCTAAATCTGTTAAGGCATTTAAAAGTTATGGTGCAATAAAGAAACTCATATACAAACATACATGAATGCTAAAAACATAACACTCCTTTTTTTGGGCAGTCGTGAAAAATAGGTGATATTTTAAATTCTACTACATACTTCAATCACAATTCATTAAGTGAAGACGTATATGAAAGACATTATTCCGAAGCACAACAGAAAATCATTGTGTAGGTTACTCTACAAACATAGGTGAAAATCCTTCGACCTACAAGACAAACTTTTTCCTTGTGAATATCCAAGAATTTAGGTACACGGTTCGCAGACGGCTTTACCTTTACCTACTTCACAGTTCCGCGCAAGATAACCGGCAAAGCGAAATAATAGTGTACCTATTTCCACTTCTACCTAGACCACAGAATAAATAATAGTACTGCGTACCTAGTCGCAATGGAATGGACTCTGAAATATTGGGAATACTATTTCCGTTTCTCTGAGGAGTGGATAAGGCGAGGCTGTTGGTTTAATCGATTTTATCGAGAATTTACGGAAGTCTCTATGTAATTATAAAGTAGCAATAGGTTACCAAATTGAAAATTCTTGTCCTTCATCCTAAATCCGAGTAGATAAATGGTTAATTAAGGATTTGTTTCTCAAATCCCAGTAAAGCATTCGCTTTGATTATTTGATATAATCCTCCCCAATATATATAAAAGTGAAACGTTGTCTGTTTGTTTGTTTGGGGAGATTTTACGCCATAACGGCTGATTTGAATTTGAAATGATGAAATTTGAAATGGAGATAGCTTATACCTTATAAAACATAGGATACTTTTTATCCCTGAAAATGAAAAGTTTCCACGGGAAAACAGGACAATGAAAAAAATAAGGAAGCTAAGCTCGCTGTAAGGAATGGTTGCCTTGGAAACGAAATAATAACAAGTCTGTCAAAAAGCATCAAGAGCGTTAGTGCCAAAGAGAATACAATACTTTGGTGCTATACTTTTGCATTGGTTTTTAATATCCTAAAAAACATAGAACGCTATTTCGCGATAAACTGTAGTCTGCGCGGATGAAGTCGCGGGAGAAAGCTAGTTATGTATATAGTCAAATAGTATTCGTATGTCTTGAGCTTGGGTTTATTTGCGGAAAAATTATATTAAAATTGTATCACGAGAAGACTGCTATTATAGTTTCAAAATCATGATTATGATTCGCGATAAAGAACATTCGAGATGACTGCTATTATAGCTTCAAAATCATGATTATGATTCGCGATAAAGAACGTTCGAGATGACTGCTATTATAGCTTCAAAATCATGATTATGATTCGCGATAAAGAACGTTCGAGATGACTGCTATTATAGCTTCAAAATCATGATTATGATTCGCGATAAAGAACGTTCGAGATGACTGCTATTATAGCTTCAAAATCATGATTATGATTTGCGATAAAGAACGTTCGAGATGACTGCTATTATAGCTTCAAAATCATGATTATGATTCGCGATAAAGAACGTTCGAGATGACTGCTATTATAGCTTCAAAATCATGATTATGATTCGCGATAAAGAACGTTCGAGATGACTGCTATTATAGCTTCAAAATCATGATTATGATTTGCGATAAAGAACATTCGAGATGACTGCTATTATAGCTACAAAATCATGATTATGATTCGCGATAAAGAACGTTCGAGATGACTGCTATTATAGCTTCAAAATCATGATTATGATTCGCGATAAAGAACGTTCGAGATGACTGCTATTATAGCTTCAAAATCATGATTATGATTCGCGATAAAGAACGTTCGAGATGACTGCTATTATAGTTTCAGAATCATGATTATGATTCGCGATAAAGAACGTTTAAAAAAGTAAAAAGAACTAGAAGGTATAAAATATGTTTAGTTTTACAATTTCTTTCAATAAAGACTATTGAGCGCGCAAAAATGAGATCGAAAGCTTGAATCAATTCAAAATTATTATTATTGAAAAAGACGTATAAAGTCTTATGAACTCGGTGAAAAAATATAAACTTAACATACGAGTATACACATCCCTTCTCTACACATTTCTATAATGACCCAGATAATAAAGTAGAGCGGGTTCCTTCCAACGCCTCCACTAATGATTATTATAATAAAAGGACTGGTTATTTGCAATAGTAGGGTTCTACTTGAGGAAGGTAGAGACTTTTGTTTGTTTTTATTACCCGACTGCGGAGGGTTATAAAAAGATAGATTTTTGATAAATGAGATATCATTGGATTTGTCTTAGTCACGAGAGTGACATAGGATATATGAAGTGTCATAAAACAAATATCACAATACATATATATCTGTAAGTACTATATAAATGTACTGTGCTAATATGGTGGCTTACATTTCAGACGGAACATAAAAATGCCCAAACTTATCGAATGAAGAGAGAGTATCAAAATGAAGGCATTTGAAAGACCATTCCAAATGTGTATAATTATATAATCTTCATTGACCCTAAAAAAAATAGTTTAATAATAAACTAAACTATTATTTAAAAAAAACGACTGCGAACAAAACTAAAAAGAGGTAAATTCTGATTCTGATTCTTGATTTTGAAATTTAAGATGCAGTCGGGGAGACATCTTGCATTATTGATTATTTTTAAAACTAAAACAATTAACTCTTTTTAAAAAACCTTTGAATAAATATATCGACAACTATAAATACAAGAGATATCTTGCATTATTGATTATTTTTAAAACTAAAACAATTAACTCTTATTAAAAAACCTTTGAATAAATATATCGACAACTATAAATACAAGAGATATCTTGCATTATTGATTATTTTTAAAACTAAAACAATTAACTCTTATTAAAAAACCTTTGAATAAATATATCGACAACTATAAATACAAGAGATATCTTGCATTATTGATTATTTTTAAAACTAAAACAATTAACTCTTATTAAAAAACCTTTGAATAAATATATCGACAACTATAAATACAACAAAATATCCATGCCAAAGTATTGTATTTTTTAAATAATCGAAATTATTTAGAGTCGGGATCGGAACACTGTCATTTTGTATGAAAAATGAAAATGGATTCAGTACTTTCGTTGACTTAAAATGTATTGAACAGAAATCTAGTAATTGAATGAATTGTTAAAAAAAAATATATAATTGGATAAATAATTGTATGAATTGTCTACTGGGTGCAAAATAAGTTAAACTTTACTATTGAAATCTGAAAATTAATGTTAAGGAACCCATTCTTTTTATTATGGTTTCAAAGTAAGATACCATTCCCTCGCACGAAATTTGGTCCTGTCCTGTCCTAACTGAATAACTCATTATGTCTGAATCAATTTAGCAAATAGAAGTTGTGGATATTGCCATTCAGTATTATATCGGTATCTAACAATACCAAGGACAATTAAGTTCGAATACGACTTAACACAACATTCCTTAACTCGGCTTCGGCGACAACAAAACGAATTAGCCAACCGAATTAAATCTATTACTCAGGAACTCGAGTTAAAGTACAAGTCACTTTTAATTTCGTCTTGAAACCTTCCGAATGAATTATTCAGTAACGCCAGTACTTTGGTGTAATATCGGAGGGTTTAAGCAGTAAGGACAGTTGGGTGATATATAAAACCCAAACTGCGCACTGTACAGAATCTGTTAAACATTACATAATGTATTTGTACAACAAACAAATAGGCATATGTCTGTACTAGAAAATAATACTAGTATTTTAGTATTATTTTCTGGTATTAATACAGTTTTTTGTATCTGTCTGCTGTCTGACTGTCCCTCTCCCCTACCCTTGTCATTCCCCTTTAAGTTGTGTGGTTCTAAGCAACCCCAGTGGAGCTCCATGTAATTTATTAGATTTTATTTACCAAAATTCTTTGTTATGGGCATAACTGGCGCTTACCATTAGCCGAAAGACCTGCACGTCTTGTCACTGAGTTGCACAGAAAACACCGTAAAATATGTAATTGGAAATAGCTGCACACTGCAGTTTTATCCGTGTGGATAATGATGGTTAGGACGATGAAATTATTATACGAAAACAAAAACCCTACTACGAAATCAAACGGTCGTGGGTTCGAATCCCGCAAGGTGCAATCATTTTTGTGATGAGTAGAAATTATTGTTTCCTTGTCATGAATGTAATATTCGTATCTATGTATTTTTATCCGTTATCTAATGTCCATAGTACAGGGTATCCTAGTTTGGGTACTTGTACTAATATTTATTCTGTGGTTTGGGGCTGGGTAATTGGTGTGAATTGTCCCAAATATTATTCTTTTGTAATATATTATTATTATTACAATAAGTGAAATATCAGGACTATATAGTATATAAGTAACTATATAGTACTAGCTGTGCCCGCGGCTTTGCCCGTATAGTAAATTCTTTTACTTATGTGTTATTCTAGTATTAAAAGTACCTATAAAGTATAATATACTACAGTTCATCAATATTTGTTAAGCCGTCAAATAGATTTTTATTCCTTAAAGTGTGAGTAGTTGCTTGCTTTCGAAATCTTGTATCGAGTTTCTCTACTGGCGTATGTTGTACATTTTATCCTGCGTTCTCGGTGTAATACGGAGGATTCCGAGAAAGGAGTGCCCAATGAATATTTATCTCAACACCAAAAGTGCTTTGTGAAAATATTCGGCTTAATCCCGCTGATATGCCGATATTAAGGTGCCGCTCTATTTTCTCCATAATTCGCTTGTACAGGAATTGCTCATATGCTCGTAGCATAGATCGTGTACTCTGCTAATATAATATTTGTTGAGGCGTATAAAGTACTAGTGGTTCTGTTAGCTGTAGACCTCGCGAGTCTGTTTGTGTTTTTTTTTCATTATTCCACCCACGTTTTGTGACATGTTTGAACATATTTCTAAATGAATTATTTATGTTTTTTTACGTTTTCAACCCCCATAACAACGACATTTTGAAAAAATTCTAAAATCTGAATTAACATAAAAATACCGTATTCGAACCTGCTCTCAAAATTTCACTAGAATCGGTTGAGAAATGCAACCTGTAGAGGAGACAGCCGGACATCCGCCGGCCGGACATACGAAAGCATTTTTGACTAAGGTGAAACGGAGACGCTTCGCGCTCTCTCGGTCAATTAGATGATCCTACAAATTAAAAGACAGGGAGGAGAGATTGTTATGTAATAGATGCTCATTTCCTGATTTATATGAACAGCTTACGATCTAATATCTAATATAGAAAATTGAACTGTCTTTGAAAAAATCTCGTTCTAACTCGAACGAACGGTACCCTCGACCAAAGACTTCATAGGTATTCCAGGTCACGGCAGTTGGAGCCACGGATTCAAGGCACGTCTTGCCTGGAATTCTCCGGTGAGCAATTTAGTGTAATATTCGGTAGGGCGCATTTATTTTAGTTTTATTTATTAGTATTATGTTTTAATAAATTGTACGAGTTTTTCATGTACTAATTAGAATAGGAACAATGAAAATGAATTCCTACAATGAAAACTTTAAATCTTTAAATCGTTATAGCTCCTAAATGGTCATTCGAAATGAAAAAAGGTTAAGAGAAACCTAAAGATGATTTTCAAATACCTATTCAATGATACCCCATCTGACGACTTTCATTTTTTATTTTTTCACGATATAGCGTCTGGTTGTCGCCATATTGAATTTTGATTACTGTATTTAGTAGTCCTTCATGTATTTAGTAGCACTTGCAAGATTAAGACAAATCGATTGACATAAGAATCATCAAAATCGGTTCACCCCAACCAACATGCTGGCGGCATTTCCCCACTGACTTGAAATGCTAATTCGATGAGCCAAATACGCAGAGATGTGACTTATCTAAGATACAAGTATCTGAAATACAGATACAAGATACAAAATACGTATTTCCATCTTATATATAAAATCCTTTTTTTTAAATGCATTTTTTATCTTGTATTTAGATACCATTCGTTTGGTATCTTGTATTTTGTAAATACTATGTTTGCTAAAATACTCTTTATAATAATTACCTATGAAATGCAAATGCAAAGAGCTATCTATATTGACATTTGATGAAACTTTAGTCTTGGGCCAATGAGACAGACTTAAGTTTCATAATTCATTTAATAAACTTAAGCTCCATAAAAATGTATTCTCTTTCAAAATGTATTTTATCTTTAAAAAGTATATAGAAGATACGTATCTTGTATCTAGGATTCCAGATACCATTCCATAAGGTATCTTTTATTTGGTATCTGAAATACTTATTTTAATAGTATCTTGTATTTTGTATTCCAGATATTTTGTATAGGGTATCTTGTACATCTCTGCAAATATGCAGGTACCAGCATTTTGGTCCCGCGTCGCATCGACCAGGCGCTCAGATAGGTTTTGGAAAATATGCTCCCGGTCCCCATGGTCGCATAACTCAACACCAAACGGCTCAAATATGTACCACTACCAAGGTTAGCATACTTTCACTGCTTGAGCTGCTATGCCGAAGTAGCCACGGCGCCAACCTTACTAGCTACATATCATATAATCTGTGTCTCAGAAAGTTGTGACAATATAATTTATCAAGTAAAAATTATTATTAAAAACAAAAACCCGACTGCGAATAAAACTATTAAATGAAAAACAACTCATGAGTTATGTCGCATTATTGCTTTTCAAGCGCGATAGCGGACGGATGCAATCTTAATAAATTAATAATAATATAAATAAAAATAATATCAAAAAAAAAAAAAAAAAAGTTTCTTAGTTTCTATAAATCTAATGTTTCCTAGTTTCTTACATATTTTACTTTACTTTAATAGCTGGACTACAGTACTTATATAACTTGAATATTTAAAATTTAAAATATTGTTAGAAGCTTGAAATACTGTTGCTACTGTTTAGGTAATTAAATTATATATTTTTGGAATAGTCTATTATATCCCATAATTTGATAACGCATTCGAAAGGTTTCGGTCTTTTTATGTTAAATAAAATAGGGCAGATGTAAGCCGCCATATTAGTTTTCTTGACAATTTATATAGCTATATCTTATAGCACTCTCGTGATAACACGAATCCCATGATCCATTTATCAAAATCCATCAAGACATTTAGGCTGTAGAATGCGCCTAAGAAACGTACATACAACCTAAACACATAACCCTCCACAGTCGTGTAAAATAAAAAGCGCTTTATAGGGACGCTACATGCGGCGACACATTGCAACTGGCACCGTCACAATAAAATTGTGTCGGCTTATCCGTAGTCTAGTGGTACCCTAGTTAGGGGCTTGGTAATTGGTGTGAATTGTCCAGAATATTTATTATTATTTTAAGATTCAGGCGTTATTTCCATCAGAAAAAAGGTTTGTTAGTTTAACGTTTCCAAAGAAATATTGGTATTCCTCCACTTACGATAACCTGCAAAAGGACGCTGCTTCACCAACCAAACTCCATGTCTAGTCTAAAAGACTGATGTCATAATACCTATTATTATTTTACCTTTCCACGTGGAAACATGATAATAATTCGACTGACACAAGAATATTACCATTTTTCCTTCCGCTGATTCTCCGAGTGTTTTCATCAGAAATTACTTTTCTCCCGAAAAAAAAGCATTTCAAAGATATATTTTTAAGAGCAGATCTCGTTATATTATTGTATTAGCGGGTACTGAAAGCCATCATGTTATATTACAAATTGAATAGGAAAGCTGGAAAATCGCCCATTATACCCACGAATAATGTCTTTAATTGACTTCAAAATATAGGAGGTTTTCAAGTTGACTGGATTTTTGTGCTTGTAATAATAATTGTATATTTTTAATATTTCTGAATCGATTAGAATATTAATTCTAACGTTTGTTTTAGGATAATTATACCTCAAGGGTATTTCAAAATAAGTTTGAACGTGATTAACCTGTGCATGCGATGATTTGTAATTTGTTACATTTTCGTAAAGTATCGTTCAAACTTTTTGAGTTTACTGCGTTACTATTTCTCAGTGGGAAACTGGCCCATACACTCGGCCCAATTTACCTCTACTGGGATCAAGTCAATGAGACCCTCGCCTGTTGCGCGAACACTTTAAAAATTAAAACACAAAAGATTTGCGTAAACAAGAAACTCAACTGGGTTAACCGGGCTGCGGCCCAGATGCGTTTTCTCCTGAGCAGTGTCCCCATGGCTGCAATTTTTACTGTAATTTGACAAGTTATTTCAAAAAAATAAGAGTTTCTCTATTTGACTGTATAGTTTTTTATTGATGTACCACATTTATCCGGGATTTTTGAATCAATTTGGATGAATATTTTTATTTGAAAAGGCATACATTCAAGATGGACCCACAAAAATGATACGTAAGAAAATTGCTTTAGTACCTTTTTAGGCTGAGATTAGGAAAGGTTATGTCCAGCAGTGGATTAATGCAGGCTGATTAATGAATCTTTCTAGTTTATTTATATTATTTAATAGATTACCAGGAATACCATAACCCAAACGATCACAATTTAACAACTTTAATGTATCTACATTGTACAGATTTTTCGATACCTATCTCTTGCTTTATATATCAGACAAGTGTAGCCACTATCGAAAACAGACCAAACAGAGCTGAGACTTTTAAAAATGAATACTCTCTTTTTGAGCGGAAAACTTCGTATGCGCGATGCAGAACTCCATATATTAGAACTGACAGTCCCTACAAAACCTTATAAAATGCATAAAAACCGATTAGCGCCATCTATATTTTATCATTAGAAGTATGTGTGGGGTTTTTTACAAACGTCTGAACGGACTTGGTTTTGAACCAGGATAGCTTACATCCTGGAATAACACATAGGCTACTTTTTATCACCATCGCCATTATCCCTCATCATAATCAACGCAGGTCAAACCGCGCGGCGCTGCTAGTTTACCATAAGTAAGTCCTAGAGCTTAGCGAAACATCCCCAAAGAGCACTTAAAGGGTTTAAACTCCAACATTAGTTAATTTCCCAACAGTATTGGCATCCTCGGACCATAAATATGTCCCAGGAAATAGATAGGTACTTCATTCGCAGGCACTCTGGAGTGAAATGATTTAGTTATATATTTACGACTTTGGACCTACACCGGGTGCAATTCACCGACTTAATCAGCCGTTTAATTAACTGACTAGCCTTTTGATTGAATGTTGCCATTCAACTAACGGTCTGAATGTTATTCAGTCGTATAACATTTATTGAACTGGCTGGCTGATGACTTAGGCCATTCATACAATAGGGTGATCATGTGACAAGAAAAGACGCAATTGTATCAAACACAGTAGTTTTCAAACACACAAATGATTAAAAAAATATTTAAAAAAATAAGATTAATTTATTTCGAGCAACTGAGCTCATAATAATAAAGTAGAAACATGTTCATGTTCAACCTTACTATAACCTACCTAGGTTTTTAGGCGCAATTTTATCATACATAGTAGTTTGCAAACAGACGAGTCACGCTAAATTCACGTTATTTTTGTCACAACACTCTTCCATTGTACAACATATTTTTCTTACGTAAATGCATTCTATCTGTGAGAAACACCAACAATACTATTGCTTGCCGACGCCATATTGACCACAGACTAGGTAATGATACTAAGTATAATGACAATGTATGGACTTCAGCGCCAGGTGGCAGAAAGTAGAACTAAATTTAAATGAATAGCCTAGGCAAGTAGTTAAACGTGATCGGTTCAAATAATTTAGCCTGGCCTAGCCGTTTGATTGAATGGCTGAATATCATTCAGGCCTATAATTGAATGTCACCATTCAATCAAATGCTAAGCAGTTAATTAATCGGCGGATTAAGCTATCTGCCATCGACATATCTATCAGAAAACCGATAGAAGATACTACGAGTTTAATAAGAGAAAGTATATTAAAAGAAAATATTTCTAAATGCGCCGCTTTCCGCAACAAACCACACTCTAGGCACAGTATTTACATCTAGTTATGTCCTTTTTCTACGACTTCATGGTTGCAATCCACAACTAATCTTACTACTAGGGTGGTTTAAAAATCTTTTACCACGTTTCAGCGCCTCAGTTCACCCCGAACGGCGTGCCTTCATTTTACTGCCTGTAGGCAATTTTCAAAACCTAAACGATTCCTTTGTTTTTTAATTTGTGGCTCTACACAGTTCGTTTTACCTACAGAATAATTAGGTCACAGTTATAAAAGTATTTATGATTAATTAATCAATATTAAAAACTGAAACAAAGCCATTCGTGGACTAAATTTTCCGTAATAAGTTGAAATTCTGCTCATTTTTCTATGATATGACTCTATGAGAAACCTCATATATCATATTAGAGTTAATATAAAATATGATTTATATTCTCAAAGGTACGACCGTACGGATCGAAAAAGATTTTGAACTCCAAATCGAACTAGCACGCTTACATTTTTATGATTTCTAACGCTACTCGTAATTCCTGCGAGACAGCAAAATATATGAGCTTCCCCTGCGTGGCCATGCAAGGCTTTAAAGTTACGATATATTGCGGTGTATTGGGAGTAATTACCTATTTGTGGGGACGTTACTAGGTATTACGTAATATAGAAGGGGTATTTATAGGTACGTGCGGGTATTTATGGCAGTGTCACGCCAGGATCTCAGGAAATTGATAGCAGGGATTGATTTAACTTTCGGAGTAGATAGTGGAAGGTTTCAAAACTTCGTGCGTTATGTTCGTAATCAAATTGTAGAGATTAATTTTAGAATTTTGTCTAAAAATCCTGGTGTATCCTTTGATTATCAAACTAATTGTGTTTACTCACCGTCACCTCTCTATTCTAGCCATAAGTTCTAATAAATTCGACCTAGAATAATAATATAGTACTACGTACAAAAACGGCAATACATCTTGTTTCTATAATAAGACGTTAGTCAGACGTCATAGTCCAGCATGATTGAATTCAGAATGCATAATGTGCATAGCCGTGAGCGGAATCAGATATTGTAACTAATTACTGCTGTATTATTCATGAAGCGTGAGAGATTGGCCAAGTGAAACACATGCCCAAATTATAGGTATACCTTGAAGATGGTTTGACGTTTATTATTGTGACAGTTTCTTTCTCTCAGATGATGGCACGTACTACCGCTGTTGCTGTCTAGACTATGTTTGGATTTGCCAGCCACATCCAAGTACATGCCAGAATGTGAACAGGGTCTGACTTCAACAGCAAATGTTAGCTTCGTCCTTGGCCTCCATAAAGCAATATAACAGCTCCTTTATAGTAAATGTGGAATCTCAAACGGAGCAGTGAACAATCAAGTTGAATTGTGTCTTTGTAGCTTCACTGTAGCTTGGACGTTACAATAACGATGAACACACACATTTTGACTTGGATTATTAAGAATTGGTAAATGCCTTAACAGCTATTTCTTCAAATGCCGACTATGCTTCTGTTTTTATTCCATAGGCAATATATTTTGCACACTCTCGAAAACATGTTTCCAATGCAAGCACCTTGTACGCAAATGTGACGTTATACTTGCATGCAAGACTTGCCTAATGGAATAGCTTCTTGTAAACAAACTAACGACTCACCACCTAGACACTACCTAGTCGTAACAAATCAATTGATACTTCGCTTGTCAAAATCAGACCAATAGGTGCTACGCTATGGTGGAACATCTACATACCCACATACATGACTGGTAAAATCATTACCCTTCCCTTGCTTCGTCATACTCGGGTAAAAACAAATATGACCTAGATTACATTTACCTTGATTTTGATCGGGTAAAAAGAGACGCAAAATAATAAAAATTTGCTAAAATTACATCAGCGGAATGCTCTAGATACTTCAGATCTAAATTAATCCGAAGCAAAGGCCTTACAGATTTAATATCCGTTTTACTAAATTTCCATATTTCTTTAATAAACCGTCCGCTGACGTCTGTTTCGAGATTCGAACTGAATGCGCTCAGTTTGCTGAGAACAAAATCTTTAAGAATTGTACCTAATATTTTATTTTATTCTACTTGATATAAAATTTATCAAAATAAATATTGAGTTTGGTCTAAGGCGAAAGAAGCGCTCGTCATGTTTTTTTTTTGTAACCTAGATTCTACGTAAAATTAAAATTTTGGTTTTACGCACATTGAGCGCAGCTGGCCTCGACTGTTACAAAATAACGGATTTAATGCTGATTTATTATAATATCGACTCGTTCGTGCGGTTACTAATTTTGGAAAAATCAATATATTTTTAATAGTCGGATATTTTAAAACAGCAACGAAAAATTTGTATTTAGTTAACATGTTGACATATTATAGAGTATAAACTACTTATTTTAAATTTAGCTATTTTTTTGTATTTGCGAAGAAACATTACTTTTTTGAACGTCAGTTTTGTTTATTTGATGAGCAGTTAGATCGAGGCCGAATTGTATCTTCACCTTGTGTATAAGTGTTAGATTAGCACGTGCAATCGTAGTACGGAGGCACTTCTAATAAGTACAGTACGGCCGATAAGTCGTGGCCACTTTGAACTTCGTGCATATGGCTGCGCTGTGAACATTTTTAGGAACCGAAGGCGAAGTCAGTATTTTTCTAAATTTGAGATAAGTACGCCATCTAGTACATTTTACATAATTTTTATATATCTTCCTTCACTTGTATACTTGTATGTATGTTTAAATCTATACATATATAAACATATATCTATTCTATCTGTGTATTTCTGTCTGTTCTGGAATCTCACAACTCTTTTGAGCACTTCCCGAAACTTTCAGGGTAGCAAATAAATCGATGACAATGCATTATTTTTATTAAAAATATTTAAAAAAAAACATTTTTTTTTAAATTTGCCTGCTTATTTACGTGTACCTTGATATGGTAAAAACAGAAACTAGAAAGAAAGATCACGGTCCACGGAAAATGAATTCTTAAAAAACATGGAACTTTAAAATAAGGATCATAGTCAAATCAATACTTTAAAAAATGAGCATTATCTATGGATTAAGTAGTAAAAATGAAAAGCTAGAAATAATGCGCTATCGCCTAATCCTTATAGATAAAATATTAGACTACTAGCCGTGGTCATTTCTCTTGGTTAAAAGTACTCTATGTGCTATTCCAAGATTTATATTACCAACTAGCTGTACCCGCGGCTTCACATGCGTGGGCATTTCTCTAGAATAAAAGAACTCTTTTTCTCTATTCCAAGACAACAACATTTAAACAAAATTCCTTCAGGCGTCAAAAAGTTTGTATCGTTTGCTCGGCTTCTACTCATCGGATTGATATAATAAGTACACCAGCTTTTAAGTCAAACCCTAAGCTATCCAACAGTAAAAACTACATCGCAATCGGTCCAGTAGTTTTTACGTGATGCGTGAACAGACTAACAGACAAACAGACACAAATTTAAAAAAAGTTTTATTCTTTTTCAATAGCTTATTTTTAGTACCCTAGATCATTTTTTTTTCAAATATCTTCCTTTTATAGATATTTTTGGTACTTGCTGCTTTATTTTATAATGCTTTATTATATGTCTATCGCTTTTGGACAGAATAATAAATGTTTGTGTTTTATAACATTATATTAATCATGCTTATAAAACAGTACTGTGACATACCTACTGACTGATTGAATGACTGACAGACAACGCCCAGCCTAAACCGGTGGACCTAGGTATTTGAAAGTTGGAGGAATATTCCTTGAGTATCCTAGAGGTGACCTACGGAAGTAACTTTAAATCGTAAAATATGAATAGGTACCAACTCCAAATAAAATAACCCTATCCTGCGGGGACCCTTTAATTTACCGGTATGAAAAGTATCCAATGTCCTACCTCGTAGTATGAACTCAAATCATGCCAAGTTTAATTTGAATTCAATTAGTAGTTTCAGCATGATGCGCGTCCAAGATACAGACAGACAGACAGACAGACAGATAGACGGACAACAGAAAAAATAATATAAAAAAAGAGTTTTGGCTTCAGTAAGAATATAGAAAAGCCTCCAAAAAAAAATACTAAAATCTTCAATGTACAGAATTTGGACCCATATACTGCAGGAACCCTTTATATTTTCGGGATAAAAAGTATCCCCAAATTTTACCCATCATATAAACTATGACTGTGCCAAGGTGCATAAAAATCTATCCAGTAGTTTCAAAGTGGTAAGTGATTTTTTAAATAACTTTCAACCCCTTTCCTGCGGGAACCGTTTAATTTTTCGGAATGAAAAGTATACTATGACCTCGTAGTATGACCTCAAATAATACCAAGTTTCATTTAAATTCATTCAGTAGTTTCGACGTGATGCCTAGCAATACAGACAGACAGACAGACAGACAAAAATGAAAAAAAAAAACAGTTTTGGCTTCAGTATGGAATACAGAACAGCCTTCAAAAAAATATTAATATATATCTTCAATATACAGAATTGGACTTGTTACAGTTTTATTATAAGTATAGATATTCCAACATTTGATCACAGTTCCTTCAGCCGTCAAAAAGTTTTTTATCGATTTCTTGTCTTCTAATTATTGGATTGAAATACCAAGTACCTCATTTTTTAAGTCACACCCTAAGCTATCTAACAGTGAAAACCACATCTCAATCGGTCCAGCAGTTTTTACGTGATGCGCTATCAAACATACAGACGAACAAACAAACAAACTGATAGACACGAGTTATAAAAATGTTATATTCTTGTTCAGTAGCTTATTTTAAGTACCCTAGAGCTATTTTTTATTATCTCCTTTGTACAGACTTTTTCGTTCTTATTGCTTTATTATAAGTATAAGATAGGTAAGACCACTATTCAAAATACTACTGTTATTTCTAATAAACGCTAACTAGTTCAAAATAAGACAGTTTCTTTTAACTATCTATCTTAGAATATGATCTTTCTTCCCCCTTACCCTTGATATACAGGCCGGATTATGGTTTCTCGAAGAAGCCACGTGTCTGGGAGAACCTGAGCAAATAGTAGGCATTTCTAAAAGTCATTTGAATATTTTCTTAAAAATTAATACCATCTTTCGGTCCTATTTCGCCGCGTCTGGCCCGGACTACATCAACAACTAAGAACTACCCAAAATATTTTCCACGATTGTCTCAACTCCCCACAGCCAGTAAAGCTGAAAGTCAGTAGAACGAGTAAAGTTTAGAATTGGGATTGTTCGGTTTGCACAAAAGCTTCCCCTAATCGCATATTTCACTGCCATTTTCTGTTTCCAGTCGAACGGCCACAATTTTCCTTCACAACACCTTCGCACAAAGGGGGCGTACAGGCAGGTCAGACGCTAACGACCAATTTCCCGTGGACATCGCGCTTAGATTTCCAATATCCGCTTTCCTAGAATTTCGATCGAATACTTTCTTTTATAAAAATTGTGTAAAACGGTCTTTATGGGCAACTTCATGCGAAAGCTGTGAATTAAACTAGCCTATATAATTAAGGCGTATTCTTGGGGCAGTTGCTTTGTTGAGTAAATTCGTTTTTTCTTTTCAGATACTACTAATCAATTTTTGGAGAACTACATAGAAGATTTTATGCGTCGTACGTACTACTATTTTATTATTCTATGACGTCGCGTCGTGTCTGTAGATACCTAAGAGAGAACTTTAAGAAGACAAAATTGTAGAGCCTGCCTGGTGACTAATGCTGTCGATGTATCATGTTTCGACTAAACTAGTGGCTCTGTGAGCTGTAGACCTCTCGCGTACAAACTTTTTTGCAAACAATCAAGCGGTGCACAGTAGCGCCGTCTATTTACATTATTGTAACACTAACATTAATAACCAAGGCGCACCATCAATACCTCCCTAGTAGGTAAAGGGCTGATTCCACTGGTAGAAATCTAAAAGTGAGAAATTTACTGCATTTTGAGGAGCTATTCTGCTCATCACGCCGAATATCCTCATCAGATCTTCACCAATTTTTATGAGACTAACTTTAAGTTACTACCTTTCAAATGAAAAAAGAAGCATCGAAATCAGGTTTAATAACGCGGAGATATTCAGTAGCCCCCTTATTCCCTTTTTTGGGAGAAGTTTTTTGGAAGGAAACAGAGACGCTTAGAACGCGCTTCGCGCTCGCTCGGTCTGAAATATTGACCGTTTTTATTGTGACTGAATAGTGTACCGCTAATTTAGGACAAAATTAAATTGTTTGAAGAGTTTCCTAAAATAATGCTAAAATCAATTATTGATGCAAAAATATTCTTTCACCAGCGTGATTTAATGCAGCTAAACTAGCGTTAACGTTATAGCGCTTGTGCGTTCAACCGTTTCGGACATACCTAAAACTTCATGGAAGCAAACTGCGAAACACGATCACGCATGCGACCAATAAAAGTAAAACATTAACTATAGTTTTTTTAATTACTATTATTTTTAATTACAATTACAAAATATTTTTGTGTGATTTAAATATTGCATGGAAGTTAAATATTTTACATATGTAATTACTAAAAAAAATATGCAAATCAGCGATCGAGTTAGTAACATGTAACTACAGTTTCTTTGATAAACCCGCCAACACGTCTTGATTGAAACCTTTGAATTCAGAATAGCGGTCACGCGGTTACGCTTCTGATATGAAAAATTCTATAATTCGGATTTTAAAATGTATTCTAGTTAGCTTATGGTTGGTCCAGACTATCTTCCAACCATCCAACTGAACTTCCAACTGAACTTCCAACCATCCAACTGATCTTTCAACCTTCGATATATGAAAGAGTGGTTCGTGCACATTTAGCATAGTTCGGTTGAGTTGGCTCGAGACCTTAGTGGAAGCGGTAAAACGACAACAAATCAAAGGAGTTTGCAAAAGTTCTTAAGCTCACTTGAACCAGCTTTCCACGCATCGAAGGTTGGACGATCAGTTGGACGTCCGTGCGAAATTTCACGTCTCATTGAAAATGGATGCTACATTTAAGTTCTATTGTTAGCATACACCACCTTCGTTAGAGCATATTTTTTTTTTAAAAATATTCATTTGTAGGCTTGAATATAATAATTTTAGATGCTAATCAAATACAGCTATCGATATCCTTTCGATTCGATGTTTGGCTGGACGTTTGGAGTTGGGGGGTTGGATGACAGCATAGTAGAAAGAGAATAGTATAATATCTTCATAGGGCGGGACCAAACGTGGCTTGTATGTGGGTGCGCCAGTACCCAACCACAACGAGCGCACAATGACAAATGTCTGGGCCGATAAGTACGAGCCATTCGGGGCCGCAGCGTAGCAGTGACAGCCGCGTGATACTTCACCTGCTCACTGCACTCACTCATCGCGCGCTTCCATGCCTTGCCAGCCGCAACGTATTTTTACGACTACCTACACTAATCCTTTTGTATTAAATATATAGGTACATCACAAAATGTTCATATTCTTGTCTTTGGGTGCCTTATCAACAATTGTTCAAATTTAGAACATATTTAACTGTGGTTTTTAATCGACTTCAAAAAAGGAGGAGGTTCTCAATTCGACCCGTATGTTTTTTTAAATGTGTTTTACCTCAGAACTCCGTGATTTTTGCACCGATTTCGAAAATTATTTTTTTATTTGCAAGTATAAGGTTGTCAACGTATTTCCCTTAATTTTTAGGGTAAGTTGGCGATTAGCGCTTTTTTACTGGCAACACGGCGGGTAGCTGGACGCTTGGCAGAGCGCGGGCTCGGGTCTTTTTTGCTCTGGACAACTGAAGCGCGCGGACGTAGTCTAAGCTGAAAGTGACAGTATATTGGAATAAATAAACCTACAAGACGTGTAATCCTGGGTGTTTTAATTATAACTGCCGTTGGAGCCTGCAATAATATCGGGAGGTTTACACAAGGATATACTTTCAGATTGGTCCCATAGAAATTTTATCAAAATCGGTTCAGTAGTTTTTTAACCAGTTTCAATAATAAGAAAAATTTGGTACGAGTGTTCGCGAAGTACGAGCGTTTGAAGTCGGTTGTTCACGTTTTTGTCTACAAATAATTATTTCAATTCATATTATTTTTTTGATTTTTCACTGGAAATTTTAAGATTTTGCACAAAAACTGGTGCCTTTTGGATGGAAAACATTTAATTTTTGATAAATCTGGAACCGTCATACGACTTAATTTAAACTCATCCAAGAGAAACAAAGGTTTTGTGTAAAAAAACATTATTTTACCGGAGTTAAGAACCCGCTGGAAACATATTGTTTGATAATGTAATTATTAACACCATACAGACCGTATCCGTATATCTATGTATTAATTTGTATTATAAATATGTACCTATATAACTCAGAGATAGGTACGTACAAGCCTGCATATCCGGGCTAGAGTAGAAATAGTCTAATTACCGCTCTAAGGCACTAATGGATCGCCTATATGCAAGCCATCCTTTTGGCCGTGGGTAGTACATTTATTTCATAAGGAAGATAATAGGCTCACAGCTGACATAACTTTGAGGTACACTTCTTCGAACCCACAATTTTGGTACTATAGTATTTCCAATTAAAGTAATTTCATCATAAGGAATCGGCGTGAGGTAATAATAAAAACATAGTACTATATATGCAGGTGCACAATTATTATTATTATATTATTACGAAATCTTGTTTTACAAAATCGCAACTCCTCACCATAGAGTTGGGCCAAATGCATGACAATCTAGGAATGACAGGTTATTTGAATTTAGAATTAATATAGAAACTATCAAATGGGTATGATTATAAAAGAATTAAGAGTTTATGAAAGAGTTTTGACATCGTCACAACCTTCATTTTGATACCTGACTCGATAGGTTTCGGTCATTTTCAGTTCCGTCGGAAATACAATATGACAGCTGTACGCCACGATATTAGTTTTCTTGATACTTCCTAAAGCACTCTCGTGATCAAAACAATGATACTAATACAATGATACCTCACTTATCAAAATCCGTCAAGCCGTTTAGGCTGTATTAGGACGCGCCTAAGAAACGTATAAACAAACATACATACAACCCAAACGCATAACCCTCCGTGCATTCGGGTAAAAATACCTACACATTTTCTGCAAAATTAGATCAATAGGTCTATGAATTCCGTGATACAATCAGCTCCCAATCCCGCGGGAAGTGAGTAATAGGAGGAATATGATAGATATTTGTGTGTACGAGGCGAGAATGATTTGTTGCAAATGAAATACGCGTTGCTGTTGAGGCGACAAGGCGACTTTTGGGAGCAATGGATCGGAGTAGAAACAAATATTGGTGTTTGGCTTTGAAGGAAAGTAAACAGCAAGAATACTTAGTTCACAACTATATCAAAGCTGTTGATCTGACAAAATGTAGGAATACCAATTTAAAGCTAACTGTTATTTATTTAGGAACGAACGTTGGAGAACGCCACATTTGACATTCTCAAAGACAATTTTTTTTAGCAAAGGGGGGTGTTTTAATTTTTGGGTGTTTCTGTGAATCTAAGTGTCTGTCTGTGGTGTCGTAGTTCCCTAACGAATAGACCGATTTTAATGCAGTATTTTTAAACGATTTTATTTAGCTCTGTTTGAAAGCTGATGTGATCGAGATGGTTCTTAGCTATATAATTTACTTGCTTTCGCCCGCGACTTCATCCGCGTGGACTACAGTTTATCGCAAAAATAAACATCCTATGTTCTTCTTGGATATTAAAAAACAATGCAAAAGTATAGCACCAACGCTCTTGATGTTTTTTGACAGACTTGTTATTATTTCGTTTAAAGCCGTTCCTTACACCGAGTAATCAACATTTTGCAGTTTTCCCGAAGAAAATTACCATTTTCCGGAATAAAAAGTATCCTATGTTTTATTCCAGGTTATAAGCAATCTCCATTCCAAATTTCATGAAAATACGTCCAGCCGCTATCGCGTGAAAGCTTCCCATACAAACAAACAGACAACGTTTCACTTTTATATTTTGGTGTGGATGTCAGGGGGTTATTTGGTATTTTAATTTAATAACTAAACCTTACTTTCATAATTCAAATTTTATTAGAGATCTTCCAACAAGGATAAATATGAAACAAAATAATAATTTGAAGACTTTTTAATTGAAAAATAACTTAAATCCTTGTGGAAGTCGGTAAAAAAGAAGCAGCATTCTGTTTAACACAGCGACGAAACATAGGTACCTACAGCGTCTCCCTAGTTCTGATCAATTATTGAATTAAAGTTAACTGAATCGAGATTGAATTGAGAATTTGATAAAAAAATACATAGTTAAATATTTAAAGGGGACTTAATCGCGCTGAAAACTTAATATTTATTTACCTCGACGTTTCGATCAAGTTGCATTGATCGTGGTCACGAGAAGACTGAAGTAGCGGGTGTCAGCGTCGAGAAGGGCGAGCGTTGTCTCCAACTACCCGCATTTGGTTTAGTAAAAATTCAGAATTGTGACGACACACTACATTAACGACATCTGCAGATATCTTCTGACATAAACCGCGACGCGAACACTTGCTTATCACGGGATTCCAGGACGCAGCCAACTTGAAACCATCCTCTCGGTTGAAATTGGGATACTTTTTAATTTCAACCGCTTCACGTACAATCCTGGAGTAGTAGTGACGTTCCGTGGAGAGGATCTTCGGGTCATGGAGTTCAATCCAGTGAAAAAAGTCAGTGTCAGTGTTGTCAATCTGTTTTCAAACTCCTGGCGTATATAAGATAGATTGCAGCTGCGGTAGTTCCTACATTGGACAAACCAAGCGTACTATAGCGGAAAGGGTCAAAGAACACACTGCAGCTGTAAAGAACCGCCAGATAAATAAATCTGCAGTCGCTGAGCATTTGCTCGAATCGGGCCCTAATCACTGGATTGAACTCCATGACCCGAAGATCCTCTCCACGGAACGTCACTACTACTCCAGGATTGTACGTGAAGCGGTTGAAATTAAAAAGTATCCCAATTTCAACCGAGAGGATGGTTTCAAGTTGGCTGCGTCCTGGAATTCCGTGATAAGCAAGTGTTCGCGTCGCGGTTTATGTCAGAAGATATCTGCAGATGTCGTTAGTGTAGTGTGTCATGACAATTCTGAATTTTTACAAAACCAAATGCGGGTAGTTGGAGACAACGCTCGCCCTTCTCGACGCTGACACCCGCTACTTCAGTCTTCTCGTGACCACGATCAATGCAACTTGATCGAAACGTCGAGGTAAATAAATATTAAGTTTTCAGCGCGTTTAAGTCCCGTTTAAATATTTAACTGTGTTCGAATCGCGAAAGTTTAAAAGTTACAAAAAAATACATGATGTATCAAGTTATGGTGGTTACAGACTATCGTCATAGTAGAAATAGAAAAGTATGTCAACTTGAGGGCCGTGCAGGATGTAGGCGATTGTCGGGAATGCTACCTAGATAAGCAGATTTCGCGTGCGGCATTTGCGCCGCCGCCCCTAGCACCGAACCGACAGTCGTCTCCTAACTCCTGCGGATTTTACTTGTCTGTAACATAGTATACAGTGAAAATCTAATAAAAGGTATTATAGCAGAACCTTATGTGTATGTTATTGAGCACCCCCACAAGTGTACACCCCTACAAGAACTATAGATCTGTGATATAAAGAAGTTTCCTCTACACCTGTTACTTAATATTGTGAGCTAGGAGTTCCTTTGAGCTGGTAGACACCCTCGTGGGGCTCCGGCCACAAGGTATTAAATCCTCGCCACTCCAGCCTTAATGATATCATCCGTCGGGCTTTTACCACCGCCAACTGTGCTACTATTTTAAAACCTAATGGCTTCATACGTGATGGTGGTAAAAGTCCTGACGGCATGACTCTTATTCCATGGAAGATGGGACTGCCTTTGGTGTGGGACGCTACTTGTGTAGACACTCTTGCGCTGTCTCATCTTCAAAGAACTCAAAATAGGGCTGGAACAGCGGCTGAACCAGCTGAGAGCCTCAAAAGGCGCAAATATATTACCCTCGACAGCGCTGGAGCTCATCAAATATACAAAGATCTATCGGGGCGGCTGGTCGAAGCAACACGTGACCAAAATGCGGGCCTTTACTTTGCCCAAAGACTAAGCATTGCCATACAACGTGGCAATGCTGCCAGCATTTTGGGAACGTTGCCCACTGGCAGCGGATTGCTAGTTTTAGTATTACTTTGTTTTAGGTTAGTATAGTAATTGTTTTTTTTAAGTCCATTTAGTAGTAATTGTTATTTACATATATATTATTATGATCTTTTTTTTTTTTAATTTAGTTCACAAAACCCGCATATCTTAAATACAAATAGTATAAAACTTATTGGTAGATCTTACATCTAATAACGGATTTAATTTATAATAATAAACTTAATTTAGAGCAAAATGCGTTGGTAACAAAAAATAATAATAATAATTGTAACATATGTTATTTAATAATAAACTTAATATAGAGCAGAATGCGTTGGTAAC
This sequence comes from Alsophila aescularia, assembly GCA_946251855.1. Lineage (NCBI taxonomy): Eukaryota > Metazoa > Arthropoda > Insecta > Lepidoptera > Geometridae > Alsophila > Alsophila aescularia. Next base: position 11,664,042 of record OX276381.1, read on the forward strand.
AAAAAACAATAATAATAATTGTAACATATGTTTAGTTAATAATAAACTTAATATAGAGCAGAATGCGTTGGTAACAAAAAATAATAATAATAATTGTAACATATGTTATTTAATAATAAACTTAATATAGAGCAGAATGCGTTGGTAACAAAAAACAATAATAATAATTGTAACATATGTTTAGTTAATAATAAACTTAATATAGAGCAGAATGCGTTGGTAACAAAAAATAATAATAATAATTGTAACATATGTTTAGTTAATAAAAGCAAGTAATATGAACAGCACTAGTAATCATTATTAATTATTTTGATAAATTTACAAAATAAACCTTATTATGAACTTAACTTTTGATTATGTCTATAACAAAGCTTTTGAAATGTTTGTTGAAACTTTTTTTGCGTTCAAGAGATGACTGAGTTTTTAAAATAATTAGTACGTGCGCGCGGGACGTGGAACAAAGAAAAATCAGTAAATCAAAATCCGTGCGATTTTGATTTTTTGCTAATCGTGGAAATCTTGCTATTTATATTATGTTCCAATTCAAAAAAAAAAAGGTATTTAAGAGAACATCTCAAATATATATTTCCTATAACTAAACAGTAGCAATTGTCCCCTAGGCTTCTACCAAAATTTTCAATTTTAGATTATTCAAGTTAATTCAAATAATGTTGCAATTGAACTATTCAAGTAAAGTTAAATATGTAAGTAAATAAGAAACATAAAATTTATATAAATACTAGCTGAACCCCGTGGTTTCACTCGCGTCCCTCAGGAACCGTGCATGTTTCCGTGTATAAGCTACCTCCATAACAAATTTCATCCAAATCCGTTCAGTTGTTTAAGCGTGAAGAAGTAACAAACATACACACACACAAACACACAAATCCTTACTTACATACAAAACTTTCACCTCTATAATATTAGTGTGATTATTTTTGCGGGCGGTCAGCTCGTAGGTATTCAATCATTTTGTTCACAGTCGGGTTTTTTGTATTTTAACAATTTTACGTGTTTAATGTAGTCTTCTTTTGTTTGATCCTCCCACGGATTTTGAATTTTCGTTTTGCTACTGAAAAATGACGGGGTTTCTTTGGGCAATTCAGCGTCGTGATAACAGTCCGAGAACCTCGTTAGCGGTAGGTACGCCTGATGATAGAGGTGAAGAGTTCGGTGCAACACTGTCGATGATGCGTGTCTTTGCTTGCAATCCGTGCACATCTTCGGATGGGTCTTGTGACCGTGCTCGTTTTTTATAATTCATCATCGTCATCATCATCATCTTCATATCTATCATCAAACGGAAGACGCCTACTGCTAATGATAATCAAGTTTATACTAAATTGTTAAGTTTACAAGGCATTCTTAAGCTCCCGAGTATATAGATAGATAGATAGATAATACTTTATTGCACCTAAAAATATATTATTACACATAAAACATTCCTTTAACAATGGGCGGTCTTATCGCTAAGAGCGATCTCTTCCAGACAACTCTTAAATGGACAGTAATGGAAGAACAAGGAGTAGTATATAATAGGGTCTGATGATTTGGACTGCACCAAGGGGGCCTGTGGTACTTATCAAAAAACTGAAATAGAGTTTGAACATTAGAAGACGGTTATAAGTTATAAACTAATGTTTAGTCGGGAGTTTTCGAATTATGACTAAAACAACTTTGGTTCTGCCAAGTATCAGCTCGAGGCTTTGGATTCAATTGAGAGACGTGCTATGAGGCTCATTGGAGATGACACTCTGGTAAAGAGTAAGCTTCAAAGTCTGGCGCATCGACGTGAGGTCGCAAGCCTGTCGGTATTCTACAGATTGCACTATAGAGAGTGTGCACAAGGACTGCACTATCTGATTCCCCCATCACCTTTCCATTACCGTAAGACTAGACGATCGGCAAAGCGCCATCCTTTTATGGTTGAAATACCTCGCACAAGAAAGAAGCGTTACACTTCTTCATTTATTATAAGAACTTCTAAGGAGTGGAATGCCCTGCCCTCGTCAGTGTTTCCGGTAAAATATAACCCTGGTGTGTTCAAGTCAAGAGTGAATAGGTATCTACTAGGCAAGCGTGCTACACCTTCGACCACATCATCGGTTTACATCAGGTGAGATCGTGGTTCAACGATTGCCTAGACAGTGACAAAAAAATGCTCAAATTTAAATTAAGTTTATCAACAAAAACAAAATACGAGTACATACATTTTCACAATGCAAGTACTAATTAAAAGGTAATGGCATAACACTAGTAGGAACCTATAATTATATTTTGGCATAAATACATGAACACAAAATGCCGAGCTTAATATAGTTACACCCGCATTTGTGAATTGGTACTTAGGTGCCCTGTATCCCACTCTAGAATAAATCCTGTGTTGTGGGATAAATAGTTTCCTTCGTTCCAGAATTTAGTTTGAAACCTACCTAACCCACTCAAACAATATTCAAATTTTATTGCAAGAAAAGAAAAATAATAACACGGAACGTTAAATACAGGTACATACGTTACAAATGGCATTATTGTTATACGGTAGGTAAGTTAATAAATTAATAGTACGAGTTGATATACGTACCTATCTTTAGCTAATATTGCAGCCGAACAAGGCACCGTCCCCCGAGGCAAACCCGACCTTACAGTGCGGGTGAGCGATTCCACACTAGCTTCCACTTTGCTGGGACAGATTATCGCTATAAGCAATATTGTTTTGTATTAACCCGTGATAATTTTACCAGTTTTGTACTTTACACGATGGATTTTTAGGATGGGGCACTAAGGACCGACCTTAACCGATTTAGCTACAGGAAAACGTTCTTAGGAGACTGTCCTTGACTTTTAGAGGCATTAAGATTGGCATTAACATATTTTGGAAAAAATATATAGTCAGAAAGAAAAGTGAAAGTAAATAAACTGCCTGACTTATTCAGTCGCGCACAGTCTCAGATAAACGACGCGTGATAACGCAAGCCGAGCCGGTCTGCACCCTTGCAACCCTTGTATAGGTTCAGCTCGCCTTAATTCGAACGCTTGCCTATTAGAACAACGTGACGGTTAGTGGAACACAATAGGATCAGTAAAATGACGCTTATGGGAGTTGCGCCCTGGGCGTTGCTATAACAACTCCCATAATAGCGAGAGCCGAGCCGAGCCAAGCTAAACGGCGCGCGGTGCGGCTAGGCTTGCGTAACTTTATTTTAAGCTGTATACTGCCGTAGATTGGCTCGTCGAACTTAGGGTCATAACATACGTTCATCACTTTCTGACAACAGGGTTTAGACTGACGAGATCAGCAGGTCCTTAGCTTAATAGTGAGCGCCGCACCTGCTATGAATAGGGGCATAACAAGGGCAGTGCAGCTATGAACATAGCATTTTTTATTGCATTTAGTATCGTGTCTCTTAATACAGTTTCCATGGGTAAAACGGATTTTTAGTCACTTGCTTGGCCTATTATCTCATTCTCGATGGAAAGTGCCTTGCCCCGAAGATCATAACTCATAACTTTCTCTAAATGTAAAACTGGAGCCCGATCATTCAGAACTGTAGATGAGCTATAAAATATTTATGTACTTATATTATTAAGCAAACAAACATCCTTTTCTATAATCTAACAGAATATGAAAGCAAAACATAGTGCCAAAACCCGAACTAAACAGGAAAATGCGGAAAACTCGACACATCGCATTGCGATCGGGGCCGCGCGAAGCGTGAAATGTGTATATCAGATAGGTCGCCACATTGAATATTACCTACGGGATTCCTCCGGGATCCAGAGTAAGATTTGCATGAAGGAGGCGCAGTGTTTAACAGTACTTTAGCTTGAATCTGTTTCTGTTTGCCGCATAGTAAAAACTCAACACATCGAATCGCGATCGGGGACGCGCGAAGCGTGGAATGTGTATATCAGACAGGTCGCCACATTGATTATTACCGACGGGATTTCCCCGGGATCCGGAGCAATATTTGCACGAAGGAGGCGCAGTGTTCAACAGTACTTTAGCTCGAATCTATTTCTGTTTGCCGCATAATAAAAACTCAACACATCGAATCGCGATCGGGGCCGCGCGAAGCGTTAATTTGTGTATATCAGATAAGTCACTTCCTTGAATATTACCTATGGGATTGTCCCGGGATCCGAAGCTATTTTTGTTTGAAGGAGTCGCAGTGTTAAACAGTATTTAGCTCGAATCTGTTTCTGTTTGCGCAAAATAAAAACTCGACACATCGAATCGCGAAGCGGGAAATGTGTATAGCAGACAGGTCGCCACATTGAATGTTACCTACGGGATTGCCCTGGGATCCAGAGTAAGATTTGCATGAAGGAGGCGCAGTGTTTAACAGTACTTTAGCTCGAATCTGTTTCTGTTTGCCGGAAATTAAAAACTCGATACATCGAATCGTGATCGAGGACGCGCGAAGCGTGGAATGTGTATATCAGACAGGTCGTCACATTGATTATTACCGACGGGATTTCCCCGGGATCCGGAGCAATATTTGCACGAAGGAGGCGCAGTGTTCAACAGTACTTTACCTCGAATCTATTTCTGTTTGCCGCATAATAAAAACTCAACACATCGAATCGCGATCGGGGCCGCGCGAAGCGTTAATTTGTGTATATCAGATAAGTCACTTCCTTGAATATTACCTATGGGATTGTCCCGGGATCCGAAGCTATTTTTGTTTGAAGGAGTCGCAGTGTTATACAGTATTTAGCTCGAATCTGTTTCTGTTTGCGCAAAATAAAAACTCGACACATCGAATCGCGAAGCGGGAAATGTGTATAGCAGACAGGTCGCCACATTGAATGTTACCTACGGGATTGCCCTGGGATCCGGAGTAAGATAGCATGAAGGAGGCGCAGTGTTAAACAGTACTTTAGCTCGAATCTGTTTCTGTTTGCGCAAAATAAAAACTCGACATTGAATCGCGAAGCGGGAAATGTGTATAGCAGACAGGTCGCCACATTGAATATTACCTACGGGATTGCCCTGGGATCCGGAGTAAGATAGCATGAAGGAGGCGCAGTGTTAAACAGTACTTTAGCTCGAATCTGTTTGCGCAAAATAAAAACTCGACATCGAATCGCGAAGCGGGAACTGTGTATAGCAGACAGGTCACCACAATGAATGTTACCTACAGGATTGCCCCGGGATCCGGAGTAAGATTTGCATGAAAGAGGCGCAGTGTTAAACAGTACTTTAGCTCAAATCTGTTTCTGTTTGCGCAAAATAAAAACTCGACACATCGAATCGCGAAACGGGAAATTTGTATAGCAGACAGGTCGCCACATTGAATATTACCTACGGGATTGCCCTGGGATCCGGAGTAAGATTTGCATGAAAGAGGCGCAGTGTTAAACAGTACTTTAGCTCGAATCTGTTTCAGTTTGCCGCAAAATATAAAGGATATAATCCCCACTAATTCGCCGAGCGAGTGAAGAGAGCAAAGCGTCTCTGCTTTAAGTTAAATTTGCTTTCCTCTGTCAGTTTGTTGGTACTCCTCTGCAGGTCGTATTTTACAACCGATCTGGATGAAACTTAGTATACAGGTTTTACGATGTTATAGTTTTTTACTTGCTGTGGGGGATTTTTGATTAGAAGGGTACTTCCTCCAAAAAGAGGCAAAAAGGGGGGCTACTGTATATTTTCGCCTTATGAGATCCGGTTTTGTTTATTTTTTTATTTGAAAGGTAAAATTGGTCTCGTAAAAATTTGGTAAAGATCTGATGAGGCTCTTTCGGCGTGATGAGCAGAATAGCCCCTCAAATTGCAGTAAATTGCTCACTATAAAGTTTGTGCTCGCGAGGTCGACTGTTCGCAGAACTACTAGTAGGTATATAAATTTGGTAATTTCTGTTTTTCTGTTTGTTGATTTGTTTTAATTTAATGAAATGTTGTTTGTAGATCCTGTATATCATAGAGACCAACATAGGAGACTTTTTATGGCGAAAAAGTGTCCACACGGGCAATGCTGTGGGGCGCAGCGAGGAATTATTATAAAAGTGAAACTTTGTCTATTACCTTTTCACGACAAAACGGCTGAGCCGATCTTGATGAAATTTTGAATGGAAATAGTTTAAACCCTGGGGAAAGTCAAATGATACTGTATACCGCAATAAACTGTAGTCCATAGAAGAACTACCGTTTTGCCAGATCTTTTACCGCCTAACAGTATAATGTGTTAATTCAATATACCAGTTCTGTTTTTTTTTTGTTTATTACGGCCTAGGAAATCGTTTAACCACGATCTCACCTGATGGAAAGCGATGATGTGGTCGAAGGTGTAGCACGCTTGCCTAGTAGATACCTTTTCACTCTTGACTTGAACACACCGGGGTTATAATTTACCGGAAACACTGACGAGGGCAGGGCATTCCACTCCTTTGCAGTTCTTAAAATAAATGAAGAAGCGTAACGCTTCGTTCTTGTGCGAGGTATTTCAACCATGAAAGGGTGGTGCTTTGCTAATCGTCTATCCTACGGTGATGGAAAGGTGATGGCATGGCACTACAGCTGGATCCAAACCAAGGCTGAGCTTTGCTGGAAAGAGTCTTGTCACTGAATGGAATGAAATATTCCATTGCTTGACATATTACCTCTGTAACAGCAGACGCGCAAGTCGACGGGTTCTGGGAGGTGAAACATGTTTGCCGCCAAGGGTACGAACAACGCCAGAGCAAGCTTCCGTGTCTCTCTACCATCGTGGTCGGATTTTTGGTATGGGACAAGCCACTCCTTGTGGTGGGCGTTAAAATCCCCCAAAAATACCAATTGAGCAGACGGGTAACGCTGTTGGGCCACACTTGCCGCCCCACCTTGATAGTCTACCAATAAAGTCGTCCCCCGATCTCCACTGTGTGAGCGGTACACACAAGCATACATAATTTTCTCTATGCCGTGTCCACCAGCACCCTAATCACCGAGAAGTTAGGGTGCTCAAGATTTCGGAGACGCAGACAGCAAATGTCATGACGGGCGTAAACACAAACGCCGCCATTTGGGATAAATATATGCTCCATGATATAGCCTGGGTAATCCAAATCTGCCATATCAGCTAGACATCCTATCTGCGTCTCCGACAAGAAGAACAAGTGGGGTCTTTTTTGGACTTTTTTCATAATGAGTAGTTGTGAATAGGTTGGACGAGCAATAGCAAACGAAATGTCGGAATGGCTAACCCACGGAAGTCAAGGCATAACTACGCCATTGAAGAACTTGCGTGGAGATTGCGGGGATGCCCGAACCCCCCTGAAATAATTCATCAGTTCCTCACATCCGGTCGCCAGCCGGCCCAATGGATCATTTCAGGATTTTTCACAAGCGGCGGGGCAGCCTTTCGTAGCTGGCTAAACTACTACTTGGGCCCCCTACAACTTGCGGTCAGCCAGCAGAGAACACCGTGCTTCGGATCCCGCTACCTTCCAAAGCAAGGCCTCCGACACAGAAACACCATGATTCCGATCACGGTCCACCCTCCAAGACAACTGCATCCTACAACTCATCCGGACGACTTCCCTGAACATCATGATGGAACACGACAAATCGTTTGGCATCAAGACTTTGTCCAGAGGGTGATAATATAAAAAGCCGGCGGCCGAAGCCTACCACCAGGTGATTCGGTTGCTCTTTTGGCACCACCCGAGAGTCACGTGTAGGACATCGAGGGCTGAATCCTACGGACGCGAACAAACAATAAACCCTCAAAAGTTTTGAAACAGTTAGCAAAATTAATCATCAACATCAGCTCGTATTTGGCCACTGCTGGACGTAGGTTTCTCCTTGTGAACGCCACTTAGCCCGATCTTCCGCTCTCCTCATCCAGTCGCTGCAAGCCGTTTTTACATGTCGTCACTCCACCTGGCTGGCGGGCTCTCTACACCACGTTTACAAAATTAATGTGTAAGTTAATTTACCACCAGGCTCGTGATGGTTGCAGTTGTATAAAAAAACTGAACAGAGACCGTATTACTTATTATATACGAGCTTAGGTACTGTAACGATAGATGCAGGCACTGTAAGAGCGGTCAAATTCGACCTTAATATTGTAAGATAGAGAGGAAACTGGGGTATGAAGTTTGCAATATATATGTGAACCATATTTTATGAGTCAAGGATTTACATTGTTCAGATGTCCATTATGTCTGTAAAAAAAATGGATCTGAAAGGTGAAATATTGAAATATCTATTGAGTTTTGCCACTGCCAGAGGAGAGTATTTTTATAGTAACAGGATCAAAAAAAATGAGAAAACCTTTTTAAATCAGTTGCCCGAAAGATTCCGAGCAATTCCAAACTAATTATTATAGTTTCTAGTTGGAAATAGGTTATCAAAGGGTTTGTAGTTTGACACACATCCGCTCTGTACCGCTCTGTAAATACAGAACGGATTTGTATCAAACTACAAATAAATATTTATCCAGGTAAATATAATTGACTAAAAAGACAGGTTCAAAAACTAAAACCCGACTACGGTCTGGTAAAAAATAGCCTACACTCTTGCGATGAAGACGAATCGATTGGTATCTAGCTTGTCAAAATCGGACCTACTTTTTAGTTGAACACATAACCCTTCGTTTGCTTCGCCCTAGTTGGGTGAATTGCGTGTGACACTATACATGAAGACGAATCGATTGATACCGATCTTGTCAAAATCGGACCAATAGGGGCGACGCTATATATGGTGGAACATCCACATACACACATGCATACATACATACATACACGCTGTTTTAATATTCAATAAAACAATTAAACATACTAATAGAGAACTTGACAGAATTAACGCGATTAACAATGTCGACCTTGCTGCGATGTGGCGGCCGACCGGCATAAAATGGACTACGAGTGGAAAAATGACTGGAAAAATGTCTAAAATGGAAATATGTGAGAGAGGTTTGTGCGTACGAGCGGATCGGCATATCTTGTAAGCTTCCGACTGTGCTTTGCTTTGTGTGTAGACTCCGTTTTTTTTTAACCTTCATGTTTAGTGGTGTGTTGATAGGTATGTGCTATACAGGGTACCCTAGTGCGGGTATATGAGTGTGTAAAGATTTATTTTTGATAGCGAGTTTATCCCATATATTGTCTCATTTCTATATGCGTTGTGTATGATGACCTAACAAAGTATCCTGTTGAAATAACAGACGTTTTATGCAGTATGAGGTACATACGAAACCAATGAATGAAAGCCACTGATTCAATTTCATCCGAATAGTCACGTCCGAATCTTTATCTCTCAGAAAGATACTGGATTGGATACCCAAAAGATTCCACTTAGACAAGCAGCAATAACGAAGTTCCAATCAACGTAATCTGAGCAGCGCCGCGGTATCTTCCAACTTTGTTCATTAGGCGCTGCGCTGCGAGCCGTCTCCGTCTACTATCCATACCAATATATAAAAGTGAAATGTTGTTTGTTTGTTTGGGGAGCTTTCACGCAATAACGGCTGGACGGATTTTGATGAAATTTTGAATGGAGATAGCTTATACCCTGGAATAAAACTTAGGATACTTTTATCCCAGAAAACTGTAAGTTTCCACGGGGAAAATGGAAAATGTTGATTACTCAGTGTAAGGGGTTGCCATCACACAATGGTCTGTGGTTGCCATGGAAACAAAATAACAAGACTGTCAAAAAACATCAAGAGCATTTGTGCTATATCTACTTTTGCATTGATTTCTAATATCCTAGAAGAAAATGGGATGCTTTTTTCCGCGATAAACAGTAGTCCGCGCGTACGAAGTCGCAGGCGGGAAAGTTAGTTATTTATAAGAGAAACGTTGTCTATTTGTTTGTGCAGTATTGGCGCCAAAATAGCTTAGCAGGTTTTGTTAAACTTTTGCTTAGAAATAAGTATACACTACAAAGACCAACATGGGGTACTTTATCCCGGGAAATCTCGCGGGAATATAGGAATAACGTGAGCGCGGCCGCGGGATGCAGCTAATATAAATCGCAACTCCGCGGTTAGCTTACGAATTTGCCTCTGTTTTGTACGTGATTGTAATATAATGGACTTATTAAAAGAGACGAGCTTTAATATAAGAAAGTTTATATAGAAGAGAAATAAAATACAAGTGCAAGTGAAACTCAAGCGCTTCCTTGGTTGGTTGTCGTGAAAAGGTAGTGTTGGCCTCTGGTGTCAGAGTTTGTCAGGCCGCCCTAGGGCCTCTGACATAGCTTAACGACTACGATTAATCAATAACAACCGGGACCGAAAAATTAACGAAGGCGATGGAAAACCGCACCTAACTCCTCAGTTTATATATAACATAATTAACCTAACTTAGAAAAGTCATTGGTGCACAGCCTAGGACTGAATCCGGTATCGTTGGTTTCTAAGTATAAAACTCAAGCGCTGAAGCGTACTCAATACACCAAAATTATTTAAATCTACCTATAAAAAACCTACTACTGGTTTGCCTCAAAACTGAGATCTCGCGATGTACCGCCGTTTTTGTTTTTCACATTTTGTTTTGAAATGTACATTATGAACTGTCTCACTTTGAATAGTTCTGTCCCCCTATATATCCATAACCCCAATACCATACAAATTAAAAAAATATATAACCCCCACCCCCCATTCGTTTGGGAGCTACGATGCCACAGACAGACACACACACGAACACACAGTGATACACACCCTAAACTTATAACACCCGTCTCTTTGTTCGGAGGTTAATAAACTGAAAGTGTCTGGATTTCGGTTAAAGAAAGTTAGTGGTTCATATATGGGGAACTGAATACGCTTTTTTTAATAAGTTACCTGACCGCATTGATCAATTATCAATGCATAGGTTTTATATAATATAAAGTTATGTTAAAGCAAATCTCATAAAGAAATAAATCATAATGTAACATAATGATGATCTCATAATGTAACATAAATATACAGAATACATAACATATTACAGAAATGCATGGCCTGATGTCTTCAAGCTCCATGATAATAATGAGTGAACTTCGATGTTAACGTTAAGTGAATAAAATGTTCAAAGTACTGTGTGAGATGTCTTATGACTACAACATTCCATGAGATCATTAATGAAGTCACGTTGTTTTACACTTAGTTACAATTATTACTTTATTTTTCCCATTTTGATTGTTTGATGATTGTGGGACATCTCATTGACACTTTTATGTTTTTTATCTTTTATATTTGTATTTTACATGTGTTTTTTTATAAATAATAACATTTGAAAAAAAAAATTAAACCATTATCAAATATGGAAAAAATGAAATCCCCGAAGAATTTCTTGGTCCTTTCTTCTCTAACGGGCGTATTTCCGAAGCACCGGTTGAGTCAGAAGGGTATTTCCTTTTCCACTGCTGGCACATGAAAGGGAAATTTCCTTTTCAAACTCAAAGCATACTTAGTTTATCTAAATTTTATTGATTTGATCTTATTATAATATTTTATGTATTTATGAGATATTAATTTTGACTTGTAAAAGTGCTATTATTTTGCCTATTTACAATAAAATATTTGACTTTGACTTTGAAATCATCTCAGTTTGATAACTTCCTTAGACCTTCTATCTAAGAATAATATATTTATTTATTAAAGAGTAAACAATTAAGAAGGCAATATTTCCTTTGACTATGGGGTAACTCATTAGACTCTAGGGCATTGTGAGAAGGACGCATTGTGTTAATATTTAGTTCACGACTACGCTGGAATTGGGTCAAGATACGTAGGACCGTTGTAGTACAGGAGGTGGGGGTCAGAACTTATGAAGAATGATGTCTTGAAATGAAAGAGGAGGATTTGACCCAAGTATGGAGTGTGAACTTGCGTATGTCGAAAAAGGTAGGGCCATTGCCGAAACCTGCGCCCCATTGCGATAAATTATTGAATGAAAGTTAACCGAATTGAGATGGAATTGTAATGTTGTTGAATTCTGAATCAATTTATGGTGGGTCCAGACTATCGCCTAACCCACCAACTTCAAACGTTCGGTCAAACATTGAATTCATAAGTGCGGTCGCGCTGTATCTGATCAGCGCCTAAAACTATTAAATTCAAGCATACTGAACCCTAAAAATGAAAAACGATCGTGGAGTCCCTCCGCGCGGAAGAAGTGAAACTTCGTAATGTGGAAATGAAAATAGGAAGGCCTCCATGGTAGCGTTAAGCGTTTAACGCAACCTTGTTGGAAGTCGCATAAGAAGTTTCACTTCAAAAATTAAACATCGGTAAACAATGATAGTGGATGCTATCAATACTTAGTTAATGTGGTGGCACACAATTTGAATGAGACGCGAAAAAAACACACGACCATCCAATTTTCGAAGTGTGGAAAGCCAGTTTGAGCGAGTTCGAGAACATTTCCTAACTCCTTTGATTTGGTGTTTATCGCTGCCACGATCTCAGCCAACTCGACCGAACGTGCACGAACTCTCCTTCCACATATTGAAGGTTGGACGATCAGTTGGAGTAGAGGGTAGGAATATAGTCTGGAGCCACCATGAGCTCAATTCTCAGTGACATTACAATAACATTCGCATTTCGAGCTATGTTTGACGTTGTTTTTCATGAGATTAGTCTAGTACTACACTATAAGCTTCTGGTGTCGGAGTTTGTCGTTAGGGTCGATGACTCAAAAACAGTATGCACATCGACTTGAACAATTTAAATTATCCGAGTTAAAAGCAAAAACCGCGTAGCTCTCGGCCAGCAGACTATGCTCTTTTAGAGAATCTTGGACGATAAATTATTTTGCACAACGAATGACGAGCATACTAGTACATAATGTTACTCGTATTTAACTGATATTGAAAGGTCTCCTTCTTCTAATTGCTGCCCGATAGGGTCCATTACGATCTTTCTATTTGTAATTTATAACATCTAATTAATACGTAAAGAATTTTAAAAAAGTTTCCAGGTTACATATTATTTTTCTATCAGCATAACAATTAACATATAGAAGCAAGGACACTTCGGACGTGCCGAGAAATAAGTACCTAACGAAAACATTGTCTTAGGTTCCCGATGCGCCACGTCTGATGATATTCCGGCCGGAACAAGTCAATGTAGGTAGATACGAGTATACTTGTTTACCGGATATATTTTACACGGATGTTTCTTTATACACTTCTATTAGGAGAAGAAATACAATTTATCTATCTTTTATTGGTGTTTGATATAGTTGTTGACGTTATTTGTGATATTTTTCGTGTAAATAGTGGTCATAAACGATTTTATCGGTCAATACATCTAGAAATTAATGTTCCTATCGTAATAAATGATACATTTACAGAATACGATGTACTTATAAGCATACAAGAGTAAACAAACAGGTATAGCAGTACTAAAACCACGAATACAAAAGCTTATTTTGATTTTTACTGTATAAACTACATGTAAATGCCGGAATACGTTACTACCTATAAGTGCTATAAGTTGCACTGAATTCTGTCAGTTCTTTTGTGCTCTACGCCGCGCCGGACGGAAGGGCGTGGCTATTTTGTCTTGCACGGAACGAATTTTATTGTGTAGGTATTTATTAAAAGCTTTTATTTAACTTCACTTGTATGTATGTATCTATGTATTTTGTCCTGGAATCTGGCAATTCAAATTTCGAGCCTTTCTTGATTTGGCTGAAACTTTCAGGGTAGCTCACAAACCGATGACAAAGCAATAAATATTTTAAAAAAAGATTTAAAAAAAGATAAAAATATAAATACATTCATTAAAAAAAAGGTAGTAAAACCTTTTTTTTTTTTTTTTTGTGTGTGTATATAATTTGGTGCTTTTTATGAAGGAAAATGAACTATTAGTTGTTTTGTAGCCCGCAAGACCTGTGCAGCTTATGACCTAAGAATAAACAATGTAATTTGTTTTAATCGGTGTGGTAAAAATATAAATTTATAGTGTTATATACCGGTAAATGATTCTTCAATGGATTATAATACGAGTACATACGAGTACAATATCTTTCAGTACCTACACCTGTAAGTATAACGAATGTTGAGGAATTCGTGAATATACTTTATTATTTACAATTCTCGATTATGATCATTGAATTGGCCAATATTGTTTTAGACCACCTTGTAAAACTTAAAACAAATCATTTACATTCATAAATTTCCTTGAATAGATGGAGTTAGTTATCTTAAATTCGTAAAAGTAAAATACTTATAATATACCAACAATTTTTTTAAGAGTTTCTGTATTTCTATTTTACTTTATTTTTTACTTTATTTCTCTTATATTTCGAAAACTCAAATGTGTGTATATATACATACATATATTTTTTATATATGTTTCGAATATGTATTAAATACCTTGCTCCTTCCTGCATGAATCATAATCGCATTGCCATGAAGGATCGTATAAAATGACGAAAATATATTATTTATGATTGAATATAAGCCCGCACTGAATTGTGATAAGCTTTGATGTAAAATAAACATTTTAAACCATTACAAAAGGTAAAACTAAACATACTCTCCTTTCAATACCGTCCCAACTCGCCAGAGAAGATGTAATCTGCGGGCAGTCGACCACTAATTCATTAGCATCTGAAAGGATGCCGGACGCCACCATATCCTTGCTTCTACCTGTAACTACCATAAACCCGATTTATACTTTGCTAACGGTAAAAGTGAAAAGCGAGTGAAAAGTGTCAAGTAGATACTTTTGAGTGTTAAGTGACAAAATAAAAATAAAAAAAGTATTAGACCACATTCAAATCGTATAAAACTTTACAAAAATAACTATAATTTTTTTAGGTCTGTGCTTAGCCCAAACCGACTAAAGTAAACAATAACCTGGCACAGACCTCAAAAAAAATATGATTTTCTTTCTTTTAATCGTATAACGATTTGAAGTCGTTTTTTTTTTAAATTAGTTTTCTTTACTAACTTTTTGTTTTGTTACATTAGCCCTAAGAAAATGAAGTACTTTTAATTCCGTTCGATAAGAAGAAAGCCCTTCTGGAAACAGTTAAGAGTCCATATCTTTTAAACTACTTAACTGAATTCGATGAAATTATTCCCTAGGTTGAATGATACTAAAACTATTGCAAAAATAACCATTTCGATCAGACTTGAAGTTTCCGAGAAATACTTGGACATACATAAATACATTCGTGAAGTTTTGTATATTTGTTCAGATACTCATTATAGAGTAACATATATGAATATTAAGCATTTTTGACAATATTACATACATACATACATCAACAAAAATTGGTATATTTGTTTCGATACCCCATAGACTTTCAACAATATTACATTACATACATACACATCAACTTGATAACCTGCTTTATTTTTAAAGTCGTTTAATTAAAGAGTTTGCACTTAATTGATCTAGCAAATGAAAACCTAAATCGAGGGCATCAAGTGAAACGGAGTTTTTAATTTTACAAAACAGGTAAACTTTGTTCAGTCGGGGGTTTTTAAATGTTGACCAAAAATAACTTGAAAATATTCTGATCAGTTTTTATGTTTATATTATTGTCTGTACTCAATCCAGCCAAATGAGAATCCGACCAAGTGCTAATAAATGAACACAGGTTGTAAACTTTGTTCGGTCAGGCATGTCCTGATCAGCGTTGAGTTGCGTCATTTATTCACACTGTCTTCTTTCAGGGCATATTCATCGCTTTACAGTCTTGAGCACCACAACCATCAGTGATTCCGTGCTTGTCGAAAAACTGACAAAGATGCAAACTGACTGCCAAGATTGCGATGCACACATACCGCATCTGAGTCCAATTTCAACGTCAAAGGAAAATCATCATGGGGAACATGACATAGCAGTGGTAATACCACAAGTTAAACAAACATAAGGGTGGAAAAGAAAATTATCGTGGAGAACTTGACATAGCAGAGGTAATACCACAAGTTAAACAAACATAAGGGTGGAAAAGAAAATCATCGTGGAGAACTTGACATAGTAGAGGTAATACCACAAGTTAAACAAACATAAGGGTGGAAAAGAAAATCATCGTGGAGAACTTGACATAGCAGAGGTAATACCACAAGTTAAACAAACATAAGGGTGGAAAAGAAAATCATCGTGGAGAACTTGACATAGCAGAGGTAATACCACAAGTTAAACAAACATAAGGGTGGAAAAGAAAATCATCGTGGAGAACTTGACATAGCAGAGGTAATACCACAAGTTAAACAAACATAAGGGTGGAAAAGAAAATCATCGTGGAGAACTTGACATAGCAGAGGTAATACCACAAGTTAAACAAACATAAGGGTGAAAAAGAAAATCATCGTGGAGAACTTGACATAGCAGAGGTAATACCACAAGTTAAACAAACATAAGGGTGGAAAAGAAAATCATCGTGGAGAACTTGACATAGCAGAGGTAATACCACAAGTTAAACAAACATAAGGGTGGAAAAGAAAATCATCGTGGAGAACTTGACATAGCAGAGGTAATACCACAAGTTAAACAAACATAAGGGTGGAAAAGAAAATCATCGTGGAGAACTTGACATAGCAGAGGTAATACCACAAGTTAAACAAACATAAGGGTGGAAAAGAAAATCATCGTGGAGAACTTGACATAGCAGAGGTAATACCACAAGTTAAACAAACATAAGGGTGGAAAAGAAAATCATCGTGGAGAACTTGACATAGCAGAGGTAATACCACAAGTTAAACAAACATAAGGGTGGAAAAGAAAATCATCGTGGAGAACTTGACATAGCAGAGGTAATACCACAAGTTAAACAAACATAAGGGTGGAAAAGAAAATCATCGTGGAGAACTTGACATAGCAGAGGTAATACCACAAGTTAAACAAACATAAGGGTGAAAAAGAAAATCATCGTGGAGAACTTGACATAGCAGAGGTAATACCACAAGTTAAACAAACATAAGGGTGGAAAAGAAAATCATCGTGGAGAACTTGACATAGCAGAGGTAATACCACAAGTTAAACAAACATAAGGGTGGAAAAGAAAATCATCGTGGAGAACTTGACATAGCAGAGGTAATACCACAAGTTAAACAAACATAAGGGTGGAAAAGAAAATCATCGTGGAGAACTTGACATAGCAGAGGTAATACCACAAGTTAAACAAACATAAGGGTGGAAAAGAAAATCATCGTGGAGAACTTGACATAGCAGAGGTAATACCACAAGTTAAACAAACATAAGGGTGGAAAAGAAAATCATCGTGGAGAACTTGACATAGCAGAGGTAATACCACAAGTTAAACAAACATAAGGGTGGAAAAGAAAATCATCGTGGAGAACTTGACATAGCAGAGGTAATACCACAAGTTAAACAAACATAAGGGTGGAAAAGAAAATCATCGTGGAGAACTTGACATAGCAGAGGTAATACCACAAGTTAAACAAACATAAGGGTGGAAAAGAAAATCATCGTGGAGAACTTGACATAGCAGAGATAATACCACAAGTTAAACAAACATAAGGGTGGAAAAGAAAATCATCGTGGAGAACTTGACATAGCAGAGGTAATACCACAAGTTAAACAAACATAAGGGTGGAAAAGAAAATCATCGTGGAGAACTTGACATAGCAGAGGTAATACCACAAGTTAAACAAACATAAGGGTGGAAAAGAAAATCATCGTGGAGAACTTGACATAGCAGTGGTAATACCACAAGTTAAACAAACATAAGGGTGGAAAAGAAAATCATCGTGGAGAACTTGACATAGCAGAGGTAATACCACAAGTTAAACAAACATAAGGGTAGAAAATAAAATCATCGTGGAGAACTTGACATAGCAGAGGTAATACCACAAGTTAAACAAACATAAGGGTGTAAAAGAAAATCATCGTGGAGGACATGACATAGCAGTGGTAATACCACAAGTTAAACAAACATAAGGGTAGAAAATAAAATTATCGTGGAGAACTTGACATAGGAGAGGTAATACCACAAGTTAAACAAACATAAGGGTGTAAAAGAAAATCATCGTGGAGAACTTGACATAGCAGAGGTAATACCACAAGTTAAACAAACATAAGGGTAGAAAATAAAATCATCGTGGAGAACTTGACATAGCAGAGGTAATACCACAAGTTAAACAAACATAAGGGTAGAAAATAAAATCATCGTGGAGAACTTGACATAGCAGAGGTAATACCACAAGTTAAACAAACATAAGGGTGTAAAAGAAAATCATCGTGGAGGACATGACATAGCAGTGGTAATACCACAAGTTAAACAAACATAAGGGTAGAAAATAAAATCATCGTGGAGAACTTGACATAGGAGAGGTAATACCACAAGTTAAACAAACATAAGGGTGTAAAAGAAAATCATCGTGGAGAACTTGACATAGCAGAGGTAATACCACAAGTTAAACAAACATAAGGGTAGAAAATAAAATCATCGTGGAGAACTTGACATAGCAGAGGTAATACCACAAGTTAAACAAACATAAGGGTAGAAAAAAAAAACATCGTGGAGAACTTGACATAGCAGAGGTAATACCACAAGTTAAACAAACATAAGGGTGTAAAAGAAAATCATCGTGGAGGACATGACATAGCAGAGGTAATACCACAAGTTAAACAAACATAAGCGTGTAAAAGAAAATCATCGTGGAGGACATGACATAGCAGTGGTAATACCACAAGTTAAACAAACATAAGGGTAGAAAATAAAATCATCGTGGAGAACTTGACATAGCAGAGGTAATACCACAAGTTAAACAAACATAAGGGTGTAAAAGAAAATCATCGTGGAGGACATGACATAGCAGAGGTAATACCACAAGTTAAACAAACATAAGCGTGTGAAAGAAAATCATCGTGGAGAACTTGACATAGCAGAGGTAATACCACAAGTGAAACAAACATAAGGGTGGAAAAGAATATCATCGTGGAGAACATGACATAGCCAGGTAATACCACTAGTTCACAAACATAAGGGCGGAAAAGAAAAAGCGAAACAAGCAGCTAATGTAGATTAAAAGTTTTTTTTAGAACGCGTTATCAGCCGGATATCTAATCGGGAAGTGCTCTACATTTGAGTTGCACCCGGAACGACAGACAGATAGACAAACAAGAAAGTGACTTAATAAAAACGTGGTTATAAAATGCGTGGTGGCTTATTCATAAGAATAACTGAAGATCAAACGTTTGTGAAAAGGGTGTAGGTATATAACTTCTACGAAATTATCCAATACAATGAAACTTGAAAGTGATCCAGAAGCTTTCGCTCCCGTAATATTTTATCAATCTGACAGCAGACATATACGAGTAGGTTAGAGAACTACATATGTACAACCATATTCTGGCTTGAATCTTTTATGTTTACCCCGTGAAAATATTTGGCTATATTCCAACGAAGACTATTACTGTGCCACCAAATTTACCATCTTCAATCCCTTTTTTTACCAATTTCAACCTTAAAACAACGGCGAGTAGAATACAGCGAAATTTAAGACTGAAAACGTAAATTTGTCGAATTTCGTTATAACTTGTCGAAAGTTTCGATGCTTGATATTTTACCAATACGTGTTGTATGTTGCAAAAACTTTTCGGCCTAAGGAAAAATTGATGGGATAAATAAAATATTGAATAAAATGAGACGGAATTATGTTTTTTTTGTTGTAGAATGTTTCAAGTTTCGATAGAAATTTGTGTCTTGCTTCAACAAATCTTGACTTCAATCAAGCTTACGAAGTTATTACGTTCGGCAAACACAAAAATGCAAACATTTTCATTTCCCCAACAAAAATACTTAGGCGTATTTCCCCAAGGTGGCTGTAACTGGTCTGAAACAATTAACTTATAGCGAATGCAAATGAGTGCCGCTTGGTGCCACAGAGTAACAGTCGAACAGGGTCGCCAACCCTTCTGCTTTGTACGGACATTCTAGAAAAAAAACAGATATGATGTATTCAGTGAACGTCCTTATTCACAGCCTTATTAAGTAAAAACACAACAATGCGTGGGGCGGAGCACGTCTTTTTGGGATATGATGAAACCACGTGACACTCCCACGCCGCCCGGGTGCGTGGGTAATGGAATACACACATCAAACATTTCTCTAAGCAACGTTGGATGTACTTATTTGAATTTTGGATCAGTTTTTCACATTATAATGTTTGTATTTGTTTCACTTTCGTTTTTTTATGTAAAATAAACATATTTTAAACAACAGATTACAATATCTGTACAGTTGCTTACGTGCTCGTAACGAAGATAACTAAGTAAGTAAATTTTATACTAGAAAAAATTTGGTTACTTAAATGTATTGTTAAATTACAGGATAATTAAATGCAAAGTGCGTGTATAAAACAGTCATTTGCATACAAAATAGCATTTCTCAACTTTTAAACCAGTAATTATTATCCTTAAAATGTACTAAACCTATACTTATAAGAACTATTAACATCCTAGGCTCAATATTTGGTTATTCTGTTATAAATACGCGGCAATATTTTGTATACAAATAAAATAATAAACAAATACCTCAGGCAATTCTAAGGGATCATTCTACGTTACCAGAAGAATCGTCTCACCCCAAACCCAACTTTTGTAAATCAAATTCCATAGATTAATTTCTTGGTTTTCTGCTGTTCATGAAAAATGAGCATTATTGTAAGCCGCAAATGCAACAGTCATTACATAAAACCAAATACGAAAAAAGTTGCCTAGGCCCAAATTATCTCCAGCTTAAGAGGATTCGATATCGAACACTGTTTCCGCAATGTAGTTGCCGCTCGTGAGATTAATAGGTACAATTTTGATAGAATTTACGTTCCGAGGCAAACCTCTTTCTACCCCTTAAATTGTAGTAAAATGTTTTGTTGTCGGTATCAATCGCTTGATTAGGATGTATTTTAGGCTTATAAGTTTTATTACATTCAAAAAAGTGTTTGGATTCTTCAAAATAAGTCAATAGTTTCAGCGCCAAAATATGGCTGGTCCAGATTCTTGTAACTTTAATAGTAGTTTATGAAACGGTTGCATAATAAGGGGCATTAAAACATAATAGTAATATTATCACTCTAGTGTTTTAATAAATAGTTATAGTCCGTTTCATACACTTCTTTATCTACACTCATGCAATAGGAAACATGGAACTTACATTTAATGAAGAAAAAAATATAACGTAACATTTTCTTTTTTTTTCTGGTAATACCTCGTTCGTCATGTTCGTTGCTGTTTCCGTGATGTCAGGTGGAGTCAAATTCTCCTCACTAACACTGCTGTCGGACATTTTTAATGAAGATAAAGCTTTTTAAGTTAATGTGTTACTCTTTTTAAGCATGAGTAACACATTAACTTAGTTAGGTACTAATTGTAAAGTAAATTATGGCGCCAAAATCCAGTCCATAGAAAATTTGCTCGCATACGGTCTAACACGCGTCGCCATTGATAATAAATGGCAAAAACTCTTATTATGCGGAGCCAACGCGGTGCTTTAATGCGAAAATATATATATATTATAACACTGTTTAGTTCAAAAAACAGTGTTATAATTATTTTTTCTTATTAGAGACGTGCCGTAATGTATATCATTATGCCACCATTTTTGAATTCATAATCCGGATTTTACGATATGAGTGTAGATAAAGCTAAATAAAAAACTGTAAAAAATAAGACGCATAAGCCTAGTAAAGAATGTATTAATTACATGAAAAAAAAATACACCGAAATCGGTCAATATTAGGAGGTAGAAAACAGGTTTTTATTTTCGTATAGACAAGGACGCAGGACATAATTCCTCTTAAATCAGCACCACAAGAAAAAAATGTTTGCTCATAACAGCACTCGTCGCTCACGCCGCCGCTCTGATAGTTTATCAGACGGCTGGGGTGACCGGGGACTACACTTAATCCAAAAGTCAACGAGATATCAATAATAGTTTAATCACAATGGCAAAGAATCCTACCCCAAAGGGATCACCTCGTACACCTTTCCCCTACCTTTCTGTTTTGACTCTTTCTGTTTCCCGATAACAACATAATATTGAAGCCTAGAATACAAAATGTAGTCACATTGGAAGACTTACAATTACTGGAATGATTTTTAGAAGCTGTTACGTCTTAGTCATAACTTTCCTCAGGTTCTCACCAGTTACGAAAACTAACGTTGTAGTCTTTCCTAACTTTTCAATAACTCACAGTGACCCTACGCCTGACACGCCTTGATACTAGAATAATCTTCGGCTAGCCGGTAAATTGGAGACAATAGCCCAGTAATTAAGAACAACCAGCCCGGCTTTAACATTTACAGCGGCTAATTAAGTTTAGTCGTGCATTAGCTGTTCATTTGACAAGTTTTATTAATGTTTCGTTAAGGATTTGAAGGTTTTATAGTTTTTCATCTAAATTACCTTAGCTCGTAGCGACGAATATATCAAAGTTAGATAGATCACTTTCGAGATGAGCAGGTAATCTGATTTCGATTGATTGGGATGAGCATTTATCATCCGGTAGCCTTATGGTAAATGCCATGACTGCTTAGAGCCAGAATTTTGGACTGAAAAATCGTCCCCTGAGTGATTAGTTTTAAAAATCTCAAACTTTTGAGTCCAGTAAAATCACTGGAGTCCAAGAAAAGAAAAGATTTTCTTCAAACCGAAAAACATGAATGTTTGCCTTGTTCGTTTCGTGATTGATTTCGTCTTAGCACCCAACATTATTTTTGGAGCAGCTCATCTATTTCATCGGCAGGTACCTACTTATTAGAATCTTATTTTCTAACTCGACCGCATCCCCCTCTCAGGTTAGACAGAGGTCAAATAACAAATAAATTAAAACTACTATCTTAATATTGATTGTTTTGTACATTATGTTTATTGTTGACAACCAAACGATTGAGGGATATAATTTAAGAGAAGTTTTCGGCTCATCCGAAGGGCGGTCTATTCTGCCCATATTCTTCGCAATCGCTTTGAAACCTAAACAAATAAAATACATTATTTATGAGATCCTAAAAGAATGAGTCTTGGTTCTCAGTACCTATAGACTAGGAGCCAGCAACGGTTGGGATCACATGTTAATATAGTTATTTTTATAAGAGTTATATAGCACAGATTAAAATATATAGTTAATTACTACCTAGTATTTTTAACAAACATAATATTAAAAAAACGGGCCATTGCCTAACCCAAAGCGATGAAAATTGCCATCATTTTGATAAGTTACATGAGGACTAAAGATTTCAAAATGACGTAAAATAAGTACAGGGCCTGCAGTCTCGACATTGCTAGAGATTGCTTTACAACCAAAATCGGTCGCAAAGTCCGATTATGACGATATTTGGTAGTCTCTACCAAATATCTATATCAAACATGATCAACGTCAGTACAGATACAGATACACAGACAGATGACATTCGATAGCTTTTGACAATAACTGTCAAAGCTAACTATTTTCATCGGTATACGTACCGATTTCGGTTGTAAAGCAATCTCTATCTATGTCAAGATTGCAGGCCCAGGTAGGAACTTGTTTAAAAGTTAAACTCGCGTAAAAAAAAGTTATTAGACTCTCTTATTGTTTAGTTTGCATTATAATTATTTCTCTAAATACTTTTAAATTGTAGTGAATAAATAAAAAGTCTTACTTCTACCTACTTACATAATAATACAGTAAGTTTGCTCCCAACCCGCTCTCGCTCTACAGAATTCCTTAGAACGTGGTAAATGGTTCTAATTTGTTAGTAAGGAAGGAATCCGCTCAATTGAGTCTGGCTGTGGAGCTCATATATCGCGGGATCTCATTTACTGATGTCTCCCCGGTGCTTTAGAAAAACCTTTCGGTTGACTTGCGGCATTCTGCTCGTATATGCTAGGGGTTTTATTTGAATTCCTTCGGGATCATTGAGTTTGGTCTGTTCGGATAATGAACTTGGTACTTGGTATGTATGGTAGTGACGACTGAGCGCTTAGACCTAGAAACGTCTGGGCTGGAAGTGAATGATTCAACAGCAAAGATTTAAAATCAGTCTAGAATTTCCGGGGACAAACTTGATCTGATGTGGGACTTAACAAAAATCTGATATCCTCATTCCTATCAAGCTGCGCCCCGCGGCTTTGCACGTGTACAAATTTCCCCCTTCCCCCTTCCCACCTCCCCCTACCGCCCCTACCACCACTACCCCCCTTCGCCCTCTCCCGTCCCCACCCCCGTCCTCTCAATAACCCCTACCAATAACCCCCATCAAAAAATGAATTTTCAACATATAATATTTTTTTCGTGTAGTTTTCCGAGGTTTTAATAGTTATTCTGTTATTCTGGGCGGAGACAAATCCAACAAATCATAGATCATAAAAGCGGTCCAGCCGTTCTTGATTTATAAATGGTGTAACTAACCCGACTTTGTTTTATATATTTAGAATTGCACAAATCTCTATTAAATACCAAATTGGACTGAATCATTAATATTCAAATATTACGTAGCCAAAATTGCAATAGAATAGAATAGAATTTATTCACTTAGAACAGCTTCCTACTCCTAACGGTCTTGACTAGTCCTTATGCAAGAGTATCATTATTCATTATTCAAAGCGGAGTTGTCGAGGTGGTAATAGTTTTTTTTTTGGAAGAAATGTATGCAGCCTTTCCCAAGACCAATATATTCGGCACTATTCGAGCTAATAACTTTCAGTTTGCGCTCAAAGGTACATTTTCGATTGAATTCTTCTAACACGTATATAAGAGGATCAGACGATGAGTAGCATACGAAGAATATCAAGAAACATTTAAATGGAGGATCCCGACTCGTTTAACATATAGATGGCCATTCCGTCTTTCAACTATGTAGCTTCAAATTTATCCCGATACATACAAATTACGAACATGGATCAGCTGACGCCCCGATATGTCGCAGTGTGAACCGAGAGGGGCGTGTGTCCCATTTGTATGCAAGCGGTCACAACACACTAGTTCACACAAACACAGAGTGTACATGAACACAGGTTTAGATTACGTACACAACCATAACATACCTAAAGTATCAACAATAGCTAGTATGACTGAGTGAAGGTGAATCGATTTCAATTGTCCTCTGAAATGGATGCTTAACTTCTTCTTCTTCTTCTTCTTTTTTTATTAGATGGCTTCTGCGGAGGCACTGGCCTACTAGCAATTTCGCCATTGTCAAGTTTAATAGTTTATAGTAATGTCACGTCACAGTCATTAATACATAATATAAGGGTTTGATTTTTGATAACAGTTGAGACGATGTCACCCTTTTTCATTAACATTACAACCTCATTCATAGTTTATCACTGAGCACCTGTCCACATACATGTTCCATAACATATCGCAATCGTTTTCGCTGTCATTCTTACAATGTCATTCATTTGCTCAACTCATTGATTTAGGAAATGTCTAAAGGGACATTTTTCCTTGCTCTATGGCTCAACTCGTTTTTTTTTTCTCTTCTTATAAAAAAAAACGCCATTAAGAATTCTGTTTTTTTATCTAAAATATTATTAATGGAAAATATTTAATTGTTCAATTCCAACTATTGAAAGGACTCCCACATGAGGGAAATAAATAAGTACATAGTAATACTAAAATAATTTTATTGTGAATAGTGTGCATTGAAGTCAAGGCGCTATATAATTGCTTTTAATTAGCCTCGTTTACAATGTTAGCCAAATCGGTTGTAATCCTATTTTGATGTGCACTTCAGACGTCCAAAGCTGTGCAGTGAATCCTGCCGTGGAATATGTCGAAACTTTCCTCCTTGTTCTTGAACCATATTATTGTTCGCTGAGAGACGTCTCCTTGAGCTGGTGCACACCCTCGGGGGACCGCCTCGCGACACAGTTTTACTTCTATTATTTATTTGGTATCCCTTGTCGTTTGCTAAGCGAGGGATGAGATTATGTTCTTACTGACTTCACTGCCCACTGCCTACGAGCAATACCTCGAGCCGATCACGACAATAACAAAGTTGACGATTTCTCATCATCAAATATGTATATTAAATTAACTACAGCAACAACACGCAACGACCACAATCAAATGACCTGATAACATAGTGAACAACAAAATGTATGATTGATTTTTGTGTTGTTAAGACAAAATGCTTGTAAGACTTAGAGGTTCTTTTTTAAATTATTGATTGATGAGACTAGCAAGTCTCTCCTGCGCATAACCGTTGTTTTGCCACCCAGAAATAATCTATCTATACTATAATAAAACTGTAACTGGGCTAAATCTGTACATTAAATATTTTTTGAAAATTTTGATTGAGATAAACTTCAAAATCGATATGGAGTGCAAAAAGGTTATTTTTTTATTTTTGTCTGTCTGTCTGTCTGTCTGTCTGTCTGTCTGTCTCTTTGAACACGCATCACGCTGAAACTACCAAACAGATTTTGATGCAACTTGGCAGAATCATAGCTGATGTACTGGATTAACATTTAGGATACTTTTTATCCCGGAAAAATCAACGGTTCCCGCAGGATAGGGATAGAAAAATATTTAAAATAACACGTATCAAGCTAAAACAACTGGACGGGTTACTGTGTAACTTGGCACAGTCAAAGTTTATATAATGTGTTAAAATGTTGAATACTTTTTATCCCGCAAAAATAAAAGGTTCCTGCAGCCTATGGGTACAAAGTTGTGTTAAATTTAAAGTGATCATACATCCGTTTATAGACTGGTACCGAATTTCGTCATTCTGCTTCATGGCTCACTGGCCTAGTTGGACAGATGCATGGGTATGTAATCCAGACGTACGTGGATTGAAATCACGCGCCGTAGAAATGTTTTGCTCCAGATTTTTACATTATTTATGCGATTCGTTGGTTAATTTGGTAGATTGTTTTGAATTATGTTTGTTTATTCTATTTGTAGTTATTAGATATTATTATTATCTATATTCTATATTTTCTCTATCTATATAAGGGCAAGTTTCCAGAAAAAGGAGGTGAGAATCGTACCTTTCAAACGAATCGACCAATTTAGCTGCTGCTTTTTATGTTTCAAAGCTGAGGTAAACAAGATGGTTCTGCTATAATGGGTTCCCACCCATTATAGCAGGACCATCTTGTATTGTTGGGGGAAGCGGGGAAGTGAGGATTGTAGCTCCCAAACGAATGGACTGACTTTGATGCAGTTTTTTATGTTTGAAAACTGATGTGATCGAGATGTTTCATCATGGTTCTTAGCTATATGGGAGGAGGGGAGTAGTTGAAAAAAAGGGGGGGGTGAAAATCGTATCTTTCAAACGAATGGACCAAAGACAAATAAACCAAACCAAACCATTATGGACCAATTTAACTGCGGGTTTTTATGTTTCAAAGCTGAGGTAAGCAAGATAGTTCTTAGCTATAATGGGGGTGCTGAGGGCGGGTGCCCGCTACGCTTCGCTCCCGCCTTCGTCTTCTAGCCTATCAAGACCATGTCAGATCGCCACTGAAGGTTGTTAACACATGTAGGTAATTACCTATATTGGTACTTTTGGTACTGGAATAACTCATAGGATCCTTCCTCTTATATCCCAGAAAAACTACCACGCGAGCAACACTGCGGGCACAGCTATAAGGCAATAAGAACGTAAATCTATACAAAGAAGATAATTTAAAAATGGTCTATAAATAGAACATTTTTTAAATTCGTGTCTTTCTGTTTGCTTGTTTGTCTGTATGTTTTGTTCGCGCATCACGTAAAAACGTATTAGACCGATTGCGATGCAGTTTTCAGTGTTGGGTAGCTTAGGATTTGACCTAAAAACTGGGGTACCACTTGGTATCTTAATCCAATGGTTAGAAGCCGAGCAATCGATAAAAAAATTTGTAACGGCGGAAGGAATAAAATTTTGATCAAATGTTTATTTTAGATATTGGAATAGCACATAGAGTACTTTTAACCTAGATAAATGACCACGCGAGCGAAGCCGCGGGCACAGCTAGTACTTATAATAAAACTGTAACAGGTCCAATTCTGTACATTGAAGATATTTTGTAAAAAAAATATTGGAGTATGTTCTGTACTCCATACTGAAGCCAAAACTATATTATTATTTTTTTCATTTTTGTCTGTCTGTCTATCTGTCTGTCTGTCTGTACATTGGCTAGGCATCACGCGGAAACTACTGAAAGAATTTAAGTAAAACTTGGAATGATTTGAGTTCATACTACGAGGTAGGACATAGGATACGTTTCATCCCGAAAAATTAAAGGGTTTCCGCAGGATAGGGGTTGAAAGTTATTTAAAAGAACACTTACTTACTTACTTAGGATTTTGATGCAACTTAGCACAGTAATAGTTTATATTATGGGTTAAAATTGAGGATACTTTTATCCCGAAAAAGAAAAGAGTTCCTGCGGGATACGGGTCCAAAGTTATGTTAAGTATGAAGTCATAAAATAATGTGTAGAAGCCGAGCAATCGATAAAAAACTTTTTGACGGCTGAAGGAATTTTGATTAAATGTTGTTATATTGGTATTTTATAGGTCTTGGAATAGCACACTACACCTACAAAAATACGAACCTACAGAAATGACCACGCGTGCGAAGCCGCTGGTACAGCTAGTTTCATTATAAAATCTTGCTAATCACTGCACTGGATGGGGATAGTTCCTTTCAAACCGAAAATCCAAAATGTTTACACACTACTGCGTGGCGGTAGAATATCTGACAATGGTGTGGCACGTCCCCAAGCGGATTCTTGTGAAAGAGGCCTATCACGATAAAAATATATTTAAATATTGTCACAATTACGTTGAGAGATGCACTTGTTTATTGAAGCCGCGATGTGATCATGGTTTAGGTTTACATTAACATCCTGCCTTCATAATAGGTACTGTTAGTGTAGGGCAACGTCCGTTCCTTACGCCTTATTTTTTTACCCCACCGTTATTGACCGAGAGAGCGCGAAGCGCGAGCGAAGAATCTCCGATTCAGCTTGGGCAAAAATGCTTTCGTATGTCTAGTTCTCCTCTACAGGTCGCATTTCTCAAACTATCTGAACGAAACTTAGTAAAACGAATTTTTAGAATTTTTTAGTCTTCAGGGATTTTTAATTGGTGGAGTACTTCCCCCAAAAAAGGGCAAAAAGGGGGCTACTGAATATCTCCGCCTTATTAGATCATATTTCGATGGTACTTTTTTTATTTGAAAGGTTGTAACATTAAATTGATTTCATAGAAATTTGGTAAAGATCTGATGAGGATCTTCGGCATAATGAGCAGAATAGCTCCTCAAAGTGCAGTAAATTTCTCACTTTTACGTTTCTTCCAGTGGAATCAGCCATTTACCTACTAAGCAGGGATTGATGGAGTTTACAATAAGGTTACTAGATGTCGCTACTGTGCACCGCTAGATTGTTTGCAAAAAAGTTTGTACGCGCGAGGTCTACAGCTCATAGAGCCACTAGTAGTGTATAGGTACATATTATAAAAGTATTAACACAGAATAAATAATACACCACAGCATTACACTATCTGTGTCTACACTCTCCACCAACATAAAATTTTCTATTCCGCCCAAATCACACAACCAAATTGTGCCAATTCTCTCACGTCAGCACTGACATATAGTGCAGTCGGGCAGTCAACTAGTGAAGCCAAAGTCGGACAATGGCTCACTATTGCGGTACAGTTGCAGGAGTTGCAAGTTTCAATCACGCTCGCGCGGCGCTGAACTAATTCATTGGAGCTGTCAGCATTCACCGATGTGATAATGGAACTATTAGAAGAAAAAGTCACACATTTGTATTTTTGTAATGTGCTGTTTTATCTGTATTGACATGTAATAAGATGATGTAGGATTGAGAAAATTATTATTTCAGAAAGTTTAGAGCTCTGGTAATCAGTATGATCCTAACAAGAATACTGGATTTCATGAATGCTTAAAAGTTTGAGAAATTCAGACTCAAAAAAAAGAAGGAAGTTGTCTATTGTAAATTGGGATATGGCATGGCCTGCAAGGAACTTTGCTTTTCAACGATTTATTAGTGTGTGAGAGCGGAGTGTGTTCGAACCTCCGCAAATGATTTAATAAGTTATGTAAGGGTTTACCGTCGCTCCGTGCTTCGGTCATCGAACACTAAAATATTGTTGCCTGAAAATTATGGAAGATATCTTCGTTCATTAGCTTTTGGTAAAATATATCAGTTCAGTAATCTTTCTCATTTTATATGTAAGTATGTGTGTTTACTCGACTACTCTTTGATTTCATTAATTCATATGTATCACTTAATTACGATCTCGTCGCGATTGTTTCTCTTACCACCGAAGAGGGAAAGGATCAAATTTTCGTATAAAACCTACTACCACCTGTTGCATATTCGAATTAATTGCACAAACATAGAATTCTCCTATTCGTAACGTTTATTACTATTTTAAAAGCTATAAACGCCAAAAGTAACACAAGGGATATTCGCATGATTTCCCTACGCGACTATACGATTGGTAGCTTGTCGTTTTGGTTGAATTTGTACATTGAGATATAGTCGCGGCGCACCCGTCACGCTATAACCACAGTACATATGTATAAAAAAATACTTAATGGTCGCTGTCGTGGTGTATCTCGAATGTATACTTGTGTAATTTAATTTCTGGAAGCAAAGGGAACAAACATAACCTCACTAGAACTCTTCATGTTCAAGAAAAAAATACCTGTTAAATATAGCGGATGTTTGCAGCGTTTTTTAACACATAATTTGTTTATTCTTTATGGGCTTAAAGTTTGATACATACTGATTCTCATTGTAGGTTTAATATGCACGTAGATATATTATTATGTAGTGCGTATTTTTCTTGTGTTATTTTAAATTTACTTGAAATGAAACCGTATAGAAATTCAGAATTCTGCCGTTAGCCGGAATTGTAACAGTAAATTGAAATACGGAATAATCATTGTGCCTACTTACTTTCACGGTTTCATCCACAAAACTTGCTGCCGGTCAACCATTAGCAACACTATATTATAATACTGGCTGTGCCCCGCGGCTTTTTCCGCGTATTCAATGATAAAAAGTATCCTGTTTGTTACTCTCATATTATGTTTTGATGTGTTAGCGAGTACAAGCAATCTACCAAAGTTTTCCTGATTTTTCGCTCACTTACCATTATCCTGGATGAATGTATTTATGCTTATCATCCTAATCATATGTTCAAAATTTCATCGAAATTAGTTTAACCGTTTTGGATTTACGTTTTCTCCACAGGATTGTTCTATTTTCCGGGATCAAAATTATTCTATTTTAGTCTTTATATTGTACGGTATCAATTTGTACAATTTCAGACTTCAATTATCCCGCGGGTTTTTTTTTTCCGGGATAAAAAGTATTCCATTTTTAAACTGTGTATAAAATTTCATATTAATCGGTTTAGCCGTTTTGATGTGAAAGCAAGTAAAACCAATGTACCAAAATTTTCCTGATTTCCCGTGTGAAATTATAATTTTCTGGGATAAACGTATCTTATGTTGATCTTTTTATTGTGCAGTACCTAAAGTACCTACCTACCTACATACCTATATTTAAAACTTCATCAAGCTATTTTGGTGTGAAAGTGTGGTTATATTATTATTTTATTTGTGCTTGTTGATAAATGAGAAATAATGATATGAGTTGTTTTTGTATCTAAAAGCGCGTTTTTTTTCTCATAGAGGACGATGAAAAGTAGAGTGTATCACTCAAAATTATTTTTCCTCGGGCGACGTATATTGAATCCTTCGCTACGTTCAGGATTCTACATAAGAGTCCTTCACTCCGCTCTGGATTCAAAATAGCGCCCTCGCCAGCAATAATATTATTTTGCTCCCTAGTAATACAATCTGCTATTCTAAAACAGAAGTGGCGATGGACAGGACATATAGCGAGATACACAGATAAAAGATGGCAACAATATGGAAAGGACCACCAGGAAAAAGAAGAAGGGGGTGCCCTAAAAGAGGCGGATAGAAGAAATAAAAACTGTTGCAGGAAGCTAATGGAGATGCAAATAACAGAGAGGTATGGAACAAACTGGAGGAGGCCTATACTCGAGAAGGGGTTCCGATCAATGTAAATAAAGATTGTGTAAAATTAACAATAAAAAATTATAGTGTAATTCCTGTTTAACATAATTTTAAAATGCATGTATTAGTTGTACATAGAAGATATACGGGCTTTTTATTATTATTAATATTGACCCTCCAATTCTTTTTCGTGCATATTTCTGGACAAATATTTGATAGCTTATTGTCTCAGATTTGGTCAAGGCCCTTTTAGATCCCCAGAATACCTAAATGAATCGCGTTTTTTTTTTGGTATTTTGTATTTTCCAAATAGATTCACCTACACGCTCACCACGTTTGGCTAACCCTCTACCAAACATTCTGTACTCTATATTCCTCTCAGAAGCACCTGTTTGAGTCTCATTCACAGAATTTCATTCTCAGTTACAACTCGATCAAATATGTGCCCTGTGGATTAGTTGTTGTGCGACTGAAAGCCACCTGGCTGCGAACCTGCGACGTGGCCAGAGTATATTCAGCGTTCCATTGCGTTCCATCCATTGTGCTCGGCTTTAGCCATTCAGAGGAGTGTATAGAGACCCGTCAGAGGAAATACCGTTAGAGTAATGGATTAGCTGCCATTTGGAATGGGGCATTTGGTTACAATAGATTCAAGTAAGCATGGTTGCATGA
Source organism: Alsophila aescularia (assembly GCA_946251855.1). NCBI lineage: Eukaryota > Metazoa > Arthropoda > Insecta > Lepidoptera > Geometridae > Alsophila > Alsophila aescularia. The sequence continues at coordinate 11,696,612 of OX276381.1, forward strand.
ATACGTTTCTACCGGTATTGTATAGAGCATAGAGTTTTTGACGTGAAACGTCTGTAAAATCACTCCAATACATACAGGGTACAATGACTAAAAGAGCGACCGTAACGAAATGGATTCAAACGTCTCGCTTTCATAACTCTGTAACTATAAGCTCTAGATATCTAATTTTGGCGTATTTTACTCATATCGTCAGCTCAATGTTTTTTTTTTTTTTTTTTGACTAAAGACAGATACATACAAAGCAAATTCAGCAAAATGGATGATTTTGTGATCTTCAATTCGGTGTAACTCGCGATTTAGTTTAGTGTCGTATTGATTTGGATATTGTTGTAAAGATCTCGCTGAGAACATTCGACTCAATATGAAAAAGTTTACCAAAAGTATGGATACTAAAGCCTAAGAAAATTTTAAAAATAAGGGTGGGATACAAGTAAAAATAACAAAGTAGGTACAGTGCCCGGAAAGTCCGTACTAAAATAAAAATTAGACAAATTATTGGAAAAAATAAGTTCTGGAGAACACCAACTCCAGCCTAAACTCCAGCACAGAGCGAACGAGAGGGTTTTTGGAGGAATAGATATGATACTTACCGGCGATTTTAGGCAATTGCCTCCTGTCACCGAAAGATGAAATGTATAAAATATACATATTTTTTTGTTTAAATTATAGATAGAGGCTGTGTTAGCGTGACGGGGCGCATAACTATGTCTCAATTCAAGCAAAGCGACTAGCAACCGTTTGCAAAGACATGTAGGGAAATCATGCCTATATCGCACTAGCGACCCAGCTTCGCACGGGTAAATATATAGAAAGATAAAATTAGTAGGTACTTTATTTGGACAAATAGAACAACAAGAATTTGAGATAAATTTCTTACACACAATGTTTATGTTTATGTCTGAAAGAATTTTTAAAATCGGGTCTGTATTTTTTGAGTTTATCCATTACAAACAAACAAACAATCAAATCTTTCCTCTTTAAAATAGGGTAGATAATAAGGTATATTCCTAATAGATACGAATGGAGTTAACAACTTCTGTACAAATCTGTCAAGTACGCGAGTAATAATGCAGTAGTTTTTAAACAGTAATAAATAGCTTAAAAGCTAAAAAACAGGAATATGCAACAGGAGACAATAAGTTCATACAAAATTTGATTTGCAGCCTTTCGATCTTTTCCCACTTCGCTGTTATCGCCGTGGAATCGTGTTATTACCTGACTACAGCAAAGCAAGGGAAGGGTAATGAGTTTAACAGTCTATATATGTATGTATGTATGTATCTATGTATATGGTTATTTGGATGTCACCCCTATTTGTTCGATTTTGACAAGCGAGGTGTCAATCGATTAGCCTTCTGGTGTAGAGTGTCAAAGGCTATTTTTTTTACCCTACTACGGCAAGGAAAGGTAAGGTTTTGAGCCATGCTCCAAGGTTACATTTTCCCACTGCCCACTTCCCTGCCACCTACCCTACACTCTGCCACCCGCTACCCGCAATAAGCACTGAAGTGCTTGCGTAACAAGGTTGAATATCGCGAGCGCTGTTTGAATTCACAATTTAGCTCGGAACTAAATGACGTACGTCTCAAAAGTTATTTATTTTATTGGCAGGCTAATAATTTAGTTAGGTAAATTTTGTCTTAGCCTTAGATAATATACTATATTTTATTGCTGTGAGATTTATTTTAGAAATAAAACTTAACTAGTTGAGTAGAAAAATGTAAACATTACCGAAACTAAAGTAATTTTTGATAAGAAAAAGTATCGTATGAAATGTTGTTAATCATGTTTTTGTCTTAGTCTTAGAGAGATAAATATCTCAAAAACATATAATGTTCACATTTATCAGATTTGTGGTTGACCCAGCATATTTATGCAAAAAACCCTTAAAAAGAAGAGCCTGGTCTTAAGTGTTCAAACTAAAAACTTGGGTTGATTTTGACAAGCGAGGTATCAATCAATTCGTCTTCATATATCGTGTCATAGGCTATTTTTTTACCCTACTACGGCAAGGAAAGGTAAGGTTTAAGTGTTCAAACTAAAAACTTGGGTTGATTTTGACAAGCGAGGTATCAATCAATTCATCTACGTGTATAGAGCGTCATAGGCTATTGTTTACTCGATCGTAGTCGGGTAGCTTAGTTTTTACAACTTATGTCTTGTTTAACAACGAAAACTCGCTGTTTTTAGGCCCATCGTTCTTCAAAACTTCAAAGTATGTATAGTATGTAACTGAGGAACATATCATTTGTCAAAAATGTATTGTCTCATGAACAAGGGGAAAAAATATAATATCAGATGCAGAAAAGCATTCCTCTTAATGTGCTGTTTTTTTATATATTTTTTATTACGGTCTAGGCAATCGTATGATCGCGATCTCACCTGAAGGAAAGCGATGATGTGGTTGAAGGTGTAGCAATTAGCATGCTTGATTCAAAGTTGAATCTTGCACAGGATAAGGAAATACCATTCTGACTCTACCAGTGGTGCAATTAGAAAAAGTAGCACCAAGAAACTCCTCGAATAAGTTTTTTTTTATGTCTGTGTCCAGGTTTTTGTGGTGTATTTTGTATGTGATAGTGACGCATTATTATTATCATTATATTTTCCCAGTACGCATCGATCGCATCGTACTGTGATGGCATCGCGACAAGGTGTTGTACACCACAGAATAAATAATAGTACCTTATACCTGAGCATCACAATATGTGACAATGGTGAGGAGCAAGGCATAAGAGCAAAACCACTAACATTAACCTTGCAAGTACTTGCAGGCTGGTTAACTCTTAAAGTAGGTCAACTAACTCTGCTCATTACATTAGCCACAATAATTTCATCTGGAGTAATAAAAAATAAGGGAGTCTATGGTCTGGGTGGATATAGTACTGTCAACATAAAAAGTCCAAACTTCTAACTCTTTAACTACGGGCCCCAAACTCTAGGCAATGCTAATGGCATTGCATACTCAAAATCAAGACTGCTTTGAAAGATACTACAACTTTAAGTGAAGACGGGGCTGTCTGACCTAGTGACCGAAAAAAATCACCCGAAAAAGCCTGTACCCGTACGCTATCTCCTTTGAAATAAGATACATGCTAAACCGACGAGAGCTTTTATCGCAGCACCTTAAACCTCTCGTGAACCTCTCGACGGCTGCGTCTCATAAATCGCGAAGTTTTATCTTAACGCGAGTTTCGTTCCCACCGGATCCGATGCTACTAGATGATGTTGGAGTTACGATCTTAACTGGAAATTAAAGGTTATAGGCGCTGATGGCAGTTGGGGTTCTTTTCGATTGGGATCTTTATTTGGGATTTGCTAAGGCCCACTTGCATGAAAACAAAGTCTAGTCTAGTCCAAAAAAATATGTTATCTCTTTCGCGCTACTGCCTGCGTATGTCTCTCTATCCTACTTGTCTTAAATTTTTAGCCTAGACTAGACACTAGCCCGAGGTAAGACAGCTGTGCAAGTAGGCCTAAGTTAATTTGCATAGACGTGTTGAATTTCCGCTTTTAGTGACTTAATAATGTGTTTTACCGTAAAACATATTTCCAAGTATGAACGATTCTAGCTACTTCAGAGACTAGGACAGGAAGTGCTTAATACCAGGCTCTGCTTTTTTAAGGGTTTTTCCATAAATATTCTGGGTCAACCACAAACCTGATAAATGTAAAACTTAAAATATATGTTTTTGAGATCTTTATCTCTCTAAGACTAAGGCAAAAACATGATTAACAGAATTTCATTTGATACATTTTCTTACCAAAAATTGCATTATTTTTGGCAATATTTACATATTTCTACTCAACGGCTTAAGTTTTATCTCTAAAATAAATCTCATAGCAAGCCAAGAAAATAAATAACTTTTGAGACATATGACATTTAGTTCCGAGCTAAATTGTGTGTTCAAACAGCGCTCGCGATATTCAACCTTACGCCGGCACTTCAGTGCTTATTGCGGGTAGCGGGTGGCAGGGGAGTGGGGAGCGGGAAAATGTAACCTTGGAGCCTGGCCTTAACGATAATTTTTAAAGCACGGCCATGGTAGAAGAAGAAATTCGTACAATGACCCCTCACTACTTATCTCTATCGCTCGTGCATAAATGTGTATTGCGGTCGCGCTCGCACAAATATCGTAGCCTTTCTTTATACTACACGCGGTACGCGGCGCTGTCTATACTACTACGCTAAGAAAACTGCTGCAAGCACTGCTTAAAGGGCGTCACAGACGATTAAGATACTACGAGTATCATATTTGATGTTACGATATCTGCACATAAAATATTATAGCATCTTAGGGTATCGATCTTAGGGTAGTGATCTTAGGGGGTCGTCTAAGATACGATAATATATTGAAATTATTCATTCGCTCGCTGGCCGCCCTAGGTGCCACACGTATTTCTTCACCGCTTTCTATATACAGAATGATAAAATATGAGTAATACGGTTTCACTATTAGATTTATTAGATAGGTCATCAGTCGACGATTCTGATTTAGTTTTTTTTTATGCAAATTGCATTAGCGCACTATAAAAGGTGATCAATTTGGATAGAAAATCACATTAAATTTAGAAAAAGCTGCGGTGAATTTAATCTTTACGCATATGTTTCTACAAAAAAAACAAACTTATTTTAATAAGTCGAAGGAAACTTTTCTCGAAATTCATAATTTGATTAAGGAAGATTTAGTGAAACAAAATACGAACATGCACGAGAGCATTTGTACAGAACAACGACTTGCAGTATGCTTAGAACCATCTCGTTTACCTCAGCTTTCAAACATAAAAAAACCGTAGCTAAATCGGTCAATTCGTTCGAAAGCTACGATTCGCTCCACTTCACCCCCTCCCCCCCCCCCTCTCCCCCCTCCATCCTCAAATTATAGCTGTGAATCATCTTGTTTACCCCAGCTTTCAAACATTAAAAAAACACAGCTAAATAGGTACATTTGTTTGGAAGCTACGATTTTCACCCCCCTTTTCTTTCGCACCTCCCCCCTCCCCATATATCTAAGAATCATATCGATCATATCAGCTTTCGAACAGAATTAAAAAACGCATCAAAATCGATCCATTCGTTAGAGAGCTACGATGCCACAGACACACACACACACACACACACACACACTAAACTTATAACACCCGTCTCTTTGTTCAGGAGTTAAAAAAACCGTCACGAATACAAAACAGAGCTACCTGTAGAGCATATTACGATATATTTTGTATCTTAAGATAGTATATTAATATATATTTAGTATCTTTTACGATATATTTCTTATCTTAAGATGACATCTTTTAATAAATTCCATATCGCTCTATATCATAAGATACTGTAAGATGCAAATATATTTTCGCCGTTTGTGATGGTTCATATAAATTGTATAGCGAGCGATATTTTATCTTAAGATAAAATGTTATCGTATCTTAGTCGTCTTAAGAGTCGTGACGCGCTTAAGAGTCGCGCTGCCACTACGCGCACTGCGCTGTACCGCCCTACTAACAGCCTGGTTGTCGCGGTGAGGAACTGGGACCAAAGCCCCTTACACGGCACGTGGCAGTTACACCACGTGCCAATTACCTAGTTTTAATTTTCTCTTGTTAATATTATTATTATGATTATTATTGTTGTGTAGTAATTAAGTAATCGGAAGTAACACTCTGGTAAATAAACCATTTCATTTCATTTCATATTCGGCCAGTCCATTCACACAAGCTGATTATAATTATGTAATTGGACATATTGAGTTGAAAAAGCAAATATTATTTTTCACTTGAGCAAGACTTGTCAACGCCGAGAAGAAATGATTTGCAAAATTTTTATTCTTTTTCTTAGAGATGATTCTCAATAATCCGCACCTATCAACATCGACAATAATTATCGGCCGTAATTCCTGTTTTAACTTAGTCACAATCGGAGAGGCGTTTGTGCAGTACTTTCTAGCAGTGAGTTACTCTCATTCGGGCTACAGTCTGCGTATGTTTCTCTATCTTTATTATTGATGCACGTGAAGCACGATAGTGGGTATGTAGCTGTGTGGGTGTGTTTGTCTGTAGTTCTATCTAGTCCAGTATTTGTTTACGTGATATTAAAGCGTGACGGAACTTCCCCCTTTAACAGCCTTTTACTTCCAGAGAGAAAATTCACTGGCCTATTTTCCCCACAAACTCTTACATACTTGCATTAATTACTTATTACCGAGTTTCAGAATGGAACTTTAACATTATGGTCTACAAACTACGTAGGTACTTAGACCCGAGTGCATTTATTATTCATTCGACTTCCGAGCATATTAACAGTATTCGTGTGGACCTACATATACCTACGTACGCATCTACATACCAGCCATACTTACGAGTACATTATCTGTAACACTTTACAAACTATACTATGCTCTAGTTATACGGAGAAATAAAGGCGGGCGGGCGCGGCGCGGCGGGCGGCTGCACGGAGGTTGGCGATTCATACAAAAATAAACCGAGTGAGCTATATACCTTTTTTAACCCACTTAAAAAAAGGAGGTTCTCAAGTTAGTGTGTGTATCATTGTCAAAATAGCGTAATATTCATATTTGATTTTGTTAGTCTATCTATATGAATATCAAATATACCAAATTTCACGAATGTATGTGTGTGTGTTTGTATGTATGTTTATCCAATTATTTCTCCGAAACTACAAATCTTATTGCAATATTTCTTTTTGTAGTATTTTCAGTATCTTCCACCTTAGGGAATAGTCCAAGTTTCTTCATAATCGGTTCAGTAGTTTAAAAGATATGGACTGTTAACTGTTTCCAGTATTGCTTTTTTCTTAGCGAACGGAATACCTAAGTATCTTCTTTTCTTAGGCCTACTTAACGAAAGTAAAAAATAAAAATTAATAAAAAAACGACTTCATATCGTATAAACCTTAAAAGATAGAAATAACTTAAAATTTTTGAGTTCTGTTCCAGGTAAATATTTACATGAGCGTAGCACAGTCCTCAAAAAATTAGAGTTATTTCTATCCTTTAAGTTTTATACGATTTCAAGTCGGTTTAGTCTCTTTTTTAATTAGTATTTTTTTATAGATTATACCTCAGATCGACACACTATTAGCATAGTAGAAACAGAATTGTATGACTGGCAAGTATTTATCCGTAGTCTCGCTTGATGGCAACTGAAACGCGGTCGACTATGGAGCATGGTTACTTATATATTTTTTTTTTTTTTATTACTGACTAGGCAATCGTTTGACCACGATCTCACCTGATGGAAAGCGATGATGTGGTCGAAGGTGTAGCACGCTTGCCTAGTAGATACCTATTCACTCTTAACTTGAACACACCGGGGTTATAATTTACCGGAAACACTGAGAGAGGAGATACTTATCTATTGAGTCTTAACTTGAATCAGAAACCGTGAATCGTTTGTGAGGTTTGAAGGAATGCTAAAAAACCCTTCTAACCTCACAATATAACGACGAGGCCAGTTCCTGGTCACAATGATAGTCCTGACCAAGGTGGGGTCACGGAAATGGCAAGGCAGGGGGTGGGGTAATAGGCACCAAAAACAAAAAGCTGTGAAAAGAAGCTGATAGAAACTGGATGCAGAGAGCTCAAGGCCGAGCTCAGTGGCATGCATTAGGAGAGACCTACGTCCAGCAGTGGACAAGTACAGGCTGATGATGGTATACTAAAAGTAATTGTTTCACAAATAAAGCTTTTATGAAATTATTGCTTAAAAGTTGCCATAAAAAAAACGTGTTTTTGCCGTTGTGACATGCAAAAACATGGGACGCCATACATTCTAAACTGATGACATTATTATCACAGTGGATTAGAGGGATTCTGAACGCCACATAATTTACTGAATGCAGCCCATGACAATAAATAACTGATACTTGATGGTTTGACGTTTACTTTTAATGGAGTACCTACAACGCCATCTGTTATTCTAATGAGAACATTTTTTTAAGAAAACGCCTCATTAGTTCGCATACTTCGAAATAGTTCGTGTACAGTAGATATGAAAGGCTGGCAACCTTGCGGCGATGTTCGAGGCTTTGAGGTCTAGCCTCCACCAATATACAGTTGATTCGTTGCTGATAAGCTCTTTAGGTTGTCTTCATACAAGATGAGATTTGCGCTTGGTACCTTTGATTTGAAAGTGTGAGACTCAATTTAGGAGGTGAAATTGAGTATAATGATAATGCAACATTCAACAGCTCAAGTAGGCTCATTACAGGGATGTCAGTATCACTGATATATTTTAAAACATGGAAGTCTTGTGTAATTGACTCCTCTCATTTGAACTTGAACACATTGGCATCGCCCTAATTAGAGACTGCATGTAGGTCCATAAGCTCGACAATGACCTCTCTGAAAGTCAGGATTTGTGTTTCCCTAGCTAATGCATCAGATATAAATTTATCGCTATGCCGTCTGCATATTTAAAAATTCCCAACAAGCAGATCTTTAAAGTGCATCAGGAAAAACATTGCAGAGAAAATCGACCCCTGAGGTATGCCAATTAATCAGACGAGCAGCGTTTCCAGAATCACTTTTATTGATCTTTCCCGCAGGAAGTCCAACCACAGAATAAATAATAGGTCCGACAACAAGCCGTAAACCTTGTGCAGGAAGCTTTCTAATAAGTCTGTTGTGCCAAATCAATCCTTATCAAAAAGCTTTCAAAGATCTTTGGACATCCAGAGAAAAGGCAAACTTGATTTGAACAAAACTTGATTGGAACACTCAAAACTATACATTTTTCAAATCAATAAAATTGAGATATGGGTGATCCTACTAACCGAATTATGGACTTTTTGTTGTTTTCGGGCTTTTATAAACGAAATCATGATCAATATCTTGTGAAAGAATCAACTTATTGAAGAGGCTCTCGCGGGAGTCGATAGTTTTTATGAAGTTCTGGAGCTGATTAGATTTCGGAATCGATCAATCTAGTCTTTACTAAAATATTATAAGTTTTTTTAGAAGATAGACGATCTCTGTTCCTGTTAATCAACTGGGCAACTGTTAAGTATTTATTAATGTTTTATGTGGATAATCACCACAGTACATAGTATATAGTCTTTACAGAGACTATATATGTACTGTGTAATCACCGACCAGGTCCTACCCCAGTCTAAACTTAGGTAATTCAACTTATTGTTCTACGTTATATTTGAATTCCTTCTGATTCTAGACTAATATTCATACTAACATTGAGAGCACTGATTATAGATAAATCAATCCTTTCAATATTAACTATGAATATCTCATCGATATTGGCGTATGATTGGTTCTACCGTGGATCACCCAGGCGTAATAAACGATTGTAGCCAGAGAGCTGAACCTCGTTTAAAAATAGTATCTCTAAAACGCTCACAAGCTTTGACGCATCTAATACGTCTAGGCGTAGGTATTTATAAAAATATATTAATTCTGCCCGCATCGCGCAGTCACAGAAATAAATTTGGCAGCGTAAACTTCCGATGAAGAGCTTCGGACAAGCTCAAAACCTATGTACACTATTTTAACATTCAAACATTAATTCAAGCCGGTTTTTATCCTCATTATTATATTTTGACAAACTCACGAATACTTTTTTATATCCCGATCTTGTTCGTTAGTATGACTGGTATAACTAATGTGTGTAAATACTCGTAGTTCTAAATTCTGTTCTGTCTATACGTGTGGGCCCGTCTTAATAATAATAGGTCCACACCTTCTCAACCCACGAATGCTGTGAAAACCAGCAAAAGGAATATCAACATTACTGCGATCACCGATCCAGGACCACTATTACCCCCACGAAGTACCCCGGGGGTACTAGCAGGATAACTACGCATCTCTAGCATCCCAGCGAAGTACCCTTAGCGATACTAGCGGGATAACTATGCACCTCTAGGATATATCAACCCTAGGGATACTTTTGATGCATAGTTGTGTACCGTAGGACCACTAGTACCCCAGCGAAGTACCACCAAGGGTGCTAGCGGGACAACTATGACCCACAGTTCAATATGCAGTGCAGCTATATTAAAATATAGTTTGTGTCATTTTCATATATTTTTTTCAATTTTTAGTCACCATCGTCTTTACAATAAAATATTTTTCCAACAAAATTAAATCGACTTCATAATAAAAATGTTATTTTGTAAACAAACACTAAAAAGAATAATATAATTACATATGAGCCAGAACAGTATCACTTTTTTGAAATTACCAACGTAATAATAATGTATAAATACAACATAAGATAAGAAAGAGTTTTTTGAAGTCGGTGCCAAGCCGAGCCATACGGCTAAAACATTATATTTTTTTATTTTAAGTGGCTTAAGCAAACATCGGAAAGAATATATGCCAAAGAAAATAGTAGACACTCACTCACTTTAAACTCAAAGCGTTGGTAAATTAAAACCAAGGATGAATAAAACCTACATATATAACGATTGAATTAGTTTTGACCATTTTCCATCATTCTGTTGTTGCGTTCCTGTGACTACAATACAACAATACAATACAATAACTCTTTATTGAAACAAATTACAATAAAAAAACAACATAACAGTAATGATACATAAAATCTAATGTTGTACAATAGGCGGCCTTATCGCTATTTGCAATTTCTTACAGGCAACCTTTGGATGGACAGGAATATAAAATAAACATTGCGGTCAGTGATGGAGACTTACTTTGGAACAAAAAAGTTAATAGATAAATAAAAACAACTATCTAACTTAATACCACCACATAGCACCAGAGAACTCATCAAGATAAACCAAATGAGCCCAAACTCGAAGGGGTTCCATCATTTTGTTGTTGAGTGCCTGTGACTACCTTCCAGCTCCTTCATCTCTGGATACCACATAAAACCAGAGAACTCACCAAGACAAACCAAAAGATTAGGATTACCAAAAGATTAGGACAACCAAGGGAAATGATTGCGTAGTTCCTTTTACTACTACTACTACTACTGCTGCTGCTGCTGCCATGTGCACCCATGTGCAAAACTGCAGCATCTTTGGACGTCCTTAAATTGATCAAAATTGTCTTGCAATCCAGTCCTAAACATTAAAACACAGTGAATTAAATTAAAGCTTGTTTAAAGCTACTAAACCAATTTTGATGAAATGTATGCAGTACCACACTAGAGGTCTTCTTACTCAAGTAAAAATAATCAACTAATTCGGTTCAGAAATCCCAAGATATTAGAGAACATAAACTATAAAACAAATAGATTTTCTAATAAAACTACTGAACCAATTTTGATGAAGTTTATATGGGACTACACGGAAAGTATACCCTTTTGAATAAAAAAACAACCATCTAAATCAGTTTAGGAATCTTAGAGATAAACACAAAATAAAGGCAATATAAACACAAAATTGAATGGATTTACTCAACAAAACTATTTATTCTCGAAATACTGCTGAACCAATTTTGATACAATTTATATGGGACCACTTGGAGAATACACTCTTTCAAACAAAAAAATAATTTTTAAAATCGGTCCACAATTGACTGAGATATCGACCGACATACATAAAAAAAAACATACATACAGCCGAACATATAACCGTCTCCTTTTCTGAAGTAGATTAAAAACTCTGAATCATATGTTATGGTTGTTCTTTGTTTATTTCGTTGGTAAAAATATTTCATTTACTTGTGTTCATGTGACACCATTACTCCAAAATCATCATCATCATCAGACTATATCAATCTATTGATGGCCACTCCTAATGCACGTCACTGAGCTCGGTCTTCAGCTCTCCTCATCCATTTTCTGCCAGCCGCTTTTCACAGGTCGTCCTGGCCACAGGCGTCCTACACTACGTTTACCTAAACATACAAACCTAACCTCCACTCGAGAACTCGTCTACCCCAATGGTTATCGGTTCTTCGGGAAATGTGACCAGCATATGACTGCCACTCTAGCTTGCTTATCCTCAGAGATATGTCGGTTACCTTGGTTCTCCGTCAGATATCTTCATTACGAATCTTGCCCTTCAGAGAAACTCCAAGCATAGCTCTCACTCCAAGCACAGCTCTCACTCCAAGCATAGCTCTCCATCCTCTCTCATACTCCAAAATACCAGCCTGTAATTTGCATAAAAATTTCACAAGTTACAGATACAATTGCTCAAAAGTATTTACAATATCATGAAACAGAATGATCAAACAGAGAAAGTTGATATATTCTACAAAGAAGTAAAAAACTTATTCTTGCCGACAAAATTGTGCCGCTGATTATAAGATAAATGCGGCTGAATACAAATAAACTCACCTTCTCAAGTGCTGCGAACGGATGAATTAAGATCATTGTGCTTGCACTTTGGTTACATCCTCCTCTCTTTAGACCGCAAGATGTTTCTACGCATCGTATCTTTTGCGTTATTTGACTGACCGACATTATCCACTGACCGTCACTGCCCCCAGCTTCAACCTGCTTTAACCATGTTATGGGAAGGCCCATTTTCACCAGTAGACTTATTCGGGCTGACTATGATGACGACTCTATTCGTGAAGTTATTTTTGTGCTTGTTCTGTTTAAAATTATACAAGTGTTGCACTGGTATACGAGATTTCATAAAAAAACGTCATTTTGATCGCAAAGCCCAACATTTTCTACATTTGACTAAGCAGTACATGACCTATCGTTTACTGAAATGTGTGTGAATATTGCTCACCTGGCTCCCAGTCTAATGTAATTAACGAAGTTAGAACGTCATAATCCAATCGCAGGGCTACGTGCGGGCCGGTACGTGAGCTAAATGCTGGGAGTGACGACAGAAGAGGAACCATTTGAGTTGCAAGATTCCACGCGCTACGACAGACAAACAAGAAAGTGACGTGGTAAAATCTGTCAGGATTTAGACATTTCCAGTGAATCGTCAGCTTCAGTTAAAAATCACTTGTAACAAGATATAAGTTCAAAAACTAAAACCCGACTACGGTTGGGTACAGAATATATGACACCCTCGCGATGAAGACGAATCGATTGACACCTCGCTTGTCAAAATCGGACCAAGTTTTTAGTTTGAACACATAACCTACCTTTGCTCCGCCGTAGTTGGATAAAAAAATAGCCTATGATACTCTGTACCTGAAGACGAATCGATTGACACCTCGCTTGTGAAAATTGGACCAATAGGAGCGACGTTACGGTGGAACAGCCACATAACCACATACATGGATCATCCACATATTTAACCACATACATACATGTATATATATATATAACCATAAGTGATATGTGATATGTGAAAATAATGAAATAAAGGTTTGTTTATGTCAAAACTTTCTACAAAAATTTCCGTGACACCATATGGTAATGAATTTAACAGTCTATGTATACACATATATATATATATGTTATGGTATAAGCAGTGTACGTAAAAAAAACGTTACCGGTACAGCTATTTTATTCCGACTTAGCTGAGAAAATTTTCCCTACATCTGCTAAATTTATATTAAAAACTTGTGATTAATACTTAAAAATTACAAGTTTTTAATAACTTAAAACTTGTGATATTTGTGGAACGACAAATGAGAATTTAGTACTGCTGCTCCAACAAGTTTTTTTATTGTAATCGTAACTAAGCATATAACTAGAGGGTTCAGAATATATCGGTTTAAATATCGCAGTCAGAATATCATATTGTTACGAGCTGGGGTTCGGATAAAAGAAATGTATGCCAATTAGACCAAAATTAACACCTTTATTTGAAAAACCACATAAATAAATTAATCCAACAAATAACACTCAAACCCTCTTTAACTCGACTGCACACTCTTATCAATTATCACTGAATAATCGCTTTGAATCACTTTGATCGTTTCGTTTCGAATGCCAAGTCAATACTGTCCCAGGCGGCCGATGCGTGCCCTATTTATACCGTACGGAAGTTTCCAGAAGGTACTCGTATGTACTAGCAGTAGTCGGTAGGTATATGAACTTTCAAGGTCGGCGGCGCCTTTGAAGTTGCCGCGCCGCGCCGCACCCGTAGGTACTTAAGGCCGGCGGTGCCTTTGATGTTGCCGCGCCCATAGGTATATACCTACCGCGCGAATAGAACTTCTGGAAACTTCTGTAGGTACATACCCTTCACTGGTGTGTTCCAGAAGGTTCCTCTAGATGTAGGTATTGCGGCGTCCGACCGCGGCTCCTCGAACATGTGAACCTTGTGTTTTTCTAAGAATCGACCGGCGTAACACTATTCATATGGCTCACTTTAAATGAGATTATTTCTTTCAAATAGCGAATGATGATCTAATTTGATCTCTGAACGATTTTGGCAGATGTTTTTTTTTTCATTTGAAATGGTACATACTCCAGTTTTGTGCCATGTAAATTTTATCAAAATTGATTCAGATGTTCCCGAATTGAAAATATATAAAAAAGCCTAAAAAGTTTTGTCCTTTCGGGAGGAAATAGCGTCCGCACAAACATAGTTTTTTAGGGTTCCATAGGTTACAAGAAACCCTTATAGTTTCGCCATGTCCATTTGTCTGTCCGTCTGTATGTCTGTCTGTATGTCACAGACATTTTATTTCAAAACTGTTATTAACACTACAAAGTTGTTATTTGGCACATGTATATTTAGTTTTATTATATTTCCTAGATGTGCCTGCGGCTTTGCCCGCGCCCCCTTTTGGTATTTTCCCTGCGTATAAGGATCCTATTGATTATTCGAGAACCAAAGGTACCAATATCATCAAACTTTGTTCAGACGTCAAAGGTTTTTATCAATTGCTCGATTTCTACTAATCGGATTGAGATAGCCAAGTACACAAGTTTTCAAGTCAAACTCTAAGCTATCCTACAGTGAAAACCGCATTGCAATCGGTCCAGTAGTTTTTACGTGATGCGCGAACAAACCGACAGACACAATTTTTAAAAATGATATATTTTTGATCAGTTGCTTATTTTAAGTCCGTTAGACCTTTTTTTATCATCTTCATTGTACAGACTTTTTGTGACTTAATGCTTTATTTTTAGTATAGATAGATAGATAGATAAAAGCTATATAGATGGCTTGTTTTAGAAGGAGAAAAATAATGTTATTTTTTTTTGGGTTTTGTTCCATTTACAAAATATTTTGTGACTAAAGTGACTATTTTAATATCAGACAAACCAATATCGAGAGAAAGCCATTTCTCGTGGATTCCCTGAAATACATAAAGATAACCACAGATTCGATCCGTTGCCATACTACGAAATATCATCAATCAAAACATTTCAAAACACCATTTATACCCTGCCTATAAACAGCAGATAACCTAATTCAGCTAACCAATATACATCTTATGGACGTCGTGATAGGGACTAATTTCCTGTGCATTTATTTGTTTCCGAATATTACGAGATATTTGTAAAGTGATTATATATCACGCATAATATTGTAGGAGTAAACAAACACATTAACTTAGTAAACATGTAAGTTGTGGGGAACTGTGTCGAAGTAGGATGTTTAAAGTTGTACCGTACTACCTGCAGAACAGTAAGTCAATAACGGAAGTTGTCTGGGTGTAACAAGGTTCTATATTGTTGTAGAGGCATGTTGTTTGCTGAAAATGTAGTTAAATTAATAATCCTATTATAAAAGTTACACTATTTTTTATTGCTTGCATAGAGCGATGGTGGCCTAACGGTTCTATAGTGCAATTTAGAATCCAACGATACCGGGTTCAAATCCTAGGCCCCGCACCAATGACTTTTCTGAGTTATGTGCGGTTTTCCATCGCTCCGTGCTTCGGAAGGCACGTTAAGCTGTCGGTCCCGGCTGTTATTGATTAATAGCAGTCGTTAAACCATGTCAGAGGCCCTCGGGTGGCTTTACAAACTCTGACACAAGAGGCCAGCACTACCTCATACGACAAACAAACAAACAAACAATTGCTTGCATGCCAAGACCGCTGATCTTTGAGTAATCTGTGGCTGAACCATTTTTGATGGATGGAGATAGATATAGAATACAGTCATAGTGCGCACTGCAGACAGAGGCTTTTTCAACTTCGGTTAATGACAAAATATTTCGGCGTTAGATATATATACTTAGTTTACCGTACGATAAAAGAACTAACATTACTTACCTACTTAAAATAAAAAATCTGTTTGTTCTATGTGCGATATTGTCGTCAATGTCATATCTCCCAGACTAATAGCGTATTCATAGTCGAGACGTGAACAAGAACAATCTGTGACGGGGCTGGTATAGTCACAATGTGACTAAAGTCTCTTAAAATAAAAAATAAAGTATTATGTGACGACGCCATAGTATAATATGTGTATTAGGTAGAATTCATTACACATAAAGTCATCTATCTATCTATACTATTAGTAATCTTACTATTAAGTAACTAAAAGTCTGTACAATGAAGATAATAAAAAAATGGTCTAGGGAATGATCACTAACAAGGAAATGAGCAAAAAAGAAAAAAATACTTTCTGTTTTTTCGTGCATCACGTTAAAACTAGTGGACTGATTGCGATGCGGTTTTTACTAGTGAATTGCTTAGTGTTTGAATAATGAATTGGTGTACTTGGCATGGCTCAATCTGATGATAAGTAGCCGAGCAATCGATAAAAATAATTTGGCGTCTGAACGAAGTTTGATGATATTGTTACTTTCGTACTACGTGAAATGAAATGAAATGATTTTAAATAAAAATCATTTCATTTCATTTCACTTTCGGTTCTGGAATAACTCGTACGATATTTTATTGTATTGGCGTGTTTTTTTCCCTCCTCCTTCCTTATCCTTATCCCTATATGCAAGAGAAAAAAACTGGGATATGAGTACTTATATCCTTATATTACAGAAAAAATACCACATTACACAGTTAGTATATAATGATTTTGTAATGGAAAAATTTGGGTCACGGATGAGATTCGAATTCGCGTACTGTGCCTCAGCGCGGCACATGCCTTTACCAATTCGGCCACCGAGACCTATGCGTCGTCATCCAAATCTTGCCACTAGCTTCTTTGAACCCGTCATATGGGGACGGTAACGCTATCTATTGGTAGTATTACGAACTACCAACCAGACACGGCTAATATTGATTAACTTCGTGTCTGAAAGATAACGCCTCCCAAATCTATATTTTAATGATTTTTATAGCAGTTAATCCGTTAAGCTTTTTGAGCGTGAACAAAGATACATACACACACATATAAGATAACAGATAGATGGCGCTAATCCGTTTTTATGCATTTTATGACGTTTTGTATGGACTGTCAGTTCTAATGTATGGAGTTCTGCATCGCGCCTATAAAGTTTTCCGCTCGATAAGAGTATTCATATTTAAAACTCTTAGCTCTGATTGGCCTGTTTACGACACTTCTCTGATATACTCGTATAATATTAGTGTGACGTTTATCAATGTCATTGATAATAAATATATTGGAACCTAATGTTCAATTGCTCTTCTCGACTATGAATTTGCCTGTTTGCTAGAGCATAGATGACACCTCATGTGTCGTTGTCACCTCCTATTACAACTACGACAGAATCGAAATAGCATTACACCACACCTGTCAAATCTTGTAACAAATTAAGGTCATGTTGACCCAGTAAGGGATGATCAATTTAAATTCTGTTTCGGTCCGCCACGACATAATATCTAGAGGTGTTCTTCGGTAAATATCACAGCACCCGTCAAAGGCTTGCCTTGAGTAGGGTTGAAGGCGACACACAGCCCTGTAGATTGATACACCCACATGATATTATGCAAAAGATGATATACTTTAAACGTAATTTCGATACATGGTTTTGCGTTTCATATAGTTATTCTGTTGTAACAAAATCTAATATGATATTAAAATCAAAAAAATACTTAACTAAAAGCTTTATCAAAATCTGTCAAGCTCTCTCCAAGTGTATTTGAACTACTATTAGCTTTTTCTAAAGTTGCAAAAGTTGATTTTCATGAAGTTGTAGCAACTTTAGAAGAAAAAACGCACATTTTAGAAGTGCAATTTGCAAGAAAACCCTCTAGATGTATTTCTAAGAACATCTTCTTATCTTTAACTTTTATCATAGCTGCCATAGAGATGCCCTGTTAATAATCTCACCTGTATATCACATCCACATTATGCCAGTTAGGATGTATGTATTAGTAACGCATACATAAAATAAAATAAAAACGAGCGAGCCTTGCAGTAGTCGCATACGATGTTATATTTGATTCAAGCTCTGTTTCATCATGGCTGTTCAAGCTCTGTTTCATCATCTCTCTGTTCAAGCGCTGTTTTATCATAGGTACGAGTATATGCTAGCACATTGTATCACTTTTTACGAAATTGCCCCCATAGATTTCAGGAAAGCGAGAGGAAAGATGTTACACTTCAATAAAAATGCATAAAGCAACACTACACATGTTCAAACCACTTTAAAATTTTTGAATAATTTTCTCCAACTGTATGTCAGACAGATATCACACAAGATAGGCCAGAGGCGAGGTTCCTCACAAATAAACTATTCAGCGTAGGCGAGCCCTGGGCGGGTAATTACGCTGAGTGGTCGCAAACTCGCTCGACTTACCCTGTTCACGCTATTGTATTAGCGTCACACATTATATACCTCAAATTAGCAAATCGAAGCGACAATAGACAGGCCACATTGCTCGTAGAATCGATAACTGTTTATACCGATCACGAACGGAAAACAAAGTGTCACGAGGTGAACCGACGACCTGAGCCCCAAGTCTTTTAGCTATTGAACTACGATAGCGCAAGACGATTGCATGAAAGTTGCAGATTTTGACAGTTTTCGTAGTCTGCTCGCTATTGGCTGATAGCTGCTATCGATAGATTTTGATTAGAAAACCACGGTAATGATGTTTTGACGCTATTGCTTTATTGATAGATATTATCAATTTTAGTTCAGTGGCACACTCAAGGGATTTTTGGAAGCTATATAAATATAAAATCTGCGGTAGTGTACTTGATTTAGCAGACTACCAAATTTTACATTATAGGCAGTTCAAAGGCTTTTTGACAATAGCTAACAGACTAGGGGCCCTGATGAGAGTATCGGAGTGTACTTATCCTATCCAGGTGCAACTACGAGAGAAACTGCTATATATGTATGAAATGTACAAAACATAATTATAAATGAAAATAAACCTAAAAAGAAAATAAGATTAGGATACCTACTAATACTAATACTAATGAACCAAGCTGTATCTATCCATGCTTATAATAAAGCAGTGAGTAACAAAAAGTCTGTACAATAAAGTTTTTTTTATAATTGGTCTATTGTTAATAAAATAAGCTACTTAACAAAAAAAATATATATGTATGTCTTTTTGTTTGTTCGCTGAAACTTCTAGATCGATTGCTATCTAATTTTCACTGTTGGATAGCAAAGAATTTAACTTTAAATATGATGTAGGTGCTTGGTATCTCAATCCGATTAATAGAAGCCGAGCAAACGATAAAAACTATTTAACGGCTTAATGAAATGTGAGACATTGTACCTTATATCAATTTTTGGTCCTAAGTAAGCACATAATAATAATAACATGTAAGATACTTTTATCCCAGAAATATCACAGGCAATCCGCTTGCACAGGGAGTAACCGTCACAGGCAATCCGCGGGCACAGGTAATAAATATCACAGGCAATCCTCGGGTGCTGGTACGAGTAGAAAATGTCACAGGCAATCCGCGGGCATAGGTATAAAATGTCACAGGCAATTCGCGGGCACAGGTAATAGATGTCACCGGCGATCCGTGGACACAGGTAGTAAATGTCACAGGCAATCCGCGGGCACAGGTAGTAAATGAGAAAGGCAATCCGCGGGCACAGGTAGTAAATGTCACAGGCAATGCGCGGGCACAGGTAGTAAATATCACAGGCAATCCTCGGGCGCAGTTAGTAAATGTCAAAGGCAATCCGCGGGCATAGGTAGTAAATGTGAAAGGCAATCCGCGGGCACAGGTAGTAAATGTCACAGGCAATCCATGGGCACAGGTAGTGAATGTCACAGGCAATCCGCGGGCACATACCGTGGTACAAAAAATCGACTTAAATGGATTAGCTAATAACGAATAAAAGCTTGTGTAAAACGACTAAACCAATTTTGATGAAATTTATACGGTACTATACTGGAGGTCTTCTTTCTCAAGTAAAAACAATAATCTAATTCTGTACAGAAGTCCCAAGATATTAGAGAAAATAAACTATAAAACCAATAGATTTTCTAAAAAAAACTACTGATACAATTTTGATAAAATGTATATAGTACTACACTGAGAGTCTACCCTTTTGAATTAAATAACAACTATCCAAATCGGTTTAGAAATCTTAGATAATTGAGGCAATATAAACACAAAACCAAAGGGATTCAATAAAAAAAAAGTATAACTACTGAATCAATTTTGTTACAATTTATATGGGACCACCTGGAAAGTATGCTTTTTAAATTAAAAAAAAAGAAGAATTTTCATAATCGGCCCACTATTGATGGAGAAATCGGGCTAAAAAAAATATACATTAAGTCGAACCGTCTCTTGTTAAAAAAAGTTGATTAAAAAAAGGAAATTGCGTTGCAATATGTTATGCCCAAAAATGACTCTGTCGAGAAAAAAGACGCACACAAGCACAAATTAAAAATTTATATAAAAAAAATTGCGCGGTACCCTGGTTATTTTTCGTAAATAAAAGTAGCCTATGTTTCTCCTTGTAATTTCAGCTATCTTCCAGTGAAAGTCCCGTCAAAATCAGCCCAGCCGTTTTGGAGATCAAACAGACAGACAGACAGACAAATAAAATAAGCTTTTTTATTAGGAGTACCGTAGGTATACTTTCAAATGCATTTAGTAAAAAGCTGTTATTTTCACATTACAAACAGATACTTCAAGTTTATTTATTTGTATGTATAGTATGTAGGCATGTATATTATGTATTATAGAATGTATAGAATAGATATAGATAAAGTATCCAGAATTATCCGGCATGAACTCAAGGGCAGGTAATGGAGATTTGCGGACGAAAAAACCACAACTAAACCTTGTTTTCTAAGGGAGCTCTATATACCTGTACTAGCAGTGTCCCGCGGCTTTGCCCGCTCGCAAACTTTGCGACCTACGTCACCCCCTTAAGAAATAAAAGGAATTACTTATTATAAAGGAATTAATTGTTTATTATTTTAGGAATTTCAAAAATCCTTCATTAATGCACTTCTAGGATACTCAAGGAATATATCCTCATAATTTCAAACATCCAGCATCATTAATTATCTTTTTTATCAGTTGTTCAATAAATTATTCTGATTCTGATTCTGATCTAGGTCCATCGGTTTATACTGTGCGTTGTCTGTCAGTCAGTAGGTATGTCCGGTACTGTTTTATATGTATAGATTACAAGGGTGTGTACGCTGCTTGTCCTCTTTCTGATTTTGTCTACTACAAATTGTCAAGTGTTGCCCTCTGTCTGAAATCCTATATTTTTTATTAGTACGGCGCCCACTTTCGTGGTTTGCCCCCTTTACACATCGGAGAGTAAATACCACAAACTGTCAGTCTGTTTAGGGCTCTTTATTTAATTGTATGTGAAAAGACCTTTAGTTTACAGTCGGCAGGTACAGTGAAAGGGGAGCTTTATCCTGAACTTGCTGTGATTGGAATTCGGTGCGGCTAAGGGATATATGAGAATTAATGGCTACTATCTTCTGTATCTATCTATCTATGTATCTATCTATCTGTCTATACTTATAATAAAGCAATTAGAACGAAAGAGTCTGTACAAAGGAGGATTCTGTACTCTAGGGTACATAAAATAAGCTACTGAACAAGAATATATCATTTTTAAAAACGTGTCTGTCTGTGTCTTGTTTGTTTGCCTGTATGTTTGTTCAGGCAACACGTAAAAACTACTGATCCTATTGCGATGCGGGTTTCACAATTGGATAGCTTAGGGTTTGACTTAAAAACCGGAGTACTTAGTATCTTAATCCGATGAATATCACATCATTTCATCACATTGAAACCTGTTTATAGGACACATATACGAACAAAAAATATTTTGCAGTATATAGTTTTAGGGTGTCACAATACAGAGATAATTAGAGGTAAAGATAGCTATGAGCTCAACGACAATCATTTATTATTAACTATGTTTATGTTTTATTTTATTTATTTTATTGTGGTGCCGAAATAAGTTTACAGAAAAATCGCATCAAAATTGGTCCATTCGCTACGATGCCACAGACAGACATACAATGAACACCACAGTTACATACACACCCTAAACTTACCCCTTCTTAACCCCTTTCTTTTCGCGTGCGGGGTTAAAAATGGTTTAACTTGCAATTTTATGTTGTTTATCTATGTTTGTAGTGGTAGGCCTCTTACGCAAGAGTCCGCCTGGGGAAGTACCACACCTTTGTCAGATATTCAACCGCCAAGCAGTAGTGTGTAAACATTTCTGTGTTTCGGTTTTAAGGGCAATGTTTCCAGCGATATTACTGGGCAATGAGACTTAACAACCAATGTCTCAGGTTGACGAGCGCAGTGCAGTGACGCGCAAGACTTTGCAACCAAAGTTCTGGGTGGCACTGCAACTGTTATGGACAGGCGTGACGCTTACCATCAAGCGAACGACCTGCCCGTCTCGTCATTCAACGTAATAAAATAAAGAAAAATGTTTAAGAAAATGCAATGTAGGTCCACAACTGATGTGGCTGATGTGGTGAAATAATAACATGAAAATTTGAACTAAGTTTCATCATCAACTATATATTCCCCAAGTTTAGCTCAGCAAGCTATGGAACGAGCTGTGCTCGGAGTTTCTCTGAGAGATCGAATCCGAAATGAGGTCATTCGCCAGAGAACTAAGGTAACCGACATAGCTCAGAGAATTAGCAAGCTGATGATCGATATAGCGGTTGTTAATGTTTCAAAGCTGATGTAAACGAGATGGTTCTTGATAGACACGACATCATCGTTGTAACCAATAAGCATATCTTTTTTAGCTTTCTTATCTAATTTCATGCCTGATGCCAACCAATACAAGTGGCTCTGCGAACTGTAGACCTCGCTAGCATAAACTTTTTTTGCAAACAATTTAGCGGTGCACAGTAGCGCCATCTAGTTAACTTATTGTAAAAGTAACAGTAATAACCAAGGTGCTCCATCATTTACCTAGTACGTAAAGAACTGATTCCACTAGTAGAAACCTAAAAGTGAGAAATTTACTACCTAATATCATAATATATTAGGTATTCGTAAATGATGGTAGGTAAGGATGTATTTATTATGTTTACTTTGGTTTGATTATCTATAATTCTCATCATCAAAATCATCAGTCCGTATTCATCCACGGCTGGACGTAGGCCTCTTCTTGTCAATGCCACTGAGCCCGATCTTCTACTCATATCACCATTCGCAACTCGTCACCTAGCCAACGGTCTCACTACGTTCGCCTAATCGTAGTCTCCAGAATAAATTTCGCTTGCGTTGGGGTAAATGTCAGTTCTTCGAGTATTGATTATTATTATTATTATTCAAGTTGAGTCGCGGGCGAAAGCTAGTACTTGCTAATTATTTTTTCCTATGGAGTTTTTTTTTACTTGGTAGACCATCTAGACCAAATAAAATATCATTTTGCTAGAACAAAAAATTTAAATTAGAACGGAATCTATTTTACGCTAGTAAGCGTAATTCAAAATCTTTGCATTTTAGCACAACAATAGATTCAAATTAGCTTGTGTATTACGAATAAGCAAATCAAGTTATTTCGATTTTCATAATCGATTATTATTGTTTTGTAGTCTGTGATTTAGATGTCACAATGAAAATTGAATATCCCTTTCCGTCACACCAATAAATTACGACATTGTTTTGGGTACATTTGGACTGTAAAAGATACGAAATTTCATGTGTGTTATCTCGATGACAGCTGTCATGGAGATCATGCTATTAAATCAAAGTGTAGACAAGTCACAATTAGACTAGAGAACATAAGTGAGTAACATAATTCTATGATCGTTTTTTTTTCAACATTGTTCAATACTCGATTTTTCCTACAGTACCAACCCTAGAAATATCACTCTGGCAGCTGTCTTGGCGATGTTGATGTTGTACAAACATGATTTTTGGACAGCCAGTAATCATACGGCATTTTTACGAGGTAATTTATCACAAATCCATTAAAAATTAACTTTTGAACGGTTTAAATCAATTATGTCTAGACTTACATGCATAAGACACAAAATCATCATATTATCCTTTAGATATTACGCTACAGACAAGAAAGAACCACCCAAAGAAACGCCTAAAAAGGCAGTGGATTCCCGAAGAGTGTTCAAAATATATCGTTTTGATGGCTGCCTTACAAAAGAAAGACCCAAGCTTCAGAGCTTTGACCTCGACGTTAGCACTTGCGGGCCCATGCTCCTTGACGCGCTGATCAAACTCAAAGACATGGATGGTTCAGTGACCTTCCGAAGATCGTGCCGAGAAGGCATCTGCGGATCATGTGGCGTCAACCTTCAAGGAGCGAACTGTCTCGCTTGTATCACTGAGATACCTAACGACAAGGTCATCACGGTTCACCCGCTTCCTCATATGTACGTCATCAGGGACTTGGTTGTGGATATGACTTGGTTCTTGAAAGCATATGACAGCATACGTCCCTACTTAGTTACGAAGCCGGACATTGAGATTGGGAGAGGCCAGTTAGCTCAGAGCATCAATGACAACCTGAAAATGAATGGTTTGTATGAATGCGTACTCTGCGCTTGTTGTTCCACATCTTGCCCTTCGTACTGGTGGAATGGAAGGCGATTCCTGGGACCAGCGGCCTTGTTGCACGCGTACAGATGGGTGATAGACTCTAGGGACGATGATACGAGGAGGAGACTATACGACTTGCGAGATGACTTCAAGGCGTTCCGATGTCATACGATTTTGAACTGTACTCAGGCGTGTCCGAAAGGTCTCCATCCAGGACTTGCCATAGCAAGGCTTAAGAGACTAATAGCCGGAGTGGATAAAAAGCCAGCACCAGAAATGAATGCTAAGGCCCTTGGAAGTGATGGACTAGACGCGTGTCTTAAAAAGTGTTAAATCTATCTAGGTATTCGTAAAGGTAGGTTCGTATCCATAATAATAAAACCGCAAATTCATTTGATACCAGATTTTGTTTATTTAAATAAACGCGCTAATTTTGGAGGTTTAATTCGAGTATGGTCTGAGTGGATAACATTGTAGACATTGTAGTGCCGGGGTCCGGTACTTGAGTTATCTAGTCTAACCTTCGTGAGAGCTAAGAGGCGGTTCTTATTTGGGGTTGATGGGGTTGATAATTATAAAAACATAAATACTTGAATTTAGCAAGGGAGCCAAGTGGACGGAGGCAAAAAATTGGATAATCTTCAGAAGATCAATGAAGTGGGTAATACAAAATGATGAAGTGGTGATCCAACAGAATGTTTTAAAAGTGTTTGTAATTGTTTTTTTTTTTTTATTATAGTTTATTTTTTGTCCTTTCTCGACGTTTTCAGTTGACGCAGTTTCAAAAATCTAAATGCATTGTTATTAAATGAATCCCATAAAACATCTGCAATATAAATCTATGAAACAATCATGAAAATTATCTTATTGAATTTGTTATACAGATCAAAATGAGGTAAGGCACTAGATGCAGAGAGCATAGTGGACAAGTATAGGCTGATGATGATGACGATGATGATGAAAATGAGACTAGAATAAGTACTGTGGCAGCGCACCGCCACAAAGACCGACATCTCGGTATCGACAACGTGTCAGACGTGACGGCAAGCACCCAGACAAGTATAGCAATTAGAGCACTAAACCCCAGTTTCAACAACTTGAACTGTTATCGCCAAGAGTGTTTTTTCCCGGCAACCTATCTATTTATTCTACAATTGTCTGGTAAGGTCTCCAAAGACGAGATAAAAACGCGGCCGAAGATTGATAGTAGTTCCGAAAGCACGATCATCAATTTTGCTTTACTGAGTCAATTACCTTCATCGTCTATAGTAAAGGTGAAAGTACACCGCAGTCGTTCTCATTTAGTCTGGTAATTAAAGAAGTACGAAGTACCTACCAGAAAATATAGGTCATCATAATCATTTCAGCCTTTCGAAGTCCACTGCTGAAAATAGGCCTCCCCAGAAGAGTGCCATAATGAACGATCTTGTGCCACCTCCATCCAACGACTTCCTGCGATGGCTACTATGTCGTCGGTCCATCGTGTGGGGGGTCTCTCTACACTTCGCTTGCTTGTACGTGGTCGCCATTCGAGAACCTTTATTCCCCTGCGGTTGTCGGTTCTGCGAACTATATGGCCTGCCCATTGCCTCTTCAACTTGCAAATTCTGAGAGTATAATATCACGTCCTGAAATTTAGGCACAAAATATAAAAAATCCATGATAGCATGACACGCGTTTCCGAAAAGGACAACATCTTTCAATCTTTTTCTGGCATATCATATGTACTTAATATAATAATTATGGCGGTTTCATGGCTAATTCTGTAACTACCACAACCACTTTTAACCAAAACTAATCTCAGGGCACAGTGGTTGCAACGTCTACACGAATGACGAATAAGAAGCTACTTTTAGTTGTATGTTTTTCTAGCATTTGGCCAGCTATCCAGGATAAATTAATAGTTAAGATATCAAATTCCATCAAAATTCATTTAACAGTAAAATAGCTTTTTATCTTTTGCTCGGCCTCTATCGCTTCGAATGCAAAATACATTAGATTTTAAATCAATCCTATGTTATCCAACAGTGATAAACGAATTTCAATCGTTGTAAGTAATAGTTTTTACGTGGAGCGGAAGCAGAACATTAGGGCCCTATTTCATAAAACTATAGTAGACTGACAAATGTCAATCGACAAATGTAAGTAAAACTACCGAAATGCGTTTCATAAAAACCACGTTTAAACCCGACAATTCATTCAATGAATTGTCAAAATATCACTTATTGTGTTTCATAAAACAATAGTAGTGACCGGCAGTCAACTGACAATTGTCATGACAAAAACTTTTTATGAATCGGCGGTTGCTTACAAATTACCACGATTTGTAGAATTGTCGTGACAAATGTGACAGCCGAAGCTCCACCCATCACTGGTCGATTAATCAAAATAGTGAAGGTTTTTTTTACTATGACTGTGGCATGAATGGCATTGCGAAATGCAATATGTCTGACAATAATCAGTCACGTCGTGATTGTTTGTTTTATGAAACGCAGGTTTGGCGTATTCGACTGACATTTGTAGTTTTATTATGAATTGTCGCTTTATGAAATAGGGCCCAGTTAAGTACCATCTAAATTAAACAGTTGCTTTCTTTTAAATTGTCTTCATTGTTCAGTTTTTTATTCCTTACTGCTTTACTGTAGATAATTACTAGCTGCGCCCCGCGGGTTCACTGCGTGGATTATGATGATGGTGAAAAGTAGCCTATGTGTTGATCCGGGATATAAGCTATTCTGGTACCAAATTTCATCGAAATCCGTTCAGCCGCTTGAGCGTGAAGGAGTAACAAACATACACACACGCACGCACTTCTAAAGATAGATGGAGCTAATCGGTTTTTATCATTGTACGTAGGAAATGTCTATATGACTTTTTATGCATTTTATGACGTTTCGTATGGACTGTCAGTTCTAATGTATGGAGTTCTGCATCGCGCATACGAAGTTTTCCGCTCGATATGAGGGTATTCATTTTTATAACCATTATGTTTGAATGGTCTGTTTAGACAGTGGCTAAATTTCTCTGATTGTGAAATGTGATGTGATGTGATAGTGTGATAAGCTCTGATTGCGCTGTTTAGACAATGCCTACACTTCTCTGATTTATTATATTAGTGTGAAGTGATTAGTGTGATAGTGTGTGTGTGTGTGTGTGTGTGTGTGTGTGTGTGTGTGTGTGTGTGTGTGTGTGTGTGTGCATTCCCTTAATTCACTAAACGTACCAGTCATGTTGAATTGAATCCCTCTAGAGCCCCCGCAAACCATCCATCAACCTCCACGCTATCCTATCCATCATATTTGCTGATCAATCGACAGGACGTGATAGTAAACGCCGAGTGCAAAGTAATGTTCGCCTTGACATCCTTGCCGCAATACAAAATTTTAGTGTGCTTTGGTCGTTGAAGGCAGTCTCGAATTGGTTTACTGTGATGAGGTAGTACCTACTACATTGTTTGTGTAATGTAGTCGATTGCATAGTTTATTTGTTTGTTTACGTATTCAGTTTATACTGACTTGTCTTGCTGCTGACTTGTATTTCAGACTGTATAATTTAGTTATACCTACCGCTCGTAAGACCAATAAAAAAACCCTTCCTAGTAAATACAAATTAACTACCAACTACAATTGGAATTGGAAGAGCTCACTCCATAGTAATAAAACCGCCCATTGTACTACTTTGCTTTGTAATACTTTAAAAAATTTGTTAAATGCCTTTGGTCTCCACCGACCCTACAGTGTCACCGGGCTGGAAGGCAGGCGCTAGACCGCTCCGCCGCAATGCGTGACGCAGAAGACGCATGCCAAAGTTTTAAATATTGGCGACCGGCCATGGGTGCCCAGGGGGTACGAACCTCGGCTTGGGAGGTCGCCTAGATTGCAGGGATCGGACTAAGCACTAGTATAGCACTATCACTACTAACAACAGCGATCCAAGGGGCCCTGACAAAATGGCTAGGAGCCCTTTGATTAATTAAACTTGACCACCGATTCGGAACATAACTTCGAGAAAAATTCGGCAAGAAATTTGAAGGCGGATAACTGATTACTTAATAATAACGGGAACTTCGACCTCGCCGGCGAGGTCGGTGTCTGTGTCGTATATGATCCCCTGACGGATTGTCAGAGGAGGTAGAATTGGGTAATATTTTGTTTTATAGGTATTTTCTTACACCTATGATGCAGTCATAGATGTATTTAAAAGTGAGTAGATTGGGTATCAGCTCTCCGGGCGTGGACCGTTTAAATTAGGTCCTACGCACACAACTGGCCTTTTTCGACCTTAGTCACAATTGGAGTGCCGTAATGTGTAGTACGTGTTAGCAGTGATAGTCATTCGCGCTACATTCTACATATGTCTCTCTGTCTCTGTTGTTGATGCACATGAAGCACGATGACTGTGGGAAAGTAGCTGTGTGGGTGTGTTTTCCTGTAGTTTTATCTTGTCAACTTTTTGTTTTCATGATATTAAAGCGTGCCTTACCTTGCCCACTATAACTAGATCTATGAATGCACTAGAAAGTATTGGTACCTTTGATAGAATCGGAGAAAAAAACTGTCCCAAGTAAGAGAACCTAGATAATTTGACGCCACCTGCCCTCACCTCATAATAGTAAACCAACTTTCTCATTACACGTATGTGCGAGAACACCTGAGTGTTATTACGGCCCTAATACATTTGTTTCAACCTTAATCTTACCAATTCCTTGGGGGTTCCAGGTGTCTGGGTAGAAATTGTCGCTAGACCAACAAGGGAATATGAGCTTTAAACAGCGGACGTAAGATTGATGTTGGATTTTGTGAAGAAACTTACTACTAGATACTCTTGCTTTTAATTAAAAAACTATGAATGGAATAATAAAATATAAAACTATAATATAATTCTGTAATAAACAAGTCTATCTAACTCTGCCTTGCTATCATCATCATCACATCATCAACCTGAAGAAGTCCACTGCTGAACATGGGCCTCACTCATAATGGAGGGATTTTGGCATAATCAGCAGGCTTGGCAGACGGCTTATGATCGCAGTAGATGTTCAGGGACTCAGGGAAATTCCGTTTAATCTTACTTGGTCAGATTTGCTAATGATTGGTTTTGTCATTTCACCGGAATACAGATAAGAAGAAAACCTGTTTTATTTGTACACGACTGCCCAAAAAAGTGAGTGTTATGTTTTTAGCATATGTTTGTAAGTGAGTTTCTTTATTCCACCATAACTTTTAAATACCTGAACAGATTTAGACGTGTCGTTAGAATCCTTACATCCCCCGAGTGACATAGCCTACATTTTTTTTGAGAACATTCTATATGGTGGCAGTATGGCACCATTATCAAACTCGAAAAAGTATAGTTTATTAGAAATTTACAATATGGGTATCAAATTGAAGGTCTTGGACATGGATGAGCACATTCCAACAGTATATAATTTATAGGCAAAAGCTCTTTTTTGGCAGGGCAGGCGTGTTTTTTTAGCTTTTAAGGTGAAGTTATTGCTTAATATCACTTGTCGGATTCCTGAAAATTTTAATGAACTTCTCATATTATTCATATTGGACCCGAATTTATCTAAAAAAGTAAAAAATATAGATGTAAATGCAACATTTAAACCTAACCCCTCATGAACAGAGTGGTCAATACGAGCGTTAACTATGGTTACCGTTACATTATACAAAACACAAACAAGCATTAATTTACCATCCAGTAACAAGTTTTTGTATCAACCTCGGTCAAACCCATTTTTGCCCGGAACGTCGCAACTAATAATATGTTATTGTCTGTTCTGAATCCGGCGAAATGAGAATCCGACCAAGTGAGAACAAATGGAGAATGCTGTTGTCCATTTCCTGCATTCCTTTTGCTGGTTCTCACAGCACCCGCGCGGTGAAAAGGTGTGACCCTAGGTCTGGCCCAAACAGCAAGACTTTTAAATAAAAAGTCTAATGAAAAATCCAATCATCGAATGAATGTCTATCTGAGTCTGCCTCGCTAAACTTCTTATATTATCATGAGACTGCATTATGTATTAAAATGTAATGCCATAATATCATTCTTCATTGAACTATTAATAAGTTCTAGCTGACGTCAGAAAGAAAATGGTTATGAACTTGACAGTTTTTTTGGTTTCCTCACATCTTCAGAATTGCCAAACCGATTTGGAGGTATGTTTATTACATGAAAATTAGTGGTCACATTTAAATTTCATAAGTCATAAGCATTTATTCATACCGTAGGTACACATGAACACTTGGTCATGTCAAACATTTCATTCAATTTCATGAAAATTGGTTCCATTTTTTTGGTAAATCCAGCTTTGATCCAGCTTTTGAAAGGGCTTTTGTAGTCAAGTATCAACACGCGTCATCTTTCTGATATTCTGTGAATAAAGCAAACAACGCATAACGAGTAAACACTTTGTTATTCAGCCGTACTAAAAAGAGGAGCGTGAGAAATAAGTTAAAAAAAGAGCTGTTTTACAGCAGCCTGCAAAAAAGCTATTTTTTGCCCAGGGATTAATTTATAGGGGGCCAATATTAACTAAGAATTTTAATCACCAATTTGAGTAAGTTAATTAAATCACATTTAAAAAAGAAGCTTTTATACAGTAGACAAATCATGGTAAAACTTAGAACAAGGCTATCACAATTAAATGCGTATAAATTTTCGTGTCTGTGCTGTTAAGCGTTGAGGAATTCCTTAGTCAGGACCCAACCCTGAGTGCAGCAACCATGTCATGGTAAAATTTAAAACCGGCTACATAATAAAATGCATACACAAGATTTCAGCTTGCAAGATTTGACCTAAACAAACATAGCTACATTCTACATACATACAAACATTGCAATTGCAAAGCTGTTAAAAAAGAGCCGATGAACTACGATTTGACTGTCAACTTGTCGACGCCATGCCGTCTTCTATGCTGTTTGTTTTTGGTTTTTGTCCTTTTGTCGTGTTTGCCCCTCGCCCTCGCTACCACAGACTTTTTATATAAGTCTGTGCTCGCTACCAGTAGGTACACAGTACACATATTAAGGATAATTTATGTACTGTGCCCTCGCTCCAAACTGATGCCACTTTGCGTTGTTCAGATTTTGTCTTATAACTCAAAAACTATGCATCCTACAATTAAATTAAAAAACTGTTTTTTTAGTCGATTGTGTGACGAGTTGCCTGATGGTAAGCGGCACGCCTGTCCATCAGTTGCAATGTCACAAAGATCTTTAAAGTTATTTCATATAACACACCACTTACGAGCAGGCTCCTATATTTAAGGGTTTTTCCATAAATAATATGCTGGGTCAACCACAAACCTGATAAATGTGAAACTTAAAATATATGTTTTTGAGATTTTTATCTCTCCGTGGTCAAGACAAAAACGTGATTAACAGGATTTCATTCGATACATTTTCTTATCAAACATTACGTTATTTTCAGTAATATTTTCATTTTTCTACTCAACGACTTAAGTTTTATCTCTAAAATAAATCTCACTGCAAGAAAATATAGTTTATTATCCACTAACAAGACAAACTTTACCTAACTAAATTATTAGCCTGCCAATAAAACTAATAACTTTTGAAACTTAAATCATTTAGTTCCGAGCTAAATTGTGTGTTCAAACAGCGCTCGTGATATTCAACCTTGTTACGTGCACCTCAGTGCTTGTTGCGGGTAGCCGGTGGCAGAGTGTGGAGGCGGAGCTAGCGTGGGAAAATGTATTAATGGAATCTGGCCTTAACAAGTTTTTTTCAAATTTGTCAGCGACTAGCTATCTACATTTCCCAACAACTCCCCGACCAATTTAGCGATACAAACATAAATATAAACTATATTAGATTTAACTGCCTTTTTACAAAACCCGATTCGTCAAGCTTTAGTAATCGCTTTGCTCGTTTTTTAAACTACTAAGTCATATAACATGAACCTTGATAAAATTGGCGATCAGTATAAAGCATCAGTAATTCAGTATCATACTCAGCATTCTTAGAGATAGTATGCGATAAATTCTAGGTTCGAACCCCACTTGTAACCCTTAAGAACAAATGCGGGCACTCTAACCCTTATATCAATATTATCACTATTATTTATAACGCTCGAAGACTTCGAAGCCTGTACTTGTACTATTATTTATTCTGTGCCTCTAGTAGGTTGGGAGCAAATATTTTTACTGTGAAAACGTTTCTGTTTACTTTCCACTTCGTTCGAGAATTAGGTCAACGGGTAAGCCTATCATTTAGGCATAAAGTACCTTTAGATTGGTGCAGTACACAATCTACATATTGTTATATATGTACGCGAGATGAAGAATCGAGACCTTCTTCATAGAGGTTTACAGCAGTATTTTCAATTGAGCTAGTTTTAAGAAGTTCCAGTTTGTTCTCTGTAATAAATGACCCCTTTTCTTAAATACTAGCTGATGCCCGCGGCCTCTCACGCGTGGTCATTTTAATATATAACATAAGACACTCACAAATAATGTGGTTTTCTATTGGTAAAATAATTTTCAAAATCGGTTCAGTAGATCCAGAGATTACCCCCTACAACCTCACAAACTTTACCTCTTTATAATATTATGTAGTGTTTTTGACAGACTTGTTATTTCGTTTCCATGGCAACCGTTTCTTACAGCGAGTAATCAACATTTCCAGTTTTCCCGTGGAAATTTATCATTTTCCGGGATAAAAAGTATCCTATATTTTATTCCAGCGTATAAGCTATCTCCATTCAAAATTTCATCAAAATCCGTTCAGCCGTTATCGCGTTACAATTCAACAAACAAACAAACAAACCCGTCGGATTAAAATAGAAAGTACACCATTTTCAGTCAACATCTAAAAGCTATCCAACAGAGAAACCCGCATTTCAGTTAGTCTAGAAGCTGTTACGTGAAGTGCGAACATACAGACAGACACACATAGACAATTTTTATAATGTTAAATTCTTGTTTAGTTTAGTTTAGTTTATTTCTTGCTTATATTGGTCTCTCAGGGCCGTGACTGAAAATCAGCGTCAAGTGTCGAAGACGCTTGGCATTATGCTGCGGCATGACCCTTTCAACACTTAGATTTATATGTTAATTTTACTACTTTTTTATATAAGTGTTGAATAAACGATTTCTCTTTCTTTCTTTTTTTCTTTATATTAAATCGCCTAGACCTTTTTTTTAAACATCTTCGTTGTTCAGTTTTTAGTCGTTTTACTTCTTTATTACAAGTACTTATAGATTTAATATCATTGTAATTCTTATATGACTGTTTGTTGACTAACCGCGAGTTAAGAGTACATATTTTTTTTGGTGTATTTTTGTACTTTATTAATAACGAAAGACATGAAAAATCCGCCTAGCAACGTCCGTTAAAAATAGGATGTCATCAATTTATTTGAATACAACAATAAATACTTACACCAACCAAATAAATTTAGCATACGTGAATTTGGAATAAGTGACTAAAGAAAAAAGCACTTTTAAGTACGTGAATATGCAAGACACGACTCGAAACATGGCAAGTTATGTCCGCATTACCTACTGAGATAACTTTTTCGTAGAGATGTTTTCATTTTTTATGATTTTTAGCAGTTAACGCCTGCTTAGCGTAAACATTATAATAATTCTCTAATGGAAAAATTTGGATCCCGGAGGAGATTCGAACTCGCATACTGTGCCTCAGCGCGGCACATGCCTCGACCAATTCAGCTACCGTGACCTATGCATCGCCATTCAATTTTTTCCACTAACTTCTTGTTCCCATCTTAAAAAACAATATTGACTTCCCGCGGATAAGTATAACCATAAACATGGTTTAACTGAACGACCAGTACACCGAGGTTTTTAATAAACTTTTTAAAACAAAGCAGTTAGGCTTTTGGCCCACGTCTCTCTAATCCGCGGCTTAACCCGCCGCCCCTGGCTACCAAAATCCGCGAACGGTCTAACGGGCTCATTTAAATGAAAAAAATAAGCTTCCGTAAATTTATGGAATTCGTTGTAATTTACTTGACTGTAGGTGTTTAGGCCAATTATGAGGATAATTTAATTGGTGGGCAAAATGAATGTTGAAAGTGCCAGTGGAATGAAAGAATACCCAATGATTTCAGATGGTTATTAACTAAAAGTAATGAGAATTTAAAAGTTTATTCTTTGAAAACTTGTGACCCTGCAGAAAAATGATGCAAACTTGTATCAGATGCTGTAGACAAATATACCGTCAATGATCTGTTTGGAGCAAGCAGGATTAAAAAGACGGACACCATACCGCCAAATCGAAAATGAAGCCCCGGCATATCTTGACCGATCCGTACGCACAAGCCTCACGCACACACATCATGTTACGCCAATCAGCCGCCACATCGCAGCAAGATCTCGACCTAATTAGTTGGGTTAATTATGTAAAGTTCTTACGATAAATAAAAAAATCAATGCAGTATTTTCAGTTGAATCTGTATATCAACCACAAAACACGTTCCTCGTTTGTTGGCGGTGTTGTCTTCGTCTCGTTAATCCTTCTTGGTTGCGAGTATCAGATAATAGTGAACTATTAAAAAATGTTAAAAATAGTGAACTATATTAATTGATACTCGCTAATCCAAAAAAACAGATGTTGAGTTGTGGAAGAATAACTAGCAGCAATAGTAAGTA
This sequence comes from Alsophila aescularia, assembly GCA_946251855.1. Taxonomy (NCBI): domain Eukaryota; kingdom Metazoa; phylum Arthropoda; class Insecta; order Lepidoptera; family Geometridae; genus Alsophila; species Alsophila aescularia. Next base: position 11,731,977 of record OX276381.1, read on the forward strand.
CCTACCGACGAACAAATTTTCTCACAAGAGACCACCTGATTGCATTCCTGGCATTGCAGTTACAGTCTTGCACCACCAAGCATCGCGGTGCTTTACCAAGGTTCTAAGTAGATAAGATACCCTAGCCTAGACCACCTGCTAGGAAGAGTTCCCGCCAGTTGAACAAACGAACAGCTTAGTCTACGACGGAAACCCTTCCTGACTTCTGTCATCGGAAGGAGTGGTCTCGCTACAGATATACTATTCTACCCCTGATTGCACCGCAGATTTTATCAATTTTTAAAAATAATTTGCAGCCATTTTCATACATATTTTACGTAAATTTAAGTTTACCTCGCCAAAGAAAAGTCTCAAATGGAAACATCTTGTTTTAAAACTGTAATTTGTACCAAGTTTTTTGTATTTTGTGCCAGAGTTATTTTTTACATTTTCTGCCTACGATACTCGTAAGTTGGAGATCATAAAAGTGAAATCTTTCCAAGTATTTAACTACCTACCGAAAAGTTTTAGTCGATAGACAAAGTTAGTAGTATTCAGCTTTATCTTTAACTTGGAAGATTTGCGGTAACTTTTGCGAGTAACACATGTACCTACTTTAATCCAAAGCAATCATCATCAAGGCCTGGTAATATCAGTAAAGATGAGGAAAATCAGGCAGGAGGTAGTGTCACTTCCGCTGGTAACTGAATAAAGAATTACTTTTAGCCAACAGGGGATCCGCAGCTGCGACCGCACGATGGCAAACAAGGTTGTTTTGAGAGAGTTTAAATAAGCCGACTTGAACGCTTTTAAGCCAGAATCTACAAAAAAACTTCTATCTATAATCAAACTGTAACAGGGCCCATTCTGTACATTGAAGATATTTTGAAATATTTTGTGGATGTTTCTCTTTATTCGGTTCTGAAAACTGCACCTTTTTTTATTTCCAAAACTGTAACTTTTTTTTATTTTTGTCTGTCTGTCTGTATCTTAGCCGCGCATCACGCCGAAACTACTGAATGAATACTTTTTTACTGAAAACTTTTCATTCCGAAAAATTATAGGGTTCCCGCAGGTTAGGGGTAGAAAGTTATTTAAAAGAACACGTACCACACTGAAACTACTGAACGGATTTTGATTCAACTTGGCACAGTCATAGTTAATATGATGGGTTAAAATTGAGAATACTTGCATCCCGAAAAAAAATAAGTTTCCAGTGGGATAGTGGTTCAAAGTTATGTTAATTTTGAAGCATTAAATATAATATACTAAAATTAAATAAAACATAAGTAGCAAACAAAAAGCAGTACTTTTATATCCCGTCATAATATTATTATTATTCACTTTATTTATCTTTTTATCTTATTTTTTTTATAATACAATATTTCTATAAATAAAAACAGATAAAAATATTATGAAAAACCTAAACCTAGGGTACCAACGGTAGCGGAGCAGGGCCCAAACTTCCGGTGGCTAGGGCTGCAGAGTGAGGAACCTTCTGACTATACGCGCCGTGTCAAGGAGTACTGCCTTCTGCATCTGACCCTTAATCCAACCATCTAGCGAGAGCCTCTTAAGATGTTGGTCGAGGCTCTTCGCTATATGGCCGTTCGCTGAAACAACTAACGGGGCAATGATCGTCGAGTCAACATTCCACATGGCGGTCACCTCATGAGCCAAATCAAAGTACTTGCTGAGCTTGTCCTTCTCGGCCTTCACGAGGTTCTCATCGTGTGGAATGGTGATGTCGACGAGCACTGCCCGGCGTTGGGACCGGTCTACCAGCACAATGTCAGGCTTATTGGCAACTATAATCCCAATAGAGCAATGCACGACCATTTTCGAGAACTGGCGCCGGTACGTACTTATAGTACGGCACTTCAGACACGACAGGGTCGTACCGAAGGGCAATTTGCTGATGGATGATCCTGGCTACTTGGTTGTGTCTGTGCAAGTACTCTCCGTTAGCAAGATGAGAACTGCCGGAAATTATATGCCTGAGGGACTCCCCGGGACGGCGGCATGCCCGACAAATGTCGACCGTACCGTCTTTCATAATATATTTCCGGTAGTTATTCGTCTTGATAGCTTCGTCCGCAATTGCACAGACAAAACCCTCAGTTTCCCCAAAGAGGTCCCAAAGCGTAGCCAGCTCACCGACGCAAGTTCACATCAGGCCCTGTTAAGACCCGATAGAACCGCCCGTGCAGCTCCTTGCCCTTCCATACGTCCTTGTGGTCATCGGTACTCAACACCGATGGCTTGCGCCAATTCTCGTTTGCCAAGGATAGCAGCGTAAGTCTTATCAACTACCACCACATCACGGTGCAACCCACACTCGGTGTTTAGAAAGTACTCCCTGAGACTGCACACTTCACGATTGTGGAGGTTCTTGGCATTTAAAAAGCCACGACCCCCCCCCCCCCCCACTTCCGTGGTATGTACAATCTCTTATTATTATTATTATCTGGGGCTGCCCGACGCACGCGCGACGGACAGCCCCGTCGTGCCGCCACATATATAATAGTTGGTACTGGGGCTGGCCGACAGACAGTCAGACAGACAGGCAAGGCACAGAGCACAGGCCAGGGAGAGGAACATTTATCGTAAGTACTTTAGGTTTCTAATTGAATTCATTGGTTGGTTGATTTGGTTTAGATTTATTTGTTTGTTTTATTTGAAGTTCGTAGGTAGGTATTATTAGTTTCCTGGTCGAGATTCCTAATAATAAGTAGGTAAATTACCTATTTTGCGAAAGTAATTTTAGCATCTTAGTTTAGAATTTTATATATGGATTAGTTACGTTTGTTTGTGAGGTATTCATTTGGAATTGGTATTCAAGTTTTCCTGTTTATAGATAGGTACTTCCATAGTGAACTTCTGGAAAACTCAAGGAATATTTCCTGAAAATTTCAAGTCCACCAGTTAAGGCTGTGCGTTGTCTGTCAGCAGATTTTGACTTAAAAACTGGTATACTTGGTATCTCAATCATATGTATAGAAGGCGATCAATCGATAAAACTATTTGAAGGATGAACAAATTTTGATGAAATATTGTATATTATACTTTATAGCCACTTTTGGTACTCGAATAACACGTAGGTTACTTTTTACCCAGTTAAATGACCAGGCGGGCAAAGCCACGTGAACAGCTAGTTCCTAATAAAACTTTGACATTGTCTGAGGTGTTTTCCTTAACTGGTCCCAATGTTCAGCAAACTCAAATACCTATTAAACTACCAATTGTATCTACGAGTAAATGAACTGCTTGTATTTTATTCAGAACATCAAACCAAGGTTCTATGGTTCGATGCTACGTCACAGTCACAGGAAATGGAAAGAACAAGAATGTGTTTGTCTGGCTCCGTCGCTGCATATCATTTTCTGAAAAATCGTTTTCGCAGTGTATCATAATCTCATAACACCATATCCGCATATTATTGTATTCTATAAACATAATTTGCACAAAACATAACATTCTCATAACCGCTGGAGCGCGAATGCAAAACAAGATGGACGGTAGATCGCGACAATGAGCAATTATATAACATCATATTCGTGATTTAAAACATTTTCTTAGCTGTATGTAGTGTCGAAGTTTTTGTATACTTCTGATACAACACTACAACACTACATACAGCTCTAAAAATAGATAGGTAGGTAAAAATCAACATACTTAAACTCTTTATAGAAAATCATTCTGTCCCTCAGAGCTGCATTGTACTAAACCAGTAAGCGTAATTCAAAATCTTTACATTAAACTCACAGATGCAGTTCAGTGTCCAGTGCGGACTGCGGACTAATAATTCTGTGTTCTTGATTCCGCTACTGTTTCCGCATTCCGCAGGCGAGTCGGGAACGAAGTAGACGACCTACAACTTGATTTTGAACGCGAAAGCGCGAAGCGCGAAGCAAAAATACTTTCGTATGTCCGAATGATTTCTCACTTTTAGGTTTCTACCAGTGGAATCAGCCCTTTACCTACTAGGTAGGGATTGATGGAGAACCTTGGTTATTAATGTTAGTTGTACAATAAGGTGACTAGATGGCGCTACTGTGCACCGCTAGATTGTTTGTAAAAAAGTTTGTACGCGCGAGGTCTACAGCTCACAGGGCTACTAGTATTAGTTACGAGTATGTCTGTCTTTTTATCAAAGAAACTATCTTGCAGAACAAAATGGAAGGATGTTGAGTTTAACACTCTATGTATGTATGTATGTATGTATGTATGTATGTATGTATGTATGTATGTATGTATGTATAATGTATATATATATATATATATATGTCGTGTCAATATCGTAAAATTGATCATTTCATGAAATGGTTGGCCACATCATGTATTTTATTTCATGAAATTATCGGTGACATCGTGAAACGTTTTGGCCAGATGAATGAATGATTAGCGTTTGACGATATGAACAGCTAAACGCACGGCTACTTCATGATATGGTCAAACATTAGGGTCTACTCCGGTCTGATCCACCAAACTATTTATTTCTGTTGCGGTTGGATCCACCGTGGTTGTGTTTAGATAGTAAGGATAACAAAACAACATATTAAATACAATATCACTCTTCATTTTAATTCAATCATAACCAAACCCACAGTAGTTTGCAAACGGACATATGTTTATAAACAGTTTTCATGTTCAACCTAACTGACCTACCTACTTTTTTAGGCACAATTCTATGTAACATACCTAGTAGTTTTTGTCTGTGCATACTACTATTTAGATACAAATGTTTGTGACATAATATAGAATAAAAAAATTAAAAAAGAACAAACAGTACCATATAGCGTTAAATAATTACAGAGGATCCGACCGGAATAGGAATTTAATTGAATATTTAAATTTTGTAACGATCCACTAACAAAGGGATCAGACCGTAATTAAAAATAAATATTTAATAAAACTGATCCATCACATGATCTCTTGAGTGGATTGGACCGGAATAGACCAACATTAGTGATCATATCGTAAAACAGTTACATTATCCACCGGTAGAGGCGCTAGGCGGCAGTCCGACTTAGCCGTGTTAGATTAGAAGGCGAAGGCAGGAGCGAAGCTAGCGCGCTCCCGCCTTGTCATCGTGTTTATTTTTGTAGCCTTGATTACCAGTCTCTTTACCTTTGGTATCATGATACCCCTACATTAGTGATATTGTAATAATATGGCCAAACATGGATTGAAATATCATTAAACGTTGTTTCAACGAAATGGTCAGTTTTTAAAATTGATAAGAAATAGAACCCATTTCATGAAATTATCAATTCTACGATATCGCCACGACATAAATATGTAGATGTTCCAACATAGCGTCGCCTCTATCGGTTCTATTTTGACAAGCCAGGTATCAATCTATTCGTCTTCATCGCAAAAGTGTCAAGCTATTTTTTTATCCGACCGTAAGTAGTCGGGTTTTAGTTTTTACCCTGGCCTTGTTTCAGACCTTACTGTCACGCACTACCAATTTAGCATAGAATAACTAATACTTAGTACTAATAGCGCATAGTGAGTTTCGTAGTAGGTACTGTAATATTCAACGAGACGCTCTCTGAACGATTTCGAGTAGGTATTTCCTCTCCAAACTTCAAAATATTAACTACACTCACGGATACAAATTGAATACAGTATCGCTGTCAAAACTCTTTTTTAGTTTAGCATATATTGAGTAGGGTTGCGACATGTTGCGTCTCTTATACGAGTTAGGGACTTTTTGAAAGGTCGAAATTGTGAAAAGGTTTACGAAATGCGCAGTTTGACCAAACGTGCCAATTTCTCACAATCGCAGTATTGCGATGCGTAAAGTCAAAGTGGTAAAGGTGTAAACTTCAAAGGGATCACTATTTTACTATTTACTGTGCCGCGAGTCAGCATACGTATTATTTATGGAATCCTTAACTGATTGAACAGTTTGGATATATTCCCAACTGCCCCGTTATCGTCCCCATCTATGGGGCAAATGGGAATTTAAATTCCCTAATGCCCCATTGGCGTGTGAAATAAAAGGCCAACTAATTCGAACAATCAAATACTGATTTATTGTGTTCAAACAGATAGGTTTTCAAGGCTAAAAAAATCCCGAATAAAAAGGCGACTTACCTATTTAAAACAAACATGTTTGTGGTATACGGGTGGCCCAAGGGCCATCCTGCCGCACCTTACCCTACTGTCACGGTATAGTATTCCCGTGACGTGGATAAAAAGGAGACAACGGTACGGAATATACTATTTTTTGGAATCGGTTACATATAAACTAATCCACACTCTCTGTTCGAAACCCAACAATGCTACTATTACCTACCAGCAAATCTGCTCTACGTATTATCTATATTTATAATAAAGCAATAATGACACAAAAAGTCTGTACAAAAAGATAATAAAAAAAAGTGACGGGTACTTAAAATAAGCTACTGAGCAAGAATATAACATATTTTAAATAATGTTTCTCTGTTTGTTTGTCTGTATGTATGTTTCTTCGCAAATCACGTAAAAACTACTAGACCGATTGCGATGCAGTTTTCACTTTTGGATAACTTAGGGTTTAACCTAAAAACTGGAGTACTTGGTATCTTAATCCGATGATTAGATGCCGAGCAATCGGTAAAAAACTATTTGACGGCTGAACGAATTTTGGAGAAATGTAGTACTAGTTTAGTAATGTGTAATGTAGTAGTAAATGTGTACTTTATCGGTACTTATATAATGTACTACACAGCGATGGTAGTCTAACGGTACTATAGTGCAACTTAGAATCCAACGATACCGGGTTCAATCCTCGGCTCCGCACTAATGAGTTTTCTAAGTTATTGCGGTTTTCCATCACTCCGTGCTTCGGAGGGCACTTTAGCTGTCGGTCCCGGCAGTTGTTGAATAATAGCAGTCGTTAAGACATGTCAGAGGCCCTCGGGCGGCTTGACAACCTCTGACACCAGAGGCCAGCACTACCTCATACGACAAACAACATAGGTACTTTTAGTCCTGGAATAAAAATATAGCTACTTTTAAATGAAATGACCAGGCGGGCAAAGCCGCGGGTACAGATAGTAAGACTTAAGAGAGTTACCACTTAAGCAATTCAAGACAAAACCATTTAGTGGCTAGTTGGAAAATGTTTAATGACGTCAGGGAATTATTTATAAATTAAAATTATTGTAATTTTGTAAACATACAACATGTCTAAACATATCTAACTGCGCAGAGGAGTGAGACAGGGGGATGTTATATCCCAGAAACTGTTCACGTATTCCTTGGAAGATACGTTTAAGACGCTGCATTGGAAAGAAATGGATATTAATATCAATGGTGAGATCATCTCACACTTACGATTTGCCTATGATATCGTCCTAATGGCAGAGTCGCTGCAAGACTTGCAAAGTATGCTGACCAACCTAGTTGATGCTTAACGACGCATCGGTCTAGGAATGAACATAGATAAGACCAAGATCATGTTTAACGATCTTATTGACCGGAAACTATTAAAGGTCCTCTTGAAGTTGTCCAACAATATGTTCACTTTGGGCAAATTTTGCAATTAGGTACGAACAACATTGAAAACGAAGCTGGGTTGGGCAGCATTCGGCAAGCGTCAAGTCTACTCGTGGTCCATACCACAGTGCCTGAAGATAAAAATCTTCAATCAATACGTCCTACTAGTCATAATCTAACCACAACGGACACAACGCATACCAGTCACAACGGAGCCAAAACATGGACACTCACGATAAAACTGGTCCACACATTTAAGGTCGCTCAGCGAGCTATGGAGAGAGCTATGCTTGGAAGTTTCTCTGAAGGACAAGATTCGTAATAAAGATATCCGACGGAGAACCAAGGTAACCGACATAGCTCTAAGGATGAGAAAAGCTAAAGTGGCAGTGGGCTGGTCACATTGCCCGAAGAACCGTTGGGGTAGAAAGTTCTCGAGTGGAAACCACGTCAAGGCAAATGTAGCGTAGGACGTCTTGTGGCCGGGTGGAGTGACGATCTGTGAAAAGCGGCTGGCAGAAAATGGATGAGGAGAGCCGATGAAGATGAGGAGAAATGGAAGACGGAGCTCAGTGGCGTGCATTAGGAGAAGCCTACGTCCATCTGTGGTCAAGTATAAGCTGATGCTGATGATGATGGTGATATAAAAGTGAAACGTTGTCTATTTTTGTTTGTTTCTTTGTTTGAGGAGTTTTCACGTCAAAACGGCTGAAACCATTTTGTCCATTATTACAAATACCACATATTTAATAGGATCAATGATTTTGACGTTGTTTTACAAAGTATCCTTTTTTTATATGGAACCAACATAGCATACTTTTATCCCGGAAAATGCTGTTACCTCGTGAAAACAGGAAATATTTTGTATGTGAATTGACGAATTATACTTGATGTTTGTGATGACAAACAATACTTATGGCACCTACGGTCCTACATAAGTATTTCTTCCTTCTCATCCCACGTATTTTTGACATATTATTAGTTAGAAAAATTAAATTAGATGGCGGTGCTACACGAGTCGTGTTTTCTGAATCGCGGTGACAAGATTCTTCGAGTAAATAGAAAGTTTAAAATTAGTTTTATTTCGAACACCTAACAAGATGGCGATGACAAATCGTTTATCAGCGCCATCTTGGTAGGTCTTCAAAAAACCTGTCTCGTTTATCACAATGCGTCATGCGTGATGCAGAACTTCATACATTTGAACTGACACTCCATACCAAAGAGAATGCAATACCAAAGAGTATATAAATACTAGTGTCCATATACGTAGTATTTAAATACTCTTTGCATACAACAACAAGACATACGTTCAAAAACTTACATTTGAACTGATAGTCCATATATAGTACTAGTTTTTCCCGCCCGCTACTTTATCCGCGCGGACTACTGATTATCGCGAAAAAAAAGCATTCTATGTTCTTCTAGGATATTAAAAACCAATGCAAAAGTTCGCACCACTACGTAGTATTATTAGTTATTCTGTGGCACTACTCTCGTTGTTTTTTGACATACCTACTTGTTATTTCGTTTCCATGGCAACCGTTTTTTACAGTGAGTAATCAACATTTGACCCGTTTTTCCTGTTTTTCCGGGATAAAAAGTATCCTATTTTTTATTTTATACCCATAAGCTATCTCCATTCTAAGTTTCATCGAAATCCGTCCAGCTGTTATCGCGTGAAAGCTCCCTAACAAACAAACAAACAAACAGACAACGTTTCACTTTTATATATTGGTATGGATTGTATTCTCATAAACTACTATTCCTACAACTAGTGGCTTTGTAAGCTGTAGACCTCGCGAGCCTGTCATGTACGATACACATGTAGTATCGCCACCCGGTCCCACCATTTTATGCACAAGTTGAGAGTAAAAAGTTGAAGAAAACCTCCTTGCTCCATTAAAACCTTACCATATTTTCCTATTTCTAGTTATGTCATTCGCATAATCTGTGCTCACATTTGCACACTATTATTATTATTTTATTAATTTTTATTGTTTTTCAACGAAATTAAATAGGCAAATATGTCTAAATGTGTAAAATACACATTCCAAAATATATATTGGGATATCAAGAAAGCAGGCGGTGTGCGCCTGTAGATATGATGACTATTTCCTTCTGCAATACATTATAGCCAGGTATTCTTCATTGGATGAAGTTCCAGTTTTTTGATGTTTTCACATCTTGAAAAAGCGTATTTACGCTACGATGAGAATGCAATCTGACCTGTCCGGACTGACCAGTCTGGGACTTGTTCGCTGCATCGATGAAAGATTGGCGTTACTTCCGCTCCGGGAAGAAGACCTAATCTGATATTATTATCTTGGCTTGCGTTCTTTTCATTGGGAAATTAATCTTGCCATAGAAATATCACAAGCGGTTCTTACCCTGTAGTTACAATCGTTTACTTTTACCTATTTAGGTAAATTACATGTTTGATTTAAGTCAAATAACATAACATATGAAGTACTTACGTGACACTGGTAAACGACTTACCGAAATATGTTGTATTACATTGAATTGTCATAATGATAATATTTGTAAATAATGACGATTTTATTCCATGTTTGACTATTTATTCATAGAATAACACATGAAGTATTTACGTGGCACTATGTTCAAACGAGATTACCGAGATAACCGAGGATAAAGTCAAGGAGTCTCACCAAGGACCTTGTGTTTTTTAACAGATCTAGATCCAACAGTTCTCTTATTTTAAGATGTATATCCGATAAGCTGGAAAGTTGATCTTTCCAGCATCCAGGCCACCCAAAGTTCTTGTAGACCGCTTGTACAGTACATAGCCTTAGAAAATGCCTAGAAGGGAATACGTTCAAATATTATACTTGAAGATACCTGCCTGGAGCCAGAGACCAGTATACAAGAATATATTCAGAACTGAGAATAAATCTTATAACTATACAATGGACAGACTTATCGCTAAAAGCTATGTTTTCCAGTTAATCTTTTTAATGTAAAGAAGTATTACTAATATTATAATGATAAGTGATTTATAATAAGAGTCCAGCGCAATAGCTTGGAGATCTCGTTAACATGCTGTTAAATTGAAAGATAAATTGTCTTAAGAAAATGATAATTATGTTGCAAACTAGAAAAGTATTTGATGCATCATCAGAGACGGACAGTAGACGGATCGGGCGGCCGGACACCGATTTAAACAAATGGGGTTATTATTGACAACGAGTGTACCAAAACCTTCGAGCTTCGCCCCAGGTGTGTAGTTGGATGGTGCATTCTGGAGCCGCCAGCGAGTAGCAGCGCGCACGAGGTCTCCTCTTGCAAACTCTCCGGCGCGGAGCCAAAGACACAGCTAAGTAGTCTGGTCATTATTCTGTTTTTATTTTGCATTTATGGGTCTAAGATCCAGTTTGAAGCTTCAATAACTGAACATCGTAGTTTGATGTAAAAACTTTCTAACTCAGCTGATGAGCTATGATTTATTATGACAATTCTAAAAAGTCCTTAATAACCTATACAAGTGGGTGTTATATCGGAGTATACGAGTAATGCGTTGTGAACACGTACAATAAGCAACTTATTTCACTTATTTTTCTTGGGCTGAAAAGTATCTGCAGTAAACTTCGACTCCTTTTAATTGAATATTATAATAACCATCTCGTCCGTGACCCAAATTTTTCCATTAGAAAATTATTATATATATTTACGCTAAGCAGGCGCTAACTGCTATAAAAATCATAAAAAAATACATCATAAATAAAAATTACCATATTTATCAAAAATAATCTATTATTTTGAATTAATTTAGACACATCACTAGAATTTGTGAATTGTAAAACTGTTTCGACTTGAAAAATATCTTACGACTGTCACTCACGAGTTGTTTCGTCGAATAATTCAATTCGACCAGTGTTCGACGTTAAAGACGTCCATCCTCGGAAGTTTGCGCTGCGAGGGCGTGACGTGAACTGCGGACCACCGCACGTGTCATTCATTACGTCAGTGGCGCTGGCGGCGAGGGTGCTGCAGCCCAGATGAAGACTCACTTACGCACGCACCATTTTCACTGTTGTCGCTGGCGTACACAAACCGTTTAGGGTCCTCACACCAGTTGTCGACAGTGTCCACCTCGCGGAGAAACGGCTCACTTTCGGTGTTTCGACTTTAATTGATCTTTCAGACGCGTTTTTTTCTAATGACCAATTCCTGACTAGTGCCTCGGTTTATTACAATTCCAAGATCATACCATGACATCTATTATAGACCAAATCATACAAGATGACGTTTCAAATTCAATCACGCTGCAGTCCGTTGCCTGAATTGAAGATCTCCTGGGAGCTCGTACTCTGTGCCACGCGAGATTTCTTGCGGATGGCGTATGACGTCATTGCGGCAATTGCCGAATGGTTTCACGAAGATATTGTACCGTGACGTTAGATTGCCTTGCGCTGACTGAGTGCTTAAACAAGTAAAACATCTTTTGAGTAATTTTTTACGGGCACATTAGAGCGCGTTTAGGGCAAACCTAAACTTCTACCTCTTAACCTCTTTATTATACTATCTACTTCCTCTTTAATATAATTGCCTATATCTGTTAATGTACCAGGAAGAAATACGGAATCTATAAAATAGCTTCAACAACTCAGTCTCAATTTTGATCTTATTTTTTATTTATTTTGATGTCACCTAATTGCTAATTTAGTATGACCTGCGGGCCTGATTTATGTATACCATATTATGGTGCCTGGTTTTTGTTCATTTAAACAAGATTACGTCGCAGCTGGTAGCATTTGTGTAAGTAACACTAAGTACTGCGAAACCGGTTTTATAACAGTAAATTTCAAGCAAGCAACTTTATAACGGTAAATTTAAATCGATCAGGTTCCTTCAATTTGTTCTATTATCAGTAGATATTGAACCATAAAAAAAATGAAAATTGTGTATATTATAAGTGTATATATTTTTTTTTGTTGGAATATTCATAGAGATAATATTCATCTTACCGCCAGACACAGATCATGAATAAGATCAGAATTTTAATGTTTTTATTTCATTGATAACGGCTGATAGACAAACAAGAAATATAATCGGGATGATTATTACCCGTGAGTCATTTCCTCCTGACCTGACGTCAAATAAGAAATGATGGGTTCAACTGAGATCAAAACCACTGAAATGTCTAGTGATGCACCGTATGTATCATACCCGTATGCACGCGCGTAGATATTCGTGCCTACATTCGTCGGTGACGTTTCGTCAGTGTGGCGACTTGAATATGGGGCTGTTTGCCACATAATTATCGCTTGGAGACAATTGACCATATATTACCTTTCGGTATTTTAGATATATACGTTGAAAACTAAACGGTTACTCAGTGCCTAGTCTTCATATCGTATAGTGACCCGGACGTTTTAGCCGTTGATTTGATTACACTAATAAGATGTTATTTTATTCAGTTATTTAAGCCATTCCACCTTTGTTTTCTTACAATACTGATTGAAGACTCCTGTTTGTACATTGCTAAATAAAAGAAGAAAAAAGTTGGGTCACAGGACCCAACTTTTTTCTTCTTTTATTTAGCAATGTATTCGTATTATTGTCAAAGAGAAGCTATTCCGGGTCGCATCTTGATATTATAATAGATATTATAATCTTGATACTGAATATACTGTGAGATGGTGGAACTTTTAATAGAAGACTGTCAAGTAGTAAGAATTCAATATCGACAGTTATTTATTTTTTGAACTCTTTAGTTTGATAATGGCTCCTAATATAGGACCATGGAATAGAAGGAATAATTAAAGGACCTTAATTCAATGCCTTCAGGTTGCCGATGATACGTAACAGTAATTTTTAAATTATTACTTCGTTCGAAGCTTACAGTAGCACATGGGATATTAACTTTGTTTTGGATAATTTCAATGATAATTTCTAATTAGGAGTTTTTTGTCTAAGCTACACTTTTGAATGAAGCTGTTTGATATTTTATCTCTGCCGATGATTATAATTATATTATGATAGTTTCCGATCATTTTTTAAGTATATAATAATTGATAATGTTGATATATTGCCTTACCGTATCACAATGAAATCTCAGATATGTACTATGGTAGATATAATATTTCACACATGGATAAGCGTGTGTTATAGTTAGATATTTTATTATTATTATTATTATTATTATTTTTGTCAATACGCTCAGCTGAAAATCTCTTACATTGTTGTATTGTACATCGTTTTTAATGGAAGTCTAAAGATCTATTTTATATGTATTAATAAGCCTCGCAAACTGGTAGTTGTGAAAACATTTAATTGCTTAATTAAAAGCAATCTGGATGAGAGCGGGATTTAAATTAAAAAAAAAATAACAAAATTTAAGAATTAAAACGATAATGTTGACACAATCTCAAGAATATCGATAATTGGTCGCAATATCTTATATTAGTAGACAGAGTTCTAAGGTTAATTGTTCATTAACGTTATCACAAATTAATTAGTGATAAAAATGTACTGTGAAGGTTCAAACTTCTGCATTGATGATATTACCGTTATCTCTCAAGGTGTACATGTGTTTATATATCAATCTAGAGAACGAGGCGCGAAATATAATTACTGATTAAACGAACTTACCTGTAATTGAAGTTCTATCATAATTATAGGAGCGCCTAGTCCGAAGAGATTGATAGCCCACCCTAACTATATTTCATATTCCCAGTCTAAAGACTCTAGCAGTAATATTATCAATGACAGCAGGTTTTCCAGCTCTAAACAAAATTACATAACTAGAAATAGGAAAATATTGGAAGGTTTTAATGGAGCAAGGAGGTTTTCCTTCAACTGTTTACTCTCAACTTGTGCATAAAAAAACCTTTTAATTATCGAACCTGCTCACAACATTTCACCATGTTCAACCATGTTCCAAAAATTAAATTAGATGGCGATGATAAACGAAACGAATTTTCTGAATTGCGGTGACAAGATTTTCCGAGTACAAGGATCTAACTATCTAAGGGTCTAACATTGTGTTTCTCGATAACTGTTGTGGATACGGAAATGATGATGATGATGAGAAAATGTATGGTAAATTGATAGTGATCTAATACTGAATTGTGTTTATTGTTTGATGTTCCAACTGATTTGAATGGTAATGGTTTTCAAAGTTCAAACTAGGTTGATTTAAATTTGTTGGCAAAGAGTTGCTAAGTAATATGTTCGTTTTCGTTTGTTTAAATTTAAATTGAATGGGCTATGTAATTGTTGCTCTGGGGGCCTATTACGATGGCTTGCGAGCAGTGCTGCTGCCACTGAACTCGTGTCAAAGTCATAATTTCGCAATGCAAAATGACGAATTTGACAGGAGTTCAGCGGCAGCAGCGCTGCTCGCGAACCATCGTAAAGCCCAGCTGGCATTTGAAGGAATCTGACATATAAAATTCCAAAGCAGCAGTTGTATACTCTTTGGAATCTGAATTCGCTCATGCGTTAATCTCGCAACTGATTTAATTAGATTAATGTTTACAAATTTTTGATATGTAATTGAATGCGTTTCAAATTCTGATTTTATCATAATGACATACCATGTCATAAAAATGCGCGGTTGGGTGAATCATCGGCTCAAACCGAAATAATACTTCAAGAGCAAGCTCAACGGCAAGCTGAACTAAGATCTCAAGAAACGATTGAGTAAAGCCAAGATCTGGTATACTCGCAAACCCTTCGGCAGGTATCTATGCAAGCCTCTGAGACATCAGATCAGAATGAAACTTGGCGTCAGTCGCAAGCCAGTTGAAAAGCATCCTTACGTGACTCCGAGACTCACGTAAGGATGCTTGACAACTCTCAGGCTACTTGACAGGCATCCATACGCGCTTCCGAGACACCTGATCAAAGCGAAAGTTGGCTTCAAGAAAATGGCGTGCATTGTGAGGAAGGACATGGGCATATATTTTCACATAAACAAAGAACACAACAAAAAATATAACGAAAGGACCTAGGAAGTCAACGCGGGCAAAGCCGCGGGGCGCAGCTAGTTAATGATATGG
Source organism: Alsophila aescularia (assembly GCA_946251855.1). Taxonomy (NCBI): domain Eukaryota; kingdom Metazoa; phylum Arthropoda; class Insecta; order Lepidoptera; family Geometridae; genus Alsophila; species Alsophila aescularia. Next base: position 11,747,471 of record OX276381.1, read on the forward strand.
TCAAACGCGGATTGAAATATCATTAAACGTTGATGTTTTAACGATATGGTCAGTTTTAGCTGGGCATTTCTTGAAATTATAGACCATTTCATGAAATGATCAATTCTACGATATGGCCTCGATATATACTTATAGCTACTAAATACCTACCAGATTTTCACTCGCATACCTATCATACCCTTTTGCCACGAAATATGACACCAACCCTATTGAAGAGTCAGGATCAGGACACAATGCTCCGATTGCCGTACCAAAAAGGTAGGTGCGGACCTATTACTGCTCTACGACTTCGTGCCATCAATTCCAATTTTAGAATGTTGAAAATGCGCTCGCTAGGGTTGAAAGTTGATATATTTTGTGAGCGTGCTTCGGGTTTTAATGTACTGAAACATAAAAGCTAGGAATGTTTCTGAAATATTGGAGCTTTTAAGGGAGCTGAAAGGTGCTCTGTCGAGAAGCACGAAGTAGCTGTCAAATGTGTCATTTTAACTCCCGACGCAAAAAACGAGTGTTATATTATTGAAGCCTTTGACTTTCTGTAGCTTTCTAGCTTACGAACGGATGGACCTATATCACAGTGTTTTTTTAAATAGAATCGAGTTGGAGACATGGTTGTTATCTTTGTTTGCAAATTGGTGCAGCCAAGGTAGCCCTGTTCAGTTCACTCTTATTGAACACCACTCGGACACCATTACGCTAGAAACTAGAGTTTGTGCTCATATCAAGAGGGTTTAAAAACAGACGTCATTGCCGCCAAACAAACGAGTAAAGCATAGCAAATGGCGGCTGCGTATGTGTGCGTGAGTGAATGATTTGTTGTCTTTTGTGGTTGATACACAATTTCATCGCAACAGACTGCATTGTTTTTGATTTTTCGTGAGAACTTGACAGAATTAACACGACTAACAAGATTGCGATCTTGCTGTTATGTGGCGGCCGATCGGCATAACATGGTGTAAGTGAGGCTTGTGCGTACGAGCGGATCGGCTTATCTTGGGTGCTTCATTTTCGATTTCATGGTGTAGACTCCGTATTTTTTTAAGACTTCATAGCTCAAATGATCGGTTTCGATGGCACTTTTTGTTCCCGCATATGTGAAAGTCCATTATTTGAATATACTACTAGATCTGAATGAAATGGACATAGTTTATTCCATTCAGGTCTAGTAGTATATTAGACCTGAATGTAGGAGATCTGCGGCCTTAACATACTTTGCAGTTTTGAACATAACAAGACAATGTTTATAATGTTTGGTCGAGATTACAATTTTGACCAAAATAATGTTTTACCACGTGACATCATAACGTTACGTTCGTTATCGTTACGTTCCGTTGGGGTGTTGTGCATAGGTAACAGTGCGATAAAGTTGATGTAACAAATATACACAGATCTTCTTCTTCGTGCATTAGTCTTGAAAATGACTCAGCCAGTTTGTTTTTTTTGGTTTGTTGTAGCAACCAATAAGGAAAAAAAATAAAAAAATAGGTACTTAATCGAAATTTTTATTCAGCAACGCAGGTGAAACCGCGGGGCGCAGATAATCACAATTTTTTTCTTTGTCATTGTTTTTTGATGTAGTGCGCCTCTGGTGTCAGAGTTGGTAAGGCCGTCCGAGGGCCACTGACATGTCTTAACGAAAGCTATTAATAATTAGCAGCTCCCAAGCACGAAGTCTCTAATAAATAAGAACGTCGTTAAGTGCTTTACATACAGGAAAGACTGCTTATTTTTATGTCACAATGTTAGCATAACTTACCTCCTCATTGAAAATTAAAAAAATATTTTAATTTTTTCCCTTCTTCTTTTCGACTTCAAAAAGCAGAAGGTTTTCAATGTAATGACGCTGTTGTTAACCAGCGCAATAACCTGAGCCTATAAATATAGCTATAAGTATATAGGTAGGAATATAGATACCATACGTACATATATGAAGTATGTATAACTTCCCTAGCTGTTAAGTATTAAATGATAAAGAACACTTTCGAGTAGAACCTAGTACTTAAGAATGTACAGAAAATCAGAATAGGTTTTATTTTCCAAAGTATTAGGACCCTGGTAGAGTGTACGGTAAACTACCTTTAAGGTACAGATACACGTAGTTGCATCGTACCCTGTAGGCCTAATCTGGCATAGCATACGACTACGTATAAGGTAAAAGTATAGGTAGCCACATGAATTAGGTGTAGATCAGTTCAGCTTGAAGTATGCGTGTGAGGTAATTTACACACGTACACGTACACATTTACACGTAGACGAATCACGATTGAACTGATCTACAAATGTGAAAACTACGTTCTTACATGTAAGGAAGCATTATTCCGTCAGAGCGTGAGCTCGTAGGTACAGCTAAAACGATGAATCATAGATAGGAATGTTAAGAAATAAACAAACCCTTGTAGCAGAAACGCTCTCTCAGCGACTGTTCAAACATAGGTTAGAGCAGGTCTGAAACACGGAATTGCTCCTTGCACCTCTAGCAAGGGCAATAAAATAAAGGCTCACTTCGCGGTAGAGATTCGACTTTAGTCACTGTATTTTTATGCACCATTTTTTGCGCCTGTTTTGAGGCGTGGGATGGAATGTTTGTATAACAATCAATAGGCACTATCCACGTAGAAAGATATCGACCAATAAGAGAGCCGGGCTTCTTAGACTCAAAGGGTTCGCAGTAGCAGTCGCAAGAAACAAGTTCTCCTCGAAGCAAGCTAGTGAAAACAGAAAAGGGGTGATAGTGCCATAGCGCAACCAGTTCTCAGGGCTCCGATAGCCAACTCTCTTTAACCGGGTTAATGTAAATTAGCTAAGTTTGAAATAAGAAGCAATTAGTTGTATGTGTAACACAAGCCACCGTGTTTCTCTTCATTGCTGACGTTAAGTCTCATTTTCTCTCTATTGGAACACTACGCCACAGTCCACAACAACTGTTTTTACGAATTTCAGAGCAGATTTTGATGATTCTTTTTTTATTTGAATGTGTTGACATCCGGGATGGTATCACATACATTTCTTCGAAGTCAGTTCTGTAGTTTTTAGTCCATTCGAAGGCCTTTTTTTTAATTTTATGAATTTATATATTACAGAGGTTGAAAATGATCAAGAAAAACAGTTATTTATTCTAAAAATCACGGTTGATCCTCACGAGTCCCAGACGTCCAGGTTCGACTTGATAAGGGTCACGCCACACGCTCCACCGGTTGATGTGGATTTATTGATTGCGCGCTGTCACAATGCTTTGGGACTGACCGTTTGTTAAATTCCGCGTTAATTGTGAGCTTTTCGAATGTAATAAATTGCTTTGTTTGTAAATACGGATCATTGTGATCATGTAATACGATTAACTATGTTCATAATTAAAATAAACCCGACTAATAAAAGTACACTCTATAACCGTATAATATTTAAAAAAAAAGATATGTTCTCGTAGGCTTTTATGATAAAAACATTAGATTTGGGAGGCGTTATCTTTACTTCATGAAGTTAATTGCAATATTAGCCGTGTTTGGTTGGTTAGTTCAGCACCAGTTCACTACCAATAGATGGCGTTACCGTCCCCGTGAGACGGATTTATATGATTAGTGTAGATCTACTCTCCTGATAGACCTACCTGTACCTACTGGTTATTTTATTTATTTATAGAAAATTAATAAGATATTGTATCTTACAGGTCAGGTAAGTATTAAGATACCTACACATTATAATTTAAAATATGAGCATACCAGGGCCCGTATTCACTATGACCATTTACGCACGTAACGCGCCGCGTTAAGATGACTTCGTGGAATCGTTCGGCAATTGTCGTAATGACATCACACGTTTTCGGCAAGTAATTTCGTGTGGCATAGCGAATAAGAGCCCTGTTTTTAAACTCAGATAGTCACTAGCCCTAAAATTAACATTACATTATTTAGCATTGTAAATCTTTTGTTTTGAGTTTCCGATATTTCGGCACTGTTGCAAGCAATGATGTTATATTAAAAAGAGGAAGATGCGCTTTGATGCGCTTGAACACGGCAACAATAAATGTGGCTGTACAGCCACATTTGAGTTTAGTCTCGCGAAAGCGTTGATAGTAAACACTGCGCGTATTCATTAAATAAAAATGTCGTCCTGTGTTATCCGACGCTGTGGAAATTACACAAGCAAGACTTCTTACCATGCGTAAGTTTACTTATTTAATTCGATTTCTGTTATATTTTCCAAAAAATCTAAAATATTTCTGACCGAACCATAAACGATAGGGTGCGATATGAAATATCCCAGTCAACAATATATCTTCCGTCATAGAACAAAAAAGTAATGTACAACAGAAGCGACAATTTCACGACAATTCCTACCGCTCATGCTAATTAGTGAAAAATTGACTTTGATGAAATTTGCATTTCTTAAATCTCTAAGGTATGATCCAAGAATAATGCCAATATAATCAGTAGTTCTTGAAATATACGCGGACGAATATACAAACACTTACATTTGGTATATTTGCGATAATACAAGCTTAATACTACATTATAAAAATAAAATATTTTGTACTTACGGGTCATCTTGAGAACCTCTTTTTGAAGTCGGTTAATGCAGCCGGTTACAACTAAAGACATTCTAAAAGGTAACAGGCAATGATTGATACAAATAGTAAAACTTTCATTTGTTTCTGGTATTAAATCAAAATATCATCGAGAAAACAAATACACATAAAAGTACAACTAATAATAGGCAATTTTTTAACAAACATTATTCAATCATATTCTATAATCTCATTCATTCGCATAAATTTAACTGTCTTATAAAATTACTAGTAGTCATTTTTTTAAATGTTCTGTGACATATTCAATCATATTCTATAAATATGGCCATTACATCGTTACGAAGCAGCGGAGCATATATCTATCTCGCTTTCACTCACGCTAGTGATCTTGCTATCTCGTTTATACAACGTAGTCTTATTTTAAGTCTACAAAGGTAGGTACGTACTATTATAAAAGTTGACGTGTGTGGGTAAGTTCGGACAACATTGAATTTGCATTCGTTCTGACAAAACGCTTCTTTTAATTAAAAAAACATTGGTTGCAACCGCCATGATCACGGAGGAACTGAAGTGGGTGTTAATTTCTACAAGCAGACAAAACGTTGTTACCCTCTTGCGTGCTCGTTTTTTGTTATTCTCAATGTTAAGTAACAATAATCACAATATCCAAAAAAAAGTCGTAGCCATTTATGTAAATACATCAAGTGTCGTAGCCATATCATAGATAACTTCTTAAAATGGTTCTATTTCATGTAATAGCCAGCTAAATCTGACCACATTGTTGAAACATCAACTTTAATTATCCACGTTTGATCATATCATAAAAAATAATTATATAGGGTTTTCATGATACCAAAGGTGTTCAAATAGATAAAAAAAAACACGAAGACGAAGGCGGGAGCGAAGCCTAGCGAGCTCCCGCCTTCGTCTTCGTGCTTATTTTTTATCCGCCTTATTCCGCCTTCTAGCCTATCCAAGCCAAGTCGGACATTGTTTGACTGTATAATGAAGTAGCCGTGCGTTTAGCTGTTCATATCGTCAAACGCTGATTATTCATTTATCTGGCCAAACTATTTCATGATGTCACCGACAATTTCAAGAAATATAACTTTTTTTTTTTAGCCAACCATAATATTTCATGATCTGATAAATTCTATAATATCGCCACGACACCCACTTGTAAACATTCCGTATATAATGTTAATTTTAATGCTAAGTATACGTAATTATAATTAATTTTCTTGTAATATATTACAACTTAATAGGTAGAAATAAAATAAAATGATATTCCTAGTTGTCGCAGATTTACCAAGTTTCAAATTTATAAATTGAGTTATGAGTTCCAGTTCATAAAATTCGTTTGAAATCTAAATTACCCTTACAATGTTCACTTACCCATATTATAGAGGTAATGGAATTTCTCTGTGATGAGTAAAGTTTCTAGATTGTATTAATCAAATTAGATTTCAAAGGTGACAGGTATACGAATTTTACTTTGTTTCAAACGTTTGAGTTTGGAAGTTAAATTAATTATTTAAAAATCTAACTTTTGAACAATTTAAATGTTTAAGAAATAAAATGATATTAATATGCTTCAGGTAGGCACAATTTGTATTACGTTTGTATAGAAAATTCATCCTCCCCTGATCCCATAAGTTCCCTCACATATCAATATGAATTTCCAAAGCAGTCCTCAACTTTTGTTTCGGGTAAAGATATACCTAAGTATTTCTGATATCAGGTAGTTTTTTATACGGAGATGGATATTCATAACATCCCTAAAGTTCATTTTACAATTTTCACATAGAATGTTGTTCAATGGTTAAAAGTCACTATATATAATCTTATCCAAACTTTGACAGCACTGCTGCGTATTATTATTTTTATAAATATTTATGTATTTGATATTGATATAAATATTATTATATTATAATAGAAGTTGGATCTACCCAGTTGGATCGTCTGACCTAAGTAGACATAGTGATCAACAGCTTCCATAATATCGTTCCCAACATAAACCGGCATGGGTACGACATGGGCATTTGACATGATGTTCGAGGCCATATAGGCATATAGAAAATGAGGCCATATGAGGCCATATAGTTAGCAGAACCGACAACCGCTGAGGAATAAAGGTTCTCGAATGGCGGCCACGAAAAAGCAAGCAAAGTGTAGGGAGACCCCCCACACGATGGACCGACGACATTGTAGCCATCGCAGGAAGTCGGTGGATGGAGGGCAAGATCGCTCGTCATGGCGCTCTTTGGGGGAGGCCTATGTTCAGCAGTGGACTTGTAAGAGCTGACATGATGATGATGATAATTTTATATAGTAGAATTTAAATGCTTGTATTCTATAATTTAAGTAATGTACCAACTAATGTGATACGCGTATCTAGAATTGTACGCCGCCGTCTATTTATTTTACTTCTTACTGTCCATCCAAAGGTTATCTGGAAGAAATCGCTTTAAGCGATAAGACCGCCCATTGTACTACCATAGTTTTAATTCAATTATAATGGGTATGGTTTCTAGCTGGTAATAACAATAAAGTGTTTGTATCGTATCGTTAATCTGTATTTTCGCATTAGGTGCCTGCAAAACAAAGAAAAGGCTTTGTTGGAACAGAAATAAATTTAAATTACTATTGCGGAGAAGAAACGTAGAAAGCCCCTACTTACCGTAAGTACGTGAACGAGGCACCTAGCGTTGTAGGTAAATAGAAGGTACTCCTGTTTACTAAAAGGGCACGTAGTTAGTTAAGTAGGTAGGTACATCACATGTCATGTGTTTCATTTCACAAATGAAACAAGAAATATATAATTTCTATATAAAATAAAAAAATAAAAAAAGTTCTCGTTTAAAAAAGTTTTATAATACCTTTTTATTTCTGTTTGCGTTCCCCGAGACCGCCATTCGGAAATAGGGCGTATTTCCTGGAATTCAACTCAACTAAACAACTTTTGCAGTAAAACTCGCGATTTGATTCAACGTAACTGTATAATAGATTAAGTAGTTCTTAAAAAATTGATTTTCAGTCAGATTTGATTGTTTTTATTAAGGCCCATTTCACAAGAAACCTCATTCGTCTTTGCGTAATAATTTTCAGCAACAGTTTAGGTTATTTCTCGAAGTGAGATACATGAGGGAGGTCGTATGTGTGTTTTTGCAGGTTTCCAGGAGAGCCAAAAGAAAATCTCAGAATAAATCGCTTAAAATCCCGTTATTTTTCTTTCATCTTAACAAAATATTGCTCGTGTGTTTGGGAAACTCTAGTATCTATTAATTTACATTTTTCAAAATTTCAAAATCAGCTTATTTTAATAATAATAACATTATTATTAAAAAAATGTGCTATACGACCTTATGCTTGTGAATGAATTACAATGTCAACATTTTTTAATTATAACTACAGATGTAACGTTATGCTTGCATTTTTTTAATTTAAGTGGTGATGTTTGAAGCTCTTTAATAACTTAAAGCATTATGAATTGGATAAGAAATAAATTTACTTGACTTTTATCTGGTGATGCTTCTTTAGGCACTCTATTTTGTCGTAAATACCTTAAACATAAACAAAAATAAAACATAAGGGCTTCTAACCAAGAAATCATTTAAATAAGAACATGCCAGTCTTTATAAAATAAAAGTTTAACACAAAAAAAGAGGTAGAAAATGCACAAATTATCTTAATCTTATCAGCCTCTGGAAAACTTGGTGGCGTTGATCCCACTACAATTTTTAGATTTCTTGATGTATGTTTATATTGTAGTTGTTTTTTGCGAGACTTTCATCAGGTTCATATATTTACATTCATGTGTATTTTCATTTTGTTCATAACTATAGTGACATCCATACTTTTATAATTATTAGTAGCAGACTGCGGCTGTTATTCTAACAGATCGTATTAAGTAATGAGATCTTCAATATTAACTGCAGCTAGTGTTTGAGGTGAGTCTTCTGGAATAAATATCCACTTCTTCACTTGATTTTTACGTATTTGTGTTATGACGATTTTTCTGGCGAATTACTAATATGGCTCTCATCCGAAAGATTATCAAGTTCATAATTTGTATCTTTCAAGCTGTCGTCGCTATCAAGATCAAGTATTTCCCTCAGAAGATCTGTAAAAGATAATAAACAATAATAATGAGAGAATCTCACATACCTACATTCTATATTAAAAAATATCAATAAGGTCCTAAACCCTGGATTTAAACTCGTGATCCTGCAAAAAAAAAACTGCACCATTGTATGAATGATCATACTTGCATTTTTTTTTTAATAACGTTAGCAATTTCCTTACGTACTATTATTATGAGTTTTGCTATCAAATGGACCAGAATTGCTAGGTTCGCCATGTAGTAGCTCTGAAAAATAAAAACATTATAAGACAAAATAAATAACTATTCCTAATTCCAAGATAACGTAAATAAATATAAACCAGGGAAATCATTAGCGGCGATAATGCATTTTATTAATGATGCTAATTTTACATCCAGGTTTAATAACATAGTACTATGAAAAGAAGAAAAAGCAATGATTAAAAAAAAAAGAGTTTCGCTATCAGATGGAACAAAGTTGCCGGCATCGACGTTTAGTAGCTCATGGTAGCTCTGAAAACAACATCATTTTAAGATTTTTCAGTTGGCAAATTCTGATTACGTAAATTATGAATATTATAAAGCTGAGAAGCATTACTGTATTCTAATATTGATGTATGTTGGACAATCATGACACTTTTAAACTGGCTAGGTTTCATATTGCACTTTTAATTGATCTACAATAAAATAAAAACACCAGTTATAAATTCCTATAAATATTTTAGGTAGACTTATAGTAAAACTGGTCTTGTCAGTGTCACCGTTAAATTATCTCCTCCTCCTATCTAACTCTAGTACAATTTTTTGCTATATTTCATAGTTCAACGAGTTTTCTCCATTTATTAATTAACTGAATGAACAACTTTTTCTGCAAAACAAAATAGGTATATTATAATAATATAACAGAACAAAACCAAACCACCACGCAAACGGGTAGAAGCTATTTTAGAGTTATAATCTTTTTTTACTCACTTCAATTTCATCCTTCATTGTACTCATACTAGTTTGAAAATAAAAAAAATACCATAGAGTAACATACACTTTTTAAGAAACGAATCACGACAACTGATTGTTTATAATAAAATTATTAACTGGCAGTTGGCAGGTTGGCAGTCGTGAACTTGCTCTGATTGGTTGACGACGTCGGCCGAACGACCCATCATCTGTGAGAAGGCACGATGTCACACGATTTGCGGTCGTTTACGCCCTTTTTACCAGAGGCATAGTGTAACTTTTGCACATGAGTACTTGTTTAAACGATGAAGTAAGACAATTTGATAGGCATCAAGTTTGATGTAAATTTAAACCATAATTTATTGAAATGAAACATCCGAAGCATATGGCTATATATTAATTTACGTCCAAGGGAAGGTTTAAGCTTAAGAGCCATTAAACTATTATTGCTAATAGATGTTTTTTACTCGGACTGTCTCTGAGGCACAAATTTGCGTATAAACATAGTGCCTACCATAAGCGTTAAATATTTTAGAAGCATTTAAACTGAAATCTATTCACGACGTTCAAATGCTTAGATAAATAACGCATAAAAACTGAAGTTGTAATGAAGCTTTATTCCACGGTATGATTTAGAAAATTCACGATATCTATACCTTATGCAACTGAAAATCTCTGGATTGAAAAGGGATAGAAATATTTATGTCAGATGTGTAAAAAGAGAAAAAAGAGCCCAATTCATCATTTAAATAAAACTATTTTGGTCGGATGTTTATATCCGACCTTATGCATCTCACGTCGAGATTTAAGATGTTGTTTTGAAATGTGATAGCTCTATTCATTTTGTCTTTACAAAATGTTGTACAATACCAATTTGTTGCATGAAGGTAAGTCAAACAATTGACTTTTTGCGCAACAGCCTGTGTTCGTCCACTGCTGGACATAGGTCTCTCCCAATTGAATGAACGCCGCAGAGCCCGATCTTCGGCTCTTCTCATCTAGTTTCTGCCGGCCGCCTTTCACAGGTCGATCGTGTCGTCACTCCACCTGGCCGGTGGGCGTCCTACACTACGTTTGCCAAGACTCTGTCGTCACTCGAGAACACGTCTACCCCAGCGGTTGTTGTCATGGTGATGAAACGTTCATTGGTTTCATGGAACCGATAACACTAGCCCCTTCAACATCTTGAGATACCTCGAGACTAAATTAGGGTTAACTCAAACTAAGAGGTGACTAGAGTAGACAACTAGACTAGGGGAGTCTTGGCCGTCCTAGATCGTATAACACCAGCCACCCCCTTCTCAGCTCCATTACTGAGCTAAAATATATGAATTTACTAACTGTTGACCGTTACTATGTCCCCATGCTTAATCAGGATGATAAATTGTCATGTATTTCTCTAGACGTACTGACATAGTAACATTACGGTTAAATGTTCTTTATATCTCTAAATAACATTCATAGTTCACTTATAAGATAATTTACAAAGTGAATCTAAAGTAAGTAGCTTTTACCTTTCAGCATGCAGGCTTAGATACGAGTATAGGTATGTTATTACAATTTCACAATACACTAAATCTATGTTTATTAAGTGTAAGAAATAACATGCTTTTTAATAGGTATCAGTACCCTCACCATTATCCAGGCCAATCCTCTATTGATCTTTATATTTAGCAAGCTGTTTTCAATTAACCAGACCTTTACAAAACTTCTGTGTCTTGCATGTAACTTTTTAACGAGCGGCTATGTAGGTATAACCCAGTTTCACAATCTTAGATATTTTATGTAAATAACAGTGCAAAAAACCGCCTTAAAATGGTGCAATCCATAATTTGAGATAATTATTTTGAAAAAAAAAATGATATTCGTGAATTATTTAACTGTTTTTAAGCTTTTACTTTTGCATGATAGTCATTATAAACATTCTAAACAAATTTATACTGAGCCAAAGTTTTTTTCGTTATTTTTCTATTTTTGTGATTTTGATACCTTACTCCCCGTCACTTGGCTACTTGTCACTGCCCTCACAGACACAGTTGTACAAAACTTGAGCTTAATTAAACGTGATCTTTGTTTTAAATTCAGGTATTTTCTTTAATTTTTTACCATTAAATCCTCGTTTAAATTAGTTGAGCCTTAAATTTAATAAATTTACAAAATAAATTTTATTCCTGGACGGCTTGATCACAGGGCTGAAAACTCCAACAGGCAAGGGCAGATGACTAATAATAAGCCGTATAGGCAGCGGAGAAGATTTTGTTGGAGGTGTCTGCTTGGGTTCCAGTCCAAAACAAATAGTGCAGACTATCACCAGACATGAACTCGGAGTGCTTTGAAGTATGGTTACAGGAGAGTCTGCCAAAGTTGAAGCAAGATTCTGTTTTGGTGATGGATAACGCCCCGTACCACAGCCGGAAAGTGGAACGGATCACTACTACCGCCTGGAAAAAAGCCAATGTCCAAGAATGGCTTAGCGAGAATAACATATAAAAGCCCAAATATTACAAATTGTTAAAGCACACAAATCATAATTTAGTAAACATGAGGTGGATGATTTGGCCGTCCAGTATGGTGTCACCATTCAACGAACGCCCCCATATTTTACACAAGTGAAATTTTTTCGTACATCTACATCTACAATGTGTGTGAACGAACACACAAACGCGCAATTATTTGCTAATTTTGACTTGTAAAAGTGCTATTATTTTGCATATTTATAATAAAATACTTTGACTTTTTTTTCTACGATTGTTTGCCCCTAAATCTAACCACCCGGCTTACTTGGCCTATAGGCAACTACCATTGCGTCTTGCGTAGCTTAACGGGACTTTTGCTTTTAAGCACAGCTAGAATTAGGCATTAGACGTGGCCTTTCTGTTAAATTCTGTTGTGTTATTTACCAAACAGAGCGCGTCGCGTCGCTTCGGTATCTTTCCTATGACAGATGATACGCAAATTGGAAATTGATGATTGTATTTTTAACCAATTTGGTTTAGTTAGGAAAGTTATTGGTAAATTATACGATGTTCTCACTATTATTATTATTAAGAGGCTACGGTGTCCCACTGCAAGACAAAGGCCTCGCTACCCTCTCTCCACTTTTCATGGCTGTGCTACGGATGGCCACTCCTTCAAATAGGAGTCAAGGTCATCTTCTTGGTCTACCGCGACGTCGTTTTTTGTTTTGTGGGACCCATTCTGACGTCATTATGGCCCAAAGTGACTTTGGCATTCGGCTGTGTGCTTCCCAGTCCCATTTCAGCATGGCCGCCTTCTGAGTCATGTCCTCGATTTTTGTCTTGGAGCGCAGTATGGTATTCCGGATGCGATCTGTCAGCTTCACGCACAGAATACTGCGCTGCATAGCTCGCTGGCAAACCCCGAGGGCAGATCTCTGAAGACATGTCAAAGAGAAAAGACATGTCAAAGGGCATCTTATTAAGTACGTACTAAAAAAAAGATAAATAAAAACTATGTCCCTGCGAAACAAATAAGACGGATTACGCACAAAGCTGCTACAAATTCCACATAAGATATCACCTCAGATTAGGTCGCCATCGCTGTCGACAGCATTGTCTACCTACAATGTATTTACTAGGTCAGTAGACAATCTTCCTACAGAAAGTTAAGTAATTCACTGAAATAAAATTAGGTACGATTTATGATGGTAAATTAATTCTGGCATGACCGTCTTCGTACCCGTGTTTGTCGGTTCTGGTGATACCTACACACCAGAAACCACAAACTGGCAAACAAAAGTTGTACTTGTGTCATAGATCTGCTTAAAGGGGGGGGGGGAGCGATACGGCACGCTTTAATAAAACGTAAACAACTACAGGTAAAGCCAAACATATCCACACACCACACAGCAACATTCCCACCGTTCGTCGTGTCGTGCTTCATGTGCATCAACAACAAAGATAGAGAGATATACGCAGACAGTACCTACCTAGAGCTTATGAGTCAGTCACTGCTAACACGTGCTAAACAAACGCCACTCCAATTGTGACTAAGGCCAAAGGAAGTCTATTGATGCAGTCCAGTTCGCAAGTCGTCACTCAACCTAGCCGGCAGGCGCCCTACACTAAGTTTGCCTAAGCGTGGTCTCTACTCTAGAACTCCTTTACCCCAACGGTTGTCAGTTCTTCGAGAGATGTGCCCAGCCCATTGCCACTTCAGCTTGCTAATTCTTAGAGCTATGTCGGTAACTTTGGTTCTCTGTCGGATTATTTCGTTACGAATGATGTCCTTAAGAGAAACACCGAGCATAGCTCTTTCCATAGCTCGCTGAGCGACTTTAAACTTATGAACCAATCTCACCGTGAGTGCCCACGTTTCGGCTCCGTAGGTCACGACTGGTAGGACGCACGTATTGAAGACTTTCGTCTTTAGGCACTGTGGTATGGATGAAGAGAAGACTTGACGAAGTTTACCAAATGCTGCCCATCCCAGCTGAATCCTCCCATCGGCTTCCCTCTCGAAATTGTTCCTACCCTCGAATTGTGTCTGCCCGAGGTAGTCATATTCCTGCACAACATCAAAAGGTACACCGTTAATGATAGCTGATCTCGGGGTAATGAGGTCGTTAAACATTACCTTAGTTTTGTCTATATTCATGCCGAGACTGACAAGTTGAGAGGCGTCAGCCAGATCGGTCAGCATTCGCGCAAGTTCCGGCAGCGATTCAGCTATAAGGACGATATCATCGGCGAATCGTAGATGTGAGATGTACTCGCCATTTATGTTTATGCCCGTACTTTTCCAATCCAGCGTCTTAAACATATTTTCAAGGGCGTTCGTGAACAGTTTCGGAGAAATAACATCACCCTGTCTCACTCCCCTGCGAAGCTGGATATGCTTAGTCGGCTGGTTCTGTACTTGTACGGACATAGTCGCGGCATCATACAAGAATCTCAACACCTCGATGTATCCAGCCAGTCCACTTGGCATCGCTACAGGGACTCGAGCACAGCCCAGGTTTCAACGGATCATAGTCCACAAAAGCAAGACACAGGGGCTCTTCGGTCTTCTGTGTAAACTGCCGCACTGTGTGGATGTGGTCTATAGTCCCGTAAGAGTTGAATATCTTCCGGAGCTCACAAAGCACTGGTTTTTCTGCTGCTTTCAAGAGCTCCGAAGTGACTCGATCTCGATCTCGTCTAGGCTGACTTCCGGCAGATTATCGGTGTAGTGGCGGGTTAAAGTGGCTCGAGATTCCTCATTACTGGGTTCGGGTCGTTGAGCATGCGACAGCATGCGGGCTAAGAAGTCTTCTATCTCGACGAGAATCTCCGGCTTTGAGGTGACGATATTGCTAGATGATGTTCTTAGCTTCGTCAAATGGGGCCACTTCAATTGGTGGGCAAAGACTTTAGACCCCCGATTTTGCTCAATAGCCTTTTCTATGCGGCGTGTGTTGGATTTTTTTTCCCGTGGTCCACCTCAAGATTTCTGGGTGTACCAGGGGTCTTTATTTCTTTCCATGGTCCACCTTAGTTCACCTGGCTGTACCATGGGCATTTTTTTCTTCCCGTGGTACACCTCGAGATAACTGGGTGTACCAGGGGTTTTTATTTATTTCCATTGTCCACCTTAGTTCACCTGGCTGTACCAAGGGCAATTTTTCCTCCCCTTGGTCCACCTTAGTGTTGTCCACCTTAGTGTTGTCCACCTTAGTTCACCTGGCTGTACCAAGGGCAATTTTTCCTCCCCTTGGTCCACCTTAGTGGATACATACAAATTATTTATTTCAATTTATTTTTCGTTTTTAAATTATGGATAAGGTCATCACGAAAAAGTAAAGTTTGTCAGTCAAGGAAAGTAAAAGTTACAAGTAACAAATGATTTAAAAGGTATCAAACAATTTTTGTCCTCTTTGACGTGATCTAAATACCTTGTTTTTTTTAACGTATTTTGAATAAATTAACACAGTAAATGCCGAATCTGACTAAATCTGATTAATATCAATAAGGGTCAAAATTGTATCTCGCTAATTTTTTAAATGTACATAGCTTCAAAATCATTTCAAAATTAAGTTTTACGATTTCCCAACCCCCCCCCCCCCCCCCCCCCGTACCAACCGTAATATTATAATAATTAAGTAGTGGGGGACAATGCGACATGCTTATCATTGAAATTGTTTAAGACTGTACGGAACTAGCGGAAAAAAATATACCTATCATATTTAATGTCTTTTGTCCTACGGAACTAGTGGGAAAAAAAGTATGACTACTTCCGTCACGGAACTTCTCTCACGGAACTATTGGGAACGAATGGTTAACCATGGAAACAAAATAACTCCTGGTACACCTAGTTATCTTGAGGTGGACCACGGGAAGAAAAAAATGCGCATAGTACAGCCAGGTGAAGTAAGATGGACCATGGAAAGAAATAAAAACCCCTGGAACACCCAGAAATCTTGAGGTAGACCACGGGAAGAAAAAATTGCCCCTGGTACACCCAGGTGATCTATGAAGGTGGACCACGGGCAGGGCGCGGTACGCTGCAGCTGACAAAACTTAGACCGCTCTCTCCGTAGGATTCGCACCACTTGGTCCAGGGCCTCTTCAACGTCATTCAAGTTTTCCAGAGCAGCAAATCGGTTTTCCAGATGAATTTGGAACTGTTCTGATCCCACGACGATTTGGAGCAGGTTGGGTCAGAGTGTAGAATTCATCAGACGGGATCTGTCAAGCTTAAAATTGATATCCAGAGAGCCGCGTAGTAGTCAGTGATCACTACCGGTCTATGGTACATCTTGATCACAGAGACGTCGTGGTACAAAATCTCTACATGGCCTTCACTCGGGAGAGGGGATAAAACTATTCTTACGTGAGTACTAAATGAACATTTCAGAGCAAAGCATTAGGTAAAAGCAAGTATGAAATCTATCTGTTTCAACATTAATGTACAGTTTTAGTAACATATTTGAAACACTCTTGGAACCTTATACATTTAATGGGGTAACCCCCTTACTTATAAAAAGTTATGCAGTGATTAAGTAATGAGTAGTAATTTCATTACTAATCATTGCATAACTATGGCATAACTTTTTTTAAGTAAGTGGGTTAAATTATAGTATCTTAACTTAAAACATAACTTAAAAAAAACTCTCTTATCGCGCAATAATACCATTCAATATATATATTTTTTAGTTCAATCGGTCACAATAGCATACAATTTTTCATAAACTACTATCATGACAAGGCAGCAAGGCTTCCCAGCCCATTCAGCCAGAGCAGCGATTACTATCTTATATAAATATATTTTTATTGTTTTGTAAACTATCGATTAAAAATGATCTATGTTAAGCTAAGAGTATTTTTATTTTAATTTTTTTATACAGGTAGGGAGAAATCCTCATGGATACCGCGGAAGTTACCGCGGTTATGTTGGACTCCGCTTTTCGGCGACCTACCAACTAAAACCCCCTCCCTGGTTTCGTCCTCCTCCAACATGATCGGAGCCTGAGGTGCGATTTTTGAATATCACCGAGTGATTAAATATCAGCGAAATGATAAGCGTCATGACAAGTCACCGATTTCCCAAAAGTCGTATTTTTGAATTTCACTGGGTGATAAAAGATATCATACGTATGATTTCGTTTACGAGTGCCTCCCCCCACTCATTTTGAAATCACCCGGTGATATTTTTGAAATTTCGTTCATAGTTTCTTATATTTACCTACTTTACGTGTGTTGTTTTTCCTAGGAGTAGGAGGTAACGTAATCATACGATTGTCTATAGCAAAGATGAGCAGTATTTATATGTTGGTAGACAGGGTATGATATTCAAAAATACCACTTTTGCGAAAAGCTGATTAGTGACACCGGTGTCACTCAAAAATCGCACCCCTGTTCTAGCTGTTTTCCCTTCATACCAGTTTTCATGTTTTGTATCACTGTGGGTGGGTTTCCCACCTAACTCATTTCTTTAAGAAAGACTAGTTGTGTTCCTTATTCAAATAAAGCATGCGAACAGAGCGTGTTTTTTTTTGTTTTTTTTTTATTGATATTTTTCATGTGTACAAGTTTTAAGTATGCAATTAGAATCTATTTCCTTAATTTTATTTATTTACAAATTACATTTTATTTGTATGATTACACTCATATACTTTACTATATGACGCAATCATACTTTTCTTAATCTACTTTATTTCTATTATTTACTTTAATCACTATTTTCCTACAGAATTCTAAAAATATATTCCTATCATTACTTTTAATAATAGTTGGTAAGTTTTCTACAATTAAATCAATGTCTAATATTTGTTCTAAGTCAAATCTATCTCTGGCAAAAACAAGGCAGCTAAGAGTATTACTCCGTAAGGACTATACTTTATGTACTGTGATATTACTATACTGTATCTGATCCTTTTGTAATAACAATTAAATATTTAGGAAAACTAGATAAAATCTTACGTGAGAAAGGAGAGAGGGGAGGGAGTCTGAAAAATCGTGTGTCCTTACATGGGGGAGGGGTCAAACATGGGCAAAATCGACCTTACGTGATTAATTAATGGCCCCTGACGCTTGTAATAGAGCCGAAATATGGGAAACTCAAAGCAAAAGCAATAGGTACGTAGGTACATGGTAAATACAGTTTCAAATGTTGACTTCATTTTAAATATTCATAATCGATTTAAAAAAGCAGGAGGTTCTGTGTTCGACTGTATATATGTTATGTTCACCGATTTCTCCGTCAATTGCGGACCGATTTTGAAAATTCTTGTTCTTTTTGGTCCCATATAAATTATGTCAAAATGGATCAGTATTTTCTTAGTTATTAATTAATACATTTGAAGTCGAGTTTTTGTACCATGCTGTATTGTACAGCAAAGCAGTTGTTCAATAAACACTTGGTTGTTACAATACCACAACACACAACAGACTCCCTAAAGTTGGATGTTTGTTTGTTTGTCGTATAAGGTAGTGCTGGCTTCTGGTGTCAGAGTTTGTCAAGCCGCCCGAAGGCCTCTGACATGGCTTAACGACTGCTATTAATCAATAACAGCCGGGACCGACAGCTTAACGTGCCCTCCGAAGCACGGGAAAAGTTAGATAGACTGATAGTGTATGTCAAAGAGTATACAAATACTACGTAAGAGTTGTAGTAAGAGTGTATGTGATAAAGTTTTTTAAGAAATTCGAAAACAGTAGTGACACAATGTTGTCTTTGGTTTTATTGCATGAAGATCTCATACTGGTGTACAAAATACTGGGTGTACACACGCACTGTCTTCGTAAAAATAAGTTAGAATCCCGGTGTGGGAGAAACAAAGGAAAGCACCGCTTGATCGATGTTTCTCGCGAGACCATCTGTCTTCATTGCAGCCCTGTGTCGCCCACTATTGCAGAGAAACCAACATTTAGGCACTGGATTATATGTACTACGCATTTAGGTAGGTTTCTTATAATAGTTGCAACCAGATATGGGCACATTTGGATGATGTTGGTACCGAAATAGGTACCTACCTACATGTCATGATTTCATCAAAACATAACGACGTCTTCACAAAACAATGTTTTAGATTAAGTATGCATGATCCTACCTACTATTGAACTTTATGACCGACAGTATTCAGTGGTCGGTAAGAACTTTTGGAAATGTGTTTTAACGATCTTGTTAACCCGGAAGTCCGGAAGCGATTGCAGTCAATGTTGTACCCCTTGAATTTGTCCAACAATAATTATGTTTACTGGCAAATATTGCAATTGATTTTTAACTTTAACAAGACATAAGTTCAAAAACTAAAACCAGACTACGGTCGGGTAAAAAATAACCTATGACACTCTTGCGATGAAGACGAATCGATTGACACCTCGCTTGTCAAAATCGGACCTATAGGGGCGACGCTATGGTGGAACATCCACATACCCAAATGTGATCCTCTCCATTCAACGTATGTCTGGAAGAAACCACTTTAAGCTATAAAACCGCCCATTGTACTCGATTTAAGTTAAATTTATATGCTTGTTTTTGTTTTCTTTGGTGTGCAATAAAGCGTTTATCTATCTTTCTATCTATCTACCCACATACATATATATATATATACATATCAATGTATACATTCGTACATAAATGGAGAGAGGTATGCTTGGAGTTTCTCTGATGGACAAGATTCGCAATGAAGATATCCGACGGAGAACCAAGGTGACCGACATAGCCCTTAGAATAAGCAAGCTAAAGTGGCAGTGGGCTGGTCACATTTACAGAAGAACCGATAACGTTGGGGTAGACGAGTTCTTTAGTGGAGACCACGTTTAATCAAACGTAACGTAGCGTTTAGTGTAGGACGCCCTGTGGCCAGATGGAGTGACGATCTGCGAAAGGCGACTGGAGGAGAATGGATGAGGAAAACTGAAGACCGAGCTCAGTGGCGTGAATTAGGAGAGGCAACGTCCAGCAGCGGACAGATATAGGCTAATGATGATGATGATACATATTTAGACTGTTTAACTCATTACTCTTCCCCTGCTTCACCATAGTCGGGTAAAAAGGAAGCCAATAGAAGAATTCAGCTTGGTTGGGCAGCATTCGGCAAGCTTTGTGAAGTCTTCTCGTCGTCCATACCCAATGCTTTAAGACAAATGTCTTCAATCAGTAACAGTCATGATCATGACCTAAGGAGCCACCTCACGATCAGAATAGTCCACAAATTTAAGGTCACTAGATAGAGCTAAGATGCTTATTATGCTTGGATTTTTCTGAAGTACAAGATTCGTAATGAAGTGATCCGACAGAGAACCAAGGTAACCGACATATCTTTACGTATAAGCAAGTTAAAGTGGCAGTGGACTGGTCACATACCCGAAGCACCGTTAACTCATGGGGAAGACGGGTTCTCAAGTGGAGACTAAGTTTAGGTACCTAACTAAACGTAGCGTAGGAAGCCCTGTGGACAGGTGGATTGACGATCTGCGAAAAGCGGCTGTCAGAAACTGGATGCGGAGAGCTGAAGAGAGCTCAGTGTCGTGCACTCCGAGATGCCCACGCCCAGCAGTGGACAAGCAAGGCTGATAATGATGACAGCATATGTGTGGAGAATTCGGCGTTAATACGAATAACAGACTAAGAAAAATTATAACAACCCGCACTGATAATAGATTCGTACGAATACTGATGACACTGTTATTGTAAAAAATGCAGCCAATATTACTAAGAAAAAAAACTTAGGTAATAATCTTCTAAGTACTTACTTTGCGTGTTTCTGAGATGAGATGAAACAAAAGGCACAGCTTGATCGATGTTATTTGAAGCCATCTATCTTCATTGCGCGCCTGTGTCCCTCACTATTGTGGGGATAGAAATTAAGAAGAAATATACACCGCGAGTGTCGGGTTTACTTCCGGGATAGGGAAGTTGGAGCCAGATGGGATTACGTTTCGGTTGAGGAAAAAGGTTTGTGGTGGAACATTAATGTAAATTCTCTGAAACAACAACAAATTTTAAATATTATTGCCGATGAACGTAGCTGTGCTCTGATCTATTCTTTAGTAAAGCTTTAAGTAATAAAAAAATGTCTAGATAATTTAAAACAAGCTATTTAGCTAATAAGCTACTATCATTGTTTTTAATCGTCTGTTTGTTTGTCTGTTCGCGCATCACGTAAATTCTACTGGACCGATTGAAATAAGAGTTTCATTGATGGATAGGTTAGGGTTTGACTTAAAAACTATACCTTGTTTTTTATAGCTTGATCTCCATGACGGCTGTCATCGAAATAACGAGCATGAAGTTTCGTATGTTTTACAGTCAAAATGTACCCAAAACAATATCGTACTTTATTGGTGTGACGGAAAGGGATGTTCAATTTTCATTGCGACATCTTAATAACAGACTATAAAACAATAATAATCGATTATGAAAACCGAAATATTTTTTTTTTGCTTATTCGTAATAAATACATAAAAACGTTTCCACAAGCTAATTTGAATCTATTGTTGTGGTAAAGTGCAAAGATTTTGAATTACTTTTACTAGCGTAAAATAGAATCCGCTCTAATCTAATTTTGTTCTAGCAAAATTTCACGTTTTATTTGGTCTAGATGGTCTATACTCTATAAGCAGCACAGAAAAAAAAAACATCCGTAGGAAAAAATATTATCAAGAACTAGCTTTCGCCCGCGACTTAACTCGAATTATAATAATAAGTCGAAGAACTGACAACCGTTGGGGTAAGCGAGTCTTATTACCACGTAGAGACCATGTTTAGGCGAACGTAGTGAGACCGTTTGGCCAGGTGGAGAGACGAGTTGCGAATGGCGAGAAGAGTTGCAGATCGGGCTCAGTGTCATTGACAAGGAGAGGCCTACGTCCAGCAGTGGATGAATACGGGCTGATTATTTTGATGATGAGGATTATAGATGATGTGTCACCACATGAAAGTAAAGATAATACATACTTACCTACCATCGTTTAAATATACCTAATAACTAATATATTATGATATTCATCGATCCATTGGATTACAAAAAGTGTACAAACTTGCATAATGAATGCTTGACGATTCTACGTTTTCACTTTTATAAATTGATGTGGATGTTTCTAACTAAATAAAACAACTATTTCTTTGAACAATAAATTTTACTTTACTTTACTTTGGATATATTATATTTAATTGACCAAGCGAGCGCGCGAAGCATCTGTTTCAGCTTGGGCAAAAATGCTTTCGTATATCCGGATGTCTGTCCAGATTTCTGTACTCCTCTCCAGGTCGCATTTGTCAATCGATCTAGACGAAACTTGGTATACAGGTTAAGCGATTTTTAGAATTTTTAGTCGTCGGGGATTTTTTGGGTAGCTCCTCAAAATGCAGTAAATTGCTCACTGTTAGGTATCTACCAGTGAAATCAGCCCTTTACCTACTAGGTGATTGATGGAGCACCTTGGTTATTACTGTTACTTTTACAATAAGGTAACTAGATAGCGCTACTGTGCACCACTAGATTGTTTGCAAAAAAGGTTGTGCTCGCGAGGTCTACAGCTCGCAGAGTATTGGTTTGCGTCACGCATGAAATTGGACAAGAAAGCCAAAAAATATGATATTTTACGGCATATTGAGACAGACAGACCTACAAGAGGAATTACGAGATCTTAAAATAGGACAACCTCAAGAATCTCCATAAAACATAAAAAAAACTCCGTATTCTTATAGAAAAAAATTTGAAACTCCTTTTTGGATGAATCAATTTTGATAAAACAAAGATAAAAACCTTCGCAGGACTCCAAGGAATACAGTACAAACATCATCAAAATCCATCCAGTGGTTTCTGCGTGATGAAGTCACAGACAAACAGACAGATAGTCAAAAATTCTAAACGAAATTTTTGGATTCTCCTACTTTCATATACTGAAATAAAAATGTTATTTTTTCGATATTATTTTTCATGTACAGATTTCACTTTGTTTATATAGTTTCATTATATGTATTGATAGATACAGATAGATAGATAGATATAGATAATATATGTACTAGAACAGTCACAATTATAGAACATAAATGAGCAACATAATTATATGATCGTGTTTTATTCAACATCGTTCTATAATCGATGTTTTCCTAGACTACCCCAACCCTAGAAATATCACTCTGGCAGCTGTCTTTGCCATCAAGCTATGTTGTACAAACACGTAGTATTTATATACTCTTTGATACAAACTATAGTAACTTACTTACTTAGTGTACTTGGTAAACTTATCAGTATGCTGTATATATTTGCTTTGCCGTACTTTCGTTTGTGCTGATTCAAAGCGCCATCACCGAGCCTCCATGGAACTAAAATTGAGATTGTCTCATTTCCTAACGTTAGTCACAGAATAAAATAATAGTACAGTTCGTTAGTTCTGTGGACGCTCACTACTGCTATCAGCGCCAAAATGGCAATAATCAAATGCTATCTTTGCGATGTTCGTCAAAAGCATGTCTAGAGTACGGAGTAATATTATGCAGTTCTCTATGACTTGGTATCTGAATCCGATCAGTAAAAGTCTGGAATCGATAAAAACGATTTGACGTCTGAATGAAATTTGTTATATTGGTTCTGGAATAACACATCTTCTTTTTTATCTATATACATATATAAATGATTGTGTCTGTATTCTATGCGCTCCTAAAACATTGATCGGATTATGACGGAACTTTGGTAGGGTCTTCTGATGAAGCCTGGGATGGTTTATGGCTAAAAATTTCATCACAATTTAGAAGAAAAAAAAAAGTATCTTTTTATGATCTTGATGTATATGAAGCATTTGAAGTTTTTGAAATCAAGCCTTCCACCACGCAACTAACACAGAGTTGGTTGGACAAATCAGCTGCTCGTCGAGTTATCACCTGTGGCCAGAGCCCCCCTCCCCCCCCCCCCCCCCCCCGAGGGTGTCTACCAGCTCAAAGGGACTCCTTGCTCACAATAATTTAATTGTACTTAGTAGTGCGAGCCTTCATTTTTCAACGGGCAGCGGAGGCTTCGTAGCGTGCTTTGTGATCTGTGGGTGTACCTTGGATAAGTAAAATTATATATTCTGTGCTTGGATTAATTAAAAATGGCCCACAACTGCTACGGCAAGGTCGGCGGCGCCGCTAGCACGGCAACGGCGACTACGTTTTTTTTATTTTTGTAATATTGGGGTAGGGTTGCCAGGCCCAAATATGGAAAACCTAATAAAAGTATTATATTTGGCCGCACATTTGGCCAAAAAGGCGGACATTTTTAGCCACAAACTTAAAGTGTTTGTTAGATATCACACATTTTAGGAGTTTTCCAGGAGTCTTCATACGTACACGTTTCCTTCAGCTATATTCAGCAAACTTAGGTTTTGAAATGAAGTATATTTAGTTTAGTATATATAACGTGTGTATTCTGTTTCTTTAAAAGTTAGGTCCAAGAACACAGACTTGAGCGAATCAACCAATTTTAGAATGACAGGTTATTTGTATTTAGAATGAATAATGAACTATCAAAATGAAAAGAAATGGATTATGAAAGAATTAAGATATCAAAAGAGTATTATTATGAAAGAGGTTTGGACCTCGTCACACACCTCATAAAAGCACTGAGCCTTGTCCTAACAGAAAATCGAATAGTAGGTACAAGCAACCCCTCTGATAAACTTGTCAAAGAAAACACGGAATACTTCCACATAGGTTTTATTATCTATAGATTCTTACCTCCTATCTTATAAATAGTATATACTTATTTTTCTACACAATACTCACAAATTATATTATACAGCGTCAATTTTAAATGCAATTTAGATACAAAAATACTGTCTATTATACACCTTTTTAGAAAATGTTCAGATTATGATCCAAATGAAAAAAAGATTAAAAATAAACACGAATTTAATAGGTATTTCTTTTATATTTGTTTCAAATAGCCCCAAGCACATTTTAGGTGACACAAATAATAATTGTTTGAAGGTTCCAAAGGGACGTAATTAGAAAAAGAGAAGAAGAAGAAAAATTAGACGTAATCCTAATTTTGTGGCTACTCTATCTGTTTCTTCATCGATAGGAACTTCAAAATTTCATTTTTTTAAGGGCCTGCGGCATGTGAGGCGATATACTTCCGCGAATGAATTTACCTTGAAAAAGTATTTCTTTTTCAGTAGGTACTTCAAGCCGCATGTCCCAATTTTTTTTTTATGCTGTTTAGTATTTAGTCACTCCTTGAACACAATTTTTGTGCAAAACAATAAAGTAATAATTTATTTCGTCACTATTTGTTTTTACAAAATATTCTGACACCTTATAGTAAAAGATATTTTGGTGATTATGTTAAATGTCGGTATTAATAGTCCCCACACAAAGATTCCCTGTGTTGTGGGAAACTAATCTCTTCCAGGAATTACAAAAAAACAAACATAATTATACTATTATGTTAATCTAAATTGTTTTGTTTGTTGTTTGTTTGTCGTATGAGATAGTGCCGGCCTCTGGTGTCAGTTTTTGTCAGGCCGCCCGAAGGCCTCTGACATGGCTTAACGACTGCTACTAATAAATAACATCATAATATAAGGTAGGCAACTGCCTACTCGTATAAGTTTCTACATCGATAATAAATTTCAGTTAAAGTTTACAACTATTAAAGTTATCAAGCTAAACAGGATAACAACATTATTGGCCTCTCATTACTAATCATACATTAACCAATTGGGTCACAGTGACCACTACACCGCTATGCAAATTTTCGCTCCAGTTTCTAATACTGTCATAAGTGGACGGTAAAAAAATACGTTTAGAAAACTGTGACCACTACACCGCTATCTAAATTTTCCCACCAGTTTCTAATACCGTCTTACGTGAACGGTAAAAAAATACCTTAAAGAGTCATCGGTCTTTGACAGGTGTGCAAAATTTGAATGAAATCTGACCGTTTAAAGTGGGTCAAAATAGCGTCCAAAGGAGTCGGTTACAAACAAACAAGTGAAGTATAAAAATAGTTTTTATATTAACGTTTTGCTAACTTTTTCTATTTTGTACAGAAATGGTAAGCTGAGAGATTTGTGTAAATTAATTTCCTTTAACTCTAGACAAACGCTTTAAATAAGAGGTCAGGCCTGTCTCACTCGATGTACATGCGCACACGAATTTCTGTAACGCCCGCGTCACTCTATCCGTGGCTTGCCGCGAGATAGACTGACATAGACTTACGCGTTAGAAAGAGACGCATATAAAATGATACGCATCACGGTCGTGCGAGCTGAATTGCACTTTAATGAGTGGCGGCAAGAGTCGCTTTTTATTTGTCTTAGCGTGGTGAGCCTTCTGTACGTTAGTACTATTATTTCTTCTGTGATAGGGCTTTTATTGAAACATAGATAGAACATTTAAACAGAGAATTGATAAATTGTTTTGTCACTTAAATTGTGCTATGGGCAGTGTCTCTTCAAATGAAAATATTACTGTTCAATTCTTACAAAATATAACAAAAACAGTATTCTGCAAAACATTTTTCAAACATAGCCCAGTCTAAACAAGACCCAATCAAGGAAAGTTATTTACAGTTAACTCGAGCTTGCGGTCCTGCGATTCTCAAATGTTGTTCATGTCGTATAGAACTTGCGCGATCGTTCGAGAAGCTTCGACGCTGCTGAGAGCGATGCAAGCCAGGTGGGCCTCGTATGATCGGAGCTGCCTGTAAAAAAAATAGAACGTTTAAAAAAATCCCATCCCCATTATAAAAGTGAAACGTTGTCTGTTTGTTGGGGCGTTTTCACGTTATAACGGCAGGACGGATTTTAATGAAATTTTGTATGTAGAGAACGCGGGCAAAGCCAGGGGGCGCAGCTAGTATTTCATAAATTCCAGTCACACACACTTTAATGACTTGGTATTGGAAGGCGAGCTGAGGGAAGCAACAGAGTTTTTTAAAATATACTGCCAGGCCACTGAGCTGGACTAGGTAGCGAGCGAGATATCAGCGCTGGATTGGATTGAAACCAATGTATAGACAGACCCAGTAGTAAGTCAGTGCTGGACCGGATTGATGTGCTGACATCTTACTGGGCTCGTCTAAAACTTGTATTACTTACTGTCGATTTGACTACCGGTAGGTGGCTACTGATCCTAACTACTAAGTCAAACGGTCGCGGGTTTGAATCGCGCAAGGTGCAATCATTTGTGTGATGAGCAGAAATGTTTGTTTCCGAGTCATGGTCATGGATGTAATACTCGTAGCTAGGTAATTGGTGTGAAT
Source organism: Alsophila aescularia (assembly GCA_946251855.1). Taxonomy (NCBI): domain Eukaryota; kingdom Metazoa; phylum Arthropoda; class Insecta; order Lepidoptera; family Geometridae; genus Alsophila; species Alsophila aescularia. The sequence continues at coordinate 11,774,744 of OX276381.1, forward strand.
TGTCCCGAATATAATTATAATATGAATAATATATTATATAAAATATGAAAATGATAAAATAATTTTTATATTTTAATTTTTTTATTTTATTATTTTATTTTATAACATTAAATATACATGAATATACTATTATTATATCGAATGGAACCCTGATTGGATTTGTATTTGTATGCCTGTTACAAGTTGTACGCCCAACGTGGAAAAATATAAACATGGATTTGTATGGAGCTCTTAGTAAGTTACAGGGAATCCTTCTTAGGCATCAGAGTTGATGTAGGTGACATTTGGGAGTTATTATGTGGCAACTGCAAATTTGGCGCCCACCGTGGGTCAACAACGACACACATTGGTGACTATATGCGCCCCGGGGCCACGTGCAAACTTTACTACCCTCGTTCACCCCACCAGGGACGGAATTTAAAAAAAATCCTTCCATAGTGGACCTAAAAGGTACTCAAGGATTTTCCCCCCGTATTTCAAATACGCGCCGGTTTAGGCCGTACGTTGTCTTTCAGTTAGTTAGTATGTCACGGCATTGTTTTATATGTATATCTTAAACTTACCGTCTCCCAGTATTGGAGTAGATCACGATATTCCTCAATATGAGAGCTGCCGTCAATCTAATACTCTTCGTCACTGGACCTTCATTTTCATCCTGTACGGAAATAAAATAAAACTAATAAACAACATTTAAAAAGGCTTGAACAATGATGAGTAATTAATTAGACTCAGGCGTTATTTTGCGGAAATCCATTTTTTTTGAATGAACGAAGAAAAACTATGTAGCTTGTCTATGTAAGCCAAACTAATGTTAAATGGAAAAATAATAAAATAATAGTTTATGAAACGGTTGTATAACGAGGGTTATTAAAACAAGAGAGTGAGTTTTTTAATAATATCACTCGATTGTTTTAATACCTAGTTATGTGCCATTTCATACCTACTTTATCTACACTCATGCAATAGAAACGTAGATTTATTTAAAAAAACGTAATATTTCTTGATTTTGCTAGTAAAAGCTCTCGTTGCTGTTTCCGTGATGTCAGGTGGAGTCAAATTTTCCCCACTAACACTGCTGTCAGTCATTTATAATCAGGATAAAACTTTTGATCAACGAAAACACATAACACATTAAATTGGTTAGGTACTAATTAAATGTAAAGTAAATTATGGCGCCAAAATCTAGCACGCATACGTTGTAACACGCGCCGCCATAGATAATAAATGGCGAAAACCCGCGTTGTACGGAGCCAAACCAGTGTTTTTATGGAGGAAAAATATATATATTATAATGTTACTTTTTTCTTATTAGATACATGCCGTGCGTAAAGTATGTCATTATGCCACCATTTTTGAATTCATAGTCCGGATTTTACGACATGAGTGTATATGAGATATATAAACAACTCAGGAGATGTTGACTTCCTAAGCAATAAATGAAACCCAACAATAAATACTATAAAAAACATATCCTCTATCCAAATTTAAATGCACGATTATCTGACAGCAATACCACACTTGTTTCCCATCTACACGAGGAATCTTCAGGAGATGTTGACTCGTCGTTTCATATATTGGTTAGGAAGTCAATATCTCCTGGGTTGTTTATATATTTAATTTTATTATTTTTCCATTATCATTAGTTAGATTTAGCGGGGAAGTAAGCTACATAGTTTTTCTTCGTTAATTTTTTTTAACGGTGTGTAACTTTAAAATCATGAAATGAACATGCTATTGTAAAATATATATGATAAAAACACACACAGTTAAGCGCATTCACAAACCAATGTAGCAGATGAAGAACTTATGGTTCACTACAAATAAAAAAATGCAGGACACTTTTACTATTGATAAGCTTATGGAATACATTTGACATTTTGCAGAACTAATTTCACAAAACCTCTAGTGTAAAAATTACTTAGCAACTTAATGAAGGCTATTTTTATGACTATTTAAAAATTATTATACATATTTTCGTTAACCTCTCCGTACGAAGGTAAGACTGACCTTTATGACTAGAATCGGTGCGGAATGAGAATCCTTGTAGGATTTAAGAGTGTTGCAGTGTTTAATTACCAATTTTGAATCTTTGGCAACATTTTTCTTTGTCATAATCAAATGTCACATTGGCAGCAATTTGGTCATTTTACTCTTTAAACTAAACTAGACTAAATTTCTTCAAATGTTATTTAAACCTTGTCGACTTTGTAACAAGGCCTTTTTGCCCCTGGCATCTATTCTAAACTTACGTCAATTTAAGCTGCACCGCTTAAAATAACGTAATTAAAACAGGTTTTTAACACGCTGTCTAACAGCGTTTGGATAAATTGTCGCCACGTGGAAATAAAGTTGATTACACGCTGACAGGCTTTAGTGATAGTTTAGTGAGTGAGGATTAGATGCTAGGGGAAAAAATACCTTGTAACGAAGCCAAGAAGGTTTAAATTACATTTGAAGAAATTAAGTTTAGTTCAGGGGATGTCCAAATCTTTACCATTCACTTTCCTTCGAGCAAGCAACCAACTCAATTTGAGTTGGTTGTTTGCTCGAAGACTTTTTCATTGTTTTTCATTTTTGTTACAGCTGAATGTTAATACATTTGTACAATTTATGTTTCTGCTGCTATACAAAAAACCTTCAAGCAAGCAACCGGCTCAAGCTGAGTTGTTTGTTTGCTCGAAGATTTTTTAATTTTTGTTGACAGCTGAATGTCAATACATTTGTGCAAGTTAATCTATCCAGTACCGGCCATTTTTACAAGAATAGATTAACAATTTCAGAGCTAACGATAGTCAGGTGCAAGTACGGGACGAGTTAAAATTGGTTAAAAAGCAAAACCTTAATATTAGTTCTTTTGTACGCCACGAAGCTTCTCTTTCCGCACACTCTAAGTGTGCATTGAAATGTTTAAACTGTTGAATGAAATGGTAGACACACAACACCTAATAAATGTAAGCATGTATTACTAAGAATTATACAAAACATAGTTCTATGTGCACATATGCAAAAATGACATACTCAGTGAAACAACACGAAGCCAACCAAAAGACATAAAAACAACAATCGCCGTGGAAGCAAAATTAAGATTAGACAGATGAAACATAACATAGTTCAAGTACGTACTTACTCATACTTGTTCAGACCATATTTTGTCACTATAACGCCAAGGCCTCCTTTTCCTCAATAGTATACAGTAGAAAACAAACAGTAAGTCTCATCTGCCAATCGTAATTTTACTCTTTGGTGACAACAAAACCGCAAATTCAGAACAACAAACTGAGTGGTCCAACAACAGAAACAAATCAAAATTGCTTGTCTTCTACTCGACTTATGTCTACTTGTCCAAAATTCTTAATAGTAGTTTATCATTCGAATTTAGACATTATTCGTTATTTCTTACGTCTTAAATGATAAACAAATTAAGTGGATGTCGTGTTTAGATGCTAAAATCAATTATAATATCACATCTATAATATTTCAAAAATAAACATTTAACTTAAATATTAATTATCACAGTGATTGTGTTTACAATTGTAGCGGCTCCAAAGTCAAACCTTATTTATATGGTTTAATATACAAAACTAAGTAAAGTTGGGCAAAAATAAGAAAGGTGTGCCAGTAAATTTTGATACTTGGCTGAAGAATTCTCAAACTGCCTTTAAATATAGTTACAAATCTATAAACTACAATTTGAGCTGCTTACATTTTGTATTTATGTTGTAGTATTGATGCAATCGCAAAAATAAACTAATACGCCAAGCGTTAATGCGCACAATTTTACACCGAAACCGCATCGTCATTAAGTTCAACTTTGCTTGACGCAAAGTGGCTCGAAATACGCACGACGTCCTCTTAAAAGAGATGCCACAGATAGATTGATCAGGAGACAGCTGTTTTGTAGCTGATGATACATCTATCATGGCGGGTAGTTATAATTTAATATCTAACTTGATTTAATAAATTGACAAAATGACATAATACTTTGTTGTACAATTACTCTGTTGGATGACCAATTTCAAGTTGATGCATTCTGAATTAGCGGCCAGAAGACGTTCATAAAAGCATGTTGTTACTCGTTCGCCGTTCTCACCGTGACTGGCTCCGGCGCGGCAAGTCGGCTCATGTCAGCCCTGTTCTGTACGCGGACACATACACGTTAGTGACGTCACACATTGCACGCGTGTGCGTGTTAGTATAGGATTGGAAATGTTGTTACGCTCTGACGGTCTATAATATCATCACTTTTTTATACAACTGTGTGATTTGATGAGCAGATCTTTCACTCAATGGTAAGGGTCACAAAATGTGTGCTGTTTTGTTACAAGGTTCGTAATTGGTAAGACCGACCTACCCTTTTCTTATTTGAATGAGACGAGTGAGAGGAGCTATCAAAAAAATAAGATTTTAACTCTAGGGTCTAATTAGGCAAGCTAGGCGGGATTTATCAGTTTATGTTTCCTTTTTTAAATATACCTCATTCGAATAACATCAATGAGGGTAGATTTTCTACCGGATCTCCAAAAATTTGCCCTTTAAGGTCTCCTCTTTAAATACTTTTTTCAACACAGAATTCTCACTCTTACACAAAAGGGGATCATTCCAGCAGTCTATATGCACGTACTGTAAGTACTGTAGCGCAAAGGGTCAGCGGCACGTATATTAATTAACTAGATTTCCAGCCCGCGAGTTCGTCCGCGCGGATACTGTTTAACGCGAAAAAAAACATTTTATGTTCTTCTAAAACTGTGGAATAAAAGTTCTCGAATGGCGACCACGAACAAGCAAGCAAAGTGTAGGGAGACTCCCCACACGATGGACCGACGACATTGTGGCCATCGCAGGGAGTCGGTGGATGGAGGTGGCACAAGGTCTTTGGGGGAGGTCTATGTTCAGCAGTGGACTTCTAAAGGCTGACATGATGATGATGATGTTCTTCCAGGATATTAAAAAACAATGCAAAAGTAGATATAGCAGTAATGCTCTTGAAGTTTTTTGACAGAATTGTTATTTCGTTTCCATGGTAACCGTTCCTTACAGCGAGTAATCAAGATTTTCCAGTTAACCCCTGAAAACATACAATTTTCGGGGATAAAAAGTATCCTATGTATTATTCCAAGGTATAAGCTATCTCCATTCCAAATTTCATCGAAATCCGTCCAGCCGTTATAGCGTGAAAGCTCCCCAAACAAACAGACAACGTTTCACTTTTATATATTGGTATGGATTACTAAACCCTTACACGAATTTTATAAACTTAAAAGAGAGCGCTAGAGCAAAGAAATGAATAAAACTTATTCTAATTAATACACATATTACATAGTACATAGTATTATATAGACAGTAGTTTAAAACAAGGTGTCTCGTGTTAAATGTATTACAGCGACCGATGTAAGTGTAACAACATTTCCAGCTTTTTAAACATCGTATGAGTAGAAACCCAAACTAAAAGCTGTTAACTTGAGTACCGTAGTTGTATTATGACAAAGTTACTAAAGCAAGATGGAAATTATGCAACAATAGTGCTACGTTCAGTTGAAAGCGTGGAGACTGCACTTCACACAGATTGGGAGTTTGTATGAATAAACGTTCACTCAAACTGCATAGGTACGATAGGTTTGATTTTTCTTTGAAAGTTTCTTATACACTACTAAATTATTATAACAGAAAAAAATATGTTATTTGTATTCGCCCAATTCGCAAGTCGAGTCGGATTCACGCACCGAGGGTACCGTACAAACTTAACTTTGTCGTTGGAAAACTGTTGTACCCATACATCGACATAGGTCGCGGTCAGTTTAGAAACTGCATTTTTTTTTGTGGTGTAACAAATATACGGTTTTCGGATTTTTTCTCGGATTGCTTCTTGTCAAATTTAATGATTCTAGGTCAACGAGAAGTACCCTATAGGGTTTGATTCCCTTGCGAGTGTCAAAATATACGGCACAAACGGCCGTATCTTTTGATTGCGTTGACTTAGAAGTTTGTTTTTTTCACAGCTCCAAAGTGTTGTAGACCTGAGTATTTCATATTAATTTCAACTTGATATCTCCACGCGATCCTGAGAAAAAAGGGTCTCGACAGACAGACAGACTGACAGACGGACAACGAAGTGATTATATAAGGGTTCCTTTGGTTCCTTTTTCCTTCTGAGGTACGGAACCCTAAAAATAACTAAATAAATAATAACTAAACAATTTGCAAAAAAAACCTCATCTGCATTTAACCTTAACTTTTTTTCTTGTATATTAAATTTAGTAGTGGATTGTTTAGATCAATTTGTATGTAATCTAAATTGATACTTTATTATATTTCAAACAAAAGTCGAAACGCCTTCCTAAAAAGAACGCCTTCGTGCCTTCCTACACCGACAGTAACTTTCGGTCAGTAGAACTGAGCGCCCTGTAGGCACTAAGGCAAAGGCCATCTACCCTTTTAGTAAACCAACGCCATTTTGAAAAAAAATATATGTTTTTTTTTACTATCAATGAAACTAGTGTCAATCGATAGGAAAAATTATAAAAAAAATGTAGTCTCTACTAAATTGCCTAAGCGAAATACTTTTCGACATATTTGGGTTCAATATATTGCGTCAAACTTCACGATAATTGAGCGAGCGAGCGCGAAGCGTCTCCGTTTCAGCTTGGGCAACAATGCTTTCGTATGTCCGGATTTCTGTCCGGATCTCTGTTCTCCTCAACAGGTCGCATTTCTCAACCGATCTAGACGAAACTTGGTATACAGATTAAACGAATTTTTAGAATTTTTTAGACGTCGGCAATTTTTGATTGTGGGGGTAAATCCCCCGAAAAGGGGCAAAAAAGGGGGCTACTGAATAACTCCGCCTTATTAGATCCAATTTCGATGGTTCTTTTTTTATTTGAAAGGTAGTTACTTTAAGTTGGTTTCATAATAATTTGGTGAAGATCTGATGAGGATCTTCGGCGTGATGAGTAGAATAGCTCCTCAAAATGCAGTAAATTGCTCACTTTTAGGTTTTTCCAGTGGAGTCAGCCCTTTACCTACTAGGTAGGGATTGATGGAGCATTTTGGTTATTAATGTTAGTTGTACAATAAGGTAACTAGATGGCGCTACTGTGCACCGCTAGAATGTTTGCAAAAAAAGTTTGTACTCGCGATGTATACAGCTCACAGAGCCACTAGTTTAATTTGTCGTGCATCTATAAGATGGCGCAAGTTAGAATAGTTGTCAGAGACAATAATTTCGTCACACAGTTATTTAATGTGGTTCCCTTTCCAAGACAGAAAAAATATATAGCAGCATGTGTTCATAACGCGTGTAAACAAAGAAAAAAATAGTTTCAAAGCCTTTAGGCGACTTTTATACCTATAGAACACTTTTTGTTTCTAATACTTTTCCCTATTGACTGACACTAGTTTCATTGATGGCCGAGAAATCGATTGCTTCAAAATGGCGAAAGTTAAGGTATGCCACTAAGGTATTTGCAGGCCATCTTCGTTTCATTATCATTAAAGTTCTTACCATAAGTTCCCTCGGGTTGAACATATCGGCGGCGTGCTTGTTGAGAGCTGCGAGCGCTGCGTTGGGAGGGTACCCGAGTGCGACGGGCTTGTTGGCTTCGGCCTCAGCCGCCGCATGCCGCCGCGAATTGTATATCGCTTTGAGAGCCTGAAGAGAGAATGTATGAATTTTAGGTGACAGGTAAGGCTTAATTACGTCATCCGTAATGGTTCCAGATTTATCAAAAACGTAATACCTAAAACCCATCCAAAAAGGCAACTAAACAACAGCTTTTGTGCCCAAAACGACATTTCCAACGAAAAAATAAGCAAAATTGCGAATTGAAAACATATTTAATTACTGTTTAGAACTATAATTTTGGTTTTGAATTTGTTGTTAAGGCCCCAAAGACAACAAATTATCTATAATTTTTTATTCTTTTTGTAGGTAGGCGTAAATATATAAACGACGCGGCGTCGACGGGCTCGGACTTATCGGCCAAGACATTTGAATAAATCGCACGGCCGTGCCACTGATCGTCCAACTGTGAATGTGTGGAAATCCTGTTAGAGCGAGTTCAAGAACTTTTTTCAAACGCCTTTGATTTGTTGTCGATTTACCGCCGCCACTCCCATATCGAGCCAACTCAACCGAACTACGTTAAACGTGCATTGGGAGGAGAGATTCCTCCGTGATGAAGAAGTCACAAACATATACCACACAGGCACACACACACGTACACACACACACCACACACGCTATATATTTACTTCACAGTGACGAAAAGATGCGTATATATCTTTTCATTTTAGTGACACATTCTGCGCACGGCTAGTCTGTCTGTTGGTCCTGACCTGTCCAACAAAGAGAATACAATACTACGTAAGACTGACCATCTCACAAACTTTCGCATTTTATTTTTTAATGTGATGTGAATTGTGATTAATATTTGATATTAGCTTAATAATCGCTGGCATTTGCGATTATTAAGCTTTCAAAAAGATTAGAAGCTCTTTCCTGTTCCTGTAGTCTGTACCGGTTTAAAACAGCCGTTTCGTATTTTAGAGGGCACGAATGAAACGCCACCGCGAGCTAACTCGCATACTAACGCCATCTATCTAAGGGAAGAGGTACTAAAAGCGTGCTAACTGCCGAGGGAAGCCAGTTTTTACCCGAATATGACAAATCTAATGAGGGTTATGTTTTTAGCAGTAACATAATTATAATTGCTAGTTGCGCCCCGCGGTTTTGCCTTCGTGTACTATTTTCCGGGATAAAAAAGTATCTCATGTTGGTCACTATGGTACACAGTATGTATGAGTTTCTACAAAATTTCATTACATTCTATCCAGTCGTTATAACGTAAGCGCCCCAAATAAACAAACAGACGTTTCACTATTATATATTAGCAGGGATGGGGATTAATGGCAAGTGGCATTCTATAATCGTAATCAGTTTGAGCCGTTTTGATGTGAAAGCGAATACAACCCATCTACCAAAATTCTCCGAATTTCCCGTGCGAAATTTTCTTTTTCCGGGATAAATGTATCTTATGTTGATCTCTGTATTGTACACTACTTACTTACCTATATCCAAAACTTCATCATAGCTGTCTTTGTGGAAAAGCGAGTAATCATCATTTTCCCGTTTTCCCGTGGCAACTTTCCATTTTCCGGGATAAATAGTACCCAATGTTGGTCTCCGATTTGTACAGTATACATACAAATTTTCATCAAAATCGGTCCAGCCGTTTGGGCGTAAAAACGCCCCAAACAAACAAACAGACAACAGTTCACGTGATAACAGCTGGACAGAATTTAATGAAATTTTGTATGTAGATGTTGTATACTATAGAGACCAACATGATATACTTTTTATCCCAGAAAATCGTACACGCGGGCAAACCCGGGGCTCAGCTAGTGTTGCATATTATACGAAGGCACATTTTTTGCAGAATGATAATAATAATGCCGTGTTGGCCCCGTTCATGATATGTCCCGCATACTCAATAGCAATAAGGCCCTTTTGTGGAATGTCCCTTTCGTATAATTAATTCAAGGGTGGGTACATATATCCGAAATGTGGCTTGCGCGTGTTAGATTACTACTTATTGTAAATGTATAAAAATAATACTTGGTACATGTAAATGTTATGTATCCAGCTTTCAGAACGAAGTATTCGTTCGACTGAATAAAAAAATGAATTTATGCACTTACAATTCTATTATGTACAGCACTAGTTAATAAAGAGTAAATGCGTGAGACGGAGCGTACTATATTGTCATTTTGACTGGCATATTTGAGTTGTTTTGGTTACCAGAGACTATCTCCACTCTCTCCCAAAAGCTTGCGCCTGGATTTTAAAGTTTACCCGCAAATGGGACATTTTAAGAATAGGTAATTTTGAGAAAAGAACATTTCGGGAAAAGGACATCGTGAGCTGAGACGAGTGGCTTTACGATAGCTATCAATTGTAAGCAACCGGGGCCGACGGACGTCTTAACATGCCCACCGAAGCACGGCTTAATTTGCGTGTGGGCCCGGATTAATAAGATCCACCCTTTCTAATCCTATGCTGTGAGAGCTACGATGCGAAATTCAGGAAATGGAAGCAGTATTTTCTTGTCTGAGTATCAACATCTGTGCTGAGCCATGGCAAATCCGCACATCTTATTAAAAGTTCTAGGAGCGGGGCCGAGAATAGAACCCGTGACTGAACACCGACGTACTGCAGTAGTGCGAAACTGACCTGCGGCGTGCAGTGCTTGTCCGTGAGGTGGTTGAGCAGCGCGAAGGTGCGGCGCGGCACGCGGTCGCAGTCCAGCCACAGGCACGCCGCCTCGCCGCCCGCGCCACCCGGGCAGTGCGCGCGCGCAGCGTGACTGAACACCGATGCCGCCGAATCAAATGCCCTGGAAATTAAATACCAATGTTGAACTAAGTCGAGATACTTATCAGCGTTGCAACTATGACCTATAAGCGTTGAAGCGTTGACTTAAATTGCGTTACTTAACAGAGTTGAAATGTTGATCCAAGTAACTTATAAGCTTTGAAACATAAATCTATGTAGAGTTACTTAAGAGCGATAAAACGTTAATCTTGGGAGAGTAACTGAAAGTTTAACGTGTGGTATCTGGACGATGGAACCTTGGAAGTCGCGAAAGATTTCTAAAAATTCACAAGTCAATTTAAATCAATAGGTTTTACACAAAAAGGAAAAAATCTGTCACTTCAAAAAACGACACAATAGATGTTTTTAGAAAAATTGCTCCAAATAAATTAAAATTTTGGAAAATACTTCGTTGTTTAGGGGCCCCGATCCTCGATGAACCATTAACAGATTTCGTTAAAGAAAAAACGTCAAAGTTTTCTTTCTATTTCTGACCGCCTACATTAATTTAATACACATATGGCATATTTTATAATTCGCTACTGCCTTTTTGTCCCAAAATTTATGTATATCTTAAGATGTTGTCAACTTTGGAATCATACTTTACTTATACAACAGTTTGTTCTTCAATATATCTTTCGATAATCGTTCTTGGTGCCAGGCCTCACTAACAAGAAGGTTCGGTGGTCTTGGCATACGTAAAAATTTTATTGTATTTCTGCCAGCTTTCCTATCCTCAGTTTATAGTACACAAATATTAATCGGAGCTATTTAATCAGCCTGTATAACAAATTTCGAAATGAGTTTTTTGACTGAAGCTACAGACACCTGGAAAATAGCTTGTCCAAATCAGTCCTTTTGCCATACCGCCTCCTTCCCAGAAGCAATGGTACGGGCCGCTCTCCGAAATTAATCGGAAAAATCCGCTTGACGTCCATTTGTTCTGCAGAGCGTGCACGCCTCCTTGCTGTTTCACGTTGGGAATCAGGCCTTTGGTTGCAAGCACTACCATAAAAAAACATTGGAAATTTACTAGACAACCAGACATTCCGATTAGCCGTTTCTCTGCGTCTGAGCGTTTTTTGCCAAGTCACACATCGCTGCTAAGGTGGTGAAATGGTGGATGGCCACCAAGGACTATCTTGCAACAGCAGGGCGGATTCCCCGACACGCAAGTTTGAATGAAGTCATCAACAACCAAAATAAAGTCGGGCCTTTGTCAGTGTCGGCGTTCCGTCAATCTTAGAACCAGACGGCCTGATGCGGGACAACGACAAGAGGCCTGATGGTATGATTTTAATTCCTTTGAAAATGGGACTGCTCTTAGTTTGGGATGCTACTTGCGTTGATACCTTGGCGCCGTCTCATCATATAGAGACAACAATTCGGGCTGGCGGCGCTGCAACCAAAGTAGAAAACCTCAAGCGGAGTAAATATGGGAACCTCGACAAGGATTACATGTTTGTGCCGTTTGGGGTTGAAACATTGGGTCCGTGGGGGACAGGGACTTGGCAAAACGTTTGGTGGAGAAATGATATGTGAGCAAAATGCTGGCTCCTATCTAGGCCAAAAAATAAATATTGCAGTACAGCGTGGCAATGCAACCAGCATTCTGGGCACTTTCTCTTCCACCAAAGCGCTTTTAGATTCATAGTTATTTACATTTTTCTTTTAAAATTTCCTTTCTTTCTTTTTTTACTTTTTATCTTGTAAATAAAATAAATATCCTATTTGATATATACTTAAAACATGAGTCAAATTGGTATCCACATGAACATAGACAAAATAAAAATCATGGTCAGCGGCAATATTATACCGTAACCAATTAGTAGTCAATGGCATGCATCTCAAAATTGTACAGGAGTATATTTACCTGGGACAAATTGTTAAACTGGGTAGGAACAATTTTGAGAAGGAAGCCAATACGAGGTCGTCAAGTCTTCTCGTCGCTCATTCCACAATGCCTGAAGACAAAAGTCTTCAACCAGTGCGTCCTACCGGTAATGACATACGGAGCCGAAACGTGGACACTGACTGTGAAACTGGCCCACAAGCTTAAAGTCGCTCAGCGAGCAATGGAACGAGCTGTGCTCGGAGTTTATCTGAGAGATCGAATCCGAAGGGAGGTGATTCACCAGAGAACTAAGGTAACCGATATAGCTAAGAGAATTAGCAATCTGAAGTGGCAATGGGCTGATCAACTTTCGAAGAACCGATAACCGTTGGGGTAAACGAGTTCTAGAGTGGAAACCGCGAATCGCCAAACGTAGTGTAGAACGTCCTCCGACTAGATGAAGCGACGATCTGCGCAATGTTGCTGGCAGTCATTGGAAGAAAAGAGCCGAAGATTGGGCTCATTGGCGCGCCTTGGGAGAGGCCAATGTCCAGCAGTCGACTAATATTTTGGTTGTTGATGATGATGAGCAACTCATCAGCGTTGAAACGATGATCTTAGCCTGAGTTACTTATCAGCAGATTTGAAACGATGACTTAAGTTGAGTTAATTAAAAGCTTTGAAATGTTTAAGTCGAGTTACTTATCAGCGTTGAAACGTAGATCTAAGTCGAGTTACTTATTTATTACACAACTGCGCCAAAAAGGAGTGTAATGTTTTTACGATTCATGTATGTATGTATGTATGTATGTATGTATGTATGTATGTATGTATGTATGTATGTATGTATGTATGTATGTATGTATGTATGTATGTTTGTTTATTTCCTTTCAAACATACACCCTCAAGATAACAAACATATATTCCTTAAGGATCTAACGATCCCCCCCTCCCCCCCCCCCCCCCCCCGATTAACATAAGCTAAGTTTTATTTTTTGTTTCCATATTCAAACGCAAAAAACTTCTTGTTTTACAATATGGGATAAAATTGAAGGCCTTGATAAGCACATTTCAACAGTATTTAATTTATTGGCATAAGTTCATTTTTGGCAGGGCAGGCGTGTAATTCGCTTTTAAGCTAGTTTTCTTACTTGCCACATCCCCGCCAGTGGCATATCCAAGGCGTGTCCTCTTGCGAAGTAGTGGGTTGCAGGGGCGGCGGCGTCGCGGACGGTGTGGGTTTGATTACCGGCGTGAGCACGGGCGATGGGGACGGTGGCTGTACGGGCCTTTGCTGTGAAAAGATATTTTAAAATGATTCATTGAGACAATGAATGAGTGGCAAAGGAAATAAAGGTCAACTTTAAATTCTCGTTGTACCTGTGATTAGCAGTCGATTATTTATGCAGATGGTGTTTTTTTTTATTTGTTCCACCAAACTGGACGATGCACTTGAGTTTCACAACAACATATAAACTAATATTACATACAATAAGAGCACGACCTTCTTGAGGTCAACACAACATACATTAATATTTAACACATATTTTTTTAATAATCAGACTAAAATAAAATATTTTCAATATAAAAACAAAACAAATATACTCATTTAGAAACAATTTTTAAAATTAAGAAAATAGTTTTTTTTATGGAATTGGTGGAATTGCCATAAATATCCAGATCCTGAAAAATCTCATTGTATGATGAGTCCATTCTATATAGCGGAGAGTGATGGGCATAATTAGTGCGACTCAAAGGAAGGCTGAATGTTCTTCTATTGTAATTGTATTTAATGTAATTTAATGTATTTACAAACAGAGAATGAGTGTATGTTTAATTTCAGCTGACTGCATAGTCACATATTTCCTTCAAAAATCAAAACTTTTCATTTATCAAAGCAGCCGGTAATTATATTATATTATTTTAATTATGGCATGTCTAATCGTCAAATCTGAAAACAATACAATTTATATAAAAATCTAGCTGTGCCCGCGGACCAGGACCTAAAATACCAATATACCACAACATTTGATCATAATTTCTTCAGCCGTCAAAAAGATTTTTATCGGTTACTCGGTGTATCTATCTACTCATCGGATTGAGATACCAAGTACCACAGTTTTTAAACCAAACCCTAAGCTATCCAACAGTGAAAACCGCATCACATCAGTCCAGTAGTTTTTACCTGATGCTCGAACAAACATACAGACAAATAGACACACGATTTTTAAAAATGTATTTTTTTAATTGTTGTTTATAGCAGTTAAAGCCTCCTTAGCTACGCTTCCTTTGTTAATATATATAATAATTTTCTAATGGAAAAATTTGGATCACGGACGAGATTCGAACTCGCACACTGTGCTTCAGCGTGGCACAAGCCTTTACCAATTCGGCTACCGAGACCTATGCGTCGCCAACCAAATCTATCCACTAGCTTTTTTGAACCCGTCTTTGGGGTAACGCTACCTATTGGTAGTATTACGAATTAACCAACCAAACACGGCTAATATTGATTAACTTCGTGTCTGAAAGATAACGCCTCCCAAATCTATATTTTTATTAATTTTAAAGCAGTTATATATATATATATATATATATATTAACGCCTGCTTAGCGTAAATATATATATTAATTTTCTAATGGAAAAATTTGGATCACAGACGAGACTCGAACTCGCATACTGTACCGTGCCTGGCAAAAAAACTGTGCCTGAAAGGCATGTGCCGCGCTGAGGCACAGTATGCGAGTTCGAATCTCGTCCGTGATCCAAATTTTTTCATTAGAAAATTGTTATATTCTTGTTCAGTAGCTTATTTTAAGTACCCTAGACGTTGTTTTTTATCATCTCTTTTGTACAGACTTTTTCGAACTTATTGCTTTATTATAAGTATAGATGCGATAATATAGAGTTGCTGCGGAAAATTTCGAATAAACATTCAATTTATATCAAAAGAAATGTGTACCTCAATCACTGGTTGGTTGACCACGGTTTCTTTATCGCCTATTTTGGTGTTCCCAACCATTATTGGTTGGCGCGTGATCACTTGCCGGATTAGAGGTTGCTGAGTTTTCTGTAAACAAGGATAGGTTATAGTATAGGTTTCATAGTATAGGTATTATGTTTCTTTTTTATAAAAATATTTATGGACACAAAAGTTTGAATGAATTATACAATACAATATACTCATACACAGAAAAAACTAATTAACTGAACTAGTTAGGTAATATGAAAAAAAGCTGTCAGCAAACAAACTTTGTTTAAATCCCCACGTCTGCTTCAATTGAGACGTACTAAACGGGTTGTGTTGATTAGAGTTTAGTTAATAATTGACATATTGTGATGTACCTGTTAACATAACCTGACTTTAGTTACAGATGCAATACTGAATGTATTAAAACGTAACAAACCATTTGGTTATTACTCTAATGTACTGTTGGTTTATTACTAGCAAACATAGATTACCGCAAATACTGGTTGTAAATAGTCATTCTAGTTATTTAACTAATTACCAATCAAATGTTATTAATACATTCACAGAATTTGTTAATACTTTACAATTTTTACAATGCTATTTGTAACCTCGATTGAGCTATTATTTACAAAACTATTTCATATAATTCAATCAAAAGTTTGCTGCTTGTAATAAAAAGTCTTTTGTCGACCGGTGGCGCCGGCCGGTGCGGCGCCGGCCGGCGCGGCGGCGGCGACACGTTTGTGCGTTCTTTTCTTCGCGCGCTTCACTCGTGCACGCACGTGGATGGAACAAATAAATAAACTTATCTTGAGCCTGTGTTAAGTGATATTATAGTGAATTAGTGTGTGGACTCGCAGTGAGTGCAGTATATTTTAATAGTAAAAGTGTACAAAAGCTACATAAAACAAAGGATGAACTGGCGGCGGCAGCAACGCCCGCGAAGGAAACCATTGCCGACTACAATAAATATTACAATAATTCTACTTACTACTCTAACATGCATCCTAAAACTTTAAATATTTAAGAAATATATTATGGAAGATTATAAACTCTTGTTGTAACTCTTGCCAAGACATTTTTGAAAATTATGATGATGTAACTTTTTTCATTTTCAATAACGTTTTTCAATAAGACGAAGTTTTTTTTTTATATTAATATATAATAATATTGATTTCAACTTACGCCATTATATGTCGAAATTAAAATTAACTAGGTTCATAATTATTCTACTAACTAGCCTGTCTCTGTACTTATTAGATCTATATCCGCGTCTTTTAGACTTAAGTTTATAACCTGTATTGTGCTGTGCTGAATATATGATTCTACAAAATAATGTATCATTTTTGCATAGGTGCTAGTAACAATAGTTTAGAAGGAGGTAACTAAATAGTTTAGCTACTGACAACAGCAACATACACGTGGAAATAACTAAATAGTTTAGCTACTAACAACAACAACATACACGTGGAAGTAACTAAATAGTTTACCTCCTAACAACAGCAGCATACACGTGGAAGTAACTAAAAAGTTTAGCTACTAACAACAGCAGCATACACGTGAAAATAACTAAATAGTTTAGCTACTAACAACAACAGCATACACGTGGAAGTAACTAAATAGTTTAGCCACTAACAACAACAGCATACACGTGGAAGTAACTAAATAGTTTACCTCCTAACACCAGCAGCATACACGTGGAAGTAACTAAAAAGTTTAGCTACTAACAACAGCAGCATACACGTGAAAATAACTAAATAGTTTAGTTATTAACAACAGCAGCATACACTTGGAAATAACCAAATACTTTCGCTACCAACAACACTTAGTGAGGTAAGATATAACTGGAAATAATGAATAGTTTTGCTAGCAATAACACCCAGTGTGATAAGATACACAAGGAAATAACTAAACAGTTGAGCTACTATTAACAAAATAGGAAGACTAACTTTAGCAATACTGTATCCATAGCTGACAAAATTAGTTAAGCCAAATTATACATAACTATTTCAATTATTAGTAACATAACCCAAATTTACAAAACGAAGTTTGGCTACTAGTAGGTACTAGTTGTGTAGTCACCATTTTTGTGTAGCAAGTTACCAAATGTTATGTTACTAATCACAAAAAAGTTTTTTCAGTGTAATATTACGTATTAACAATAACATTACATGTTTTCAATTATTAGTAACATAACCCAAATTTACAAAACGAAGTTTGGCTACTAGTAGGTACTAGTTGTGTAGTCACCATTTTTGTGTAGCAAGTTACCAAATGTTATGTTACTAATAACAAAAAAGTTTTTTTCAGTGTAATATTACGTATTAACAATAACATTACATGTACATAGATAGATAGATAGATAGATAGATAGATACATTCTTTATTGCACACACCACAAACAAAATCAACAAAAAATAAAGGAAAAATAGCAGAAGAAGTGTACAATGGGCGGCCTTATCGCTAAAAGCGATCTCTTCCAGGCAAATGAATTTGACATGACCTATATTTTCCACTGTAGTGCTATATAAGCCTCAGAACCCTACGGAACGCTAAATGCCTGTGGTGTTGGGATCTTTGCTCCTCCAGCTATATGACTTAATTAAATGTATTATGTATAGACGTAAAGGACTATGCCAGATCTCCAATGTGACTTAGGCTCGATGTAAAATTATCGCGGACACAACTGAACAGTATTTTTATTTTTAAAGCATTATGTTAAAAGCTTTTGTGTGTTATTAGTTTTTCCTGGGAACTATTCAATAAGTTATGAGGAAATAAAGTTAACTTTTGTGGTCATGTGACTTTCGTTAGATTATGACACGGTTTATGGTCAAGAGAATAATATAGCCAAGATAATTATTGAAATCTAATATTAAACTGATATATTATGTAGGTACCTACACTTTACGATCATGTTTATTTTCATTTATAAAGTATTTTTACCTACCTTTACCTGCTATAGTAGTAGGCACTTAGATACTCAATCTAAGAATCGAACCCTGGGCACGGCCCTGGGCCCCAAGTCTCTTATTTGTTAAGAAAAACAATTCTTAAACGATGCAATTGTAATTCAATTATAATTTTTACTAAAATTGGTAGTATGCTAAATTATCAATTGAATTTCGATTGAATTACAATTGTCTGGTTTAAGAATTACAATTGTCTTGCTGGTAGAACAATTTCAAAGTGTCTTACGTGACTTATTTTTGGAAAATGTTTTTAATTGGAAACTATCGAGGTACCTGCTTCAGTGTGGCTTTTACCATCATAAGAAAGACCTACTTAAGTTGAACAGAAGAGGGAAGGGGCGGTGCAAATTTTGCAATTACTGATGTTCTGGGAGGTACTGCAGATTGGTGCTTACCATCATAAGAACGACCTGCTCATCTCGTCACTAAGACGCTGTACAGGGGGAGGGGGCGATTAGTGATGTTCTTGGAGGTACTGCAGGTTGGCGCTTACCATCATAAGAACGACCTTGCTCGTTACGTCACTACAGTTACAGTTAAGTTGTACAGGGGGGGGGGTGCCAATTTTGCAATCACTGATGTTCTGAGAGGTACTGCAGGTTGGCGCTTACAATCATAAGAACGACCTGCTCATCTCGTTAATAGTCCTATCAAAAATATAAACCTCTATGTAGAACGGTACAATTAAAATTACATTTCTTATTAAATAACGTAAATTATTAACCTAAAGTGAACAGAAAACACGGTAATAATTGCGAAAAAGCAATTGTTGCAAAATTGCATCTTCGAAAACAAAAAACAATTGAAAGATGTGTCAAAAAAATAGTAGACTACCAATTATTCATACCGACTAGTGACGATTGTTAGGAGATTGGTTAGTAGAATACGAAATGTAACATAATTATCGATTGTTTTACAATTGTCAAAATTATCGGCAATTCAAAAACCATTGAAGTTCTTTCTTTTTTCTTTTTTTTTTATTCGATGGCTTCTGCGGAGGCACTGGCCTACTAGCAATTTCGCCAATGTCATTGAATGTGACGTGACATTACTTTAAACTATACCATTGAAGTTAGTAGAATACCAAATGTGTCAAAAGCAACAATTATGGCACAATTCATTAACAATCTATGAACAATTATTTTAGTAGAATTGGGGGCCTGGGCCTTCTCGGCTCTTGTCATGAGCTTGGTACCTAAACCACTGAAACATTTATACAACAAATAATGAATTAACGTATAAGCAGGATAAAAACATACGTACCTATGCGTTTATTGTTGTTTATTTCTAATAACATAAAATAATATACTGAAATGATTTCTATTAGAATAAACTAAGATGGCCGGTAGTTTTTTTTTTTATCGATTTTGTTTATCGTGTTATTAATAGTTTATTTGCACTAATTACGAGTTATAGTGAACACTATGATTCGTAATTAGTATCAATCACAGCAATTTCCGGTCATTTCTATTCATTTTTAATAACAGTTCCAGAATGTTATTGTTTTAATAATAATGAATTAAATTATTTTATCTAATCAATAATGTGGATAGAATTCGTGTCCGCGGCATTTAACATTTAAAAGTCTTGGAAGCCGACATCCTCCTTTAAAATAATAATGATTAAAAAATGAAATAATAATAAATTGATATAGTCGTTCAACCGTCAAATAGTTTTTATCGATTGCTCGGCATCTAATCATCGGATTAAGATACCAAGTACCCCAGTTTTTAAGTCAAACCCATATTTAACAGAACATAACATATTGAACAGTGTTTGAACAGACAAAAAGACACGATTTAAAAAAATGTTATATTCTTGTTCAGTAGCTTATTTAGACCAGCTTCTTTTAATTATCTTCTTTGTACAGACTTTTTCGTTCTTGTTGCTTTATTATAAGTATGTATGTACCTAATTGTTTATAATTTATAATTCAATATTTGCCCATCAGTGGGACGATATGGGCTGATAACAATAATAATAATAATGTAACTGGAGCTTGTGGAATCCGCTCGTGACCAAAATGCTGGCCTGCAATTTAAAGCAAAGAAATAGCCTCACTATAAAGGGGGCCAACGCGGACAGCATTTTGGGCACGTTGCCAGGTATAAATCGCTTGAACTGCTTGCAGATATTTTTTGTCTTTAGGTGGTTTAAGCAATCATTATTTTAGTTTTCATTTTAACTGATATTTAGCTGACTTAAGCCAGTGAATAGGTAATGTTAAGTTAAAATCATGATTGACTCGGTGAGTCGTGGTTTTCACAGTGAATTCATTACAATTAGCTGATTGCTAAATTTATAGTTATAAGTATTACTCACCGTTTTCTGACTGTCCTGATTTTGCACGTTGACTACCTGAGACCTCTGCGGTTGCACGACCCGATGGCCCATCGTTTTCAACGGTGAGTTCATAATAATCTGCTGATTGTTGGACACTATGATTTGCTGGTTATTAGACGACGTGCTGATGAGCGCCGGCGGGTTCTTTTGTGTTACTACGATCTGTTGGAAAAATGTTTACCCAATGGAAACTGCTATTATTGAATTGACTGCACTATCTACCAAAATGTTTAGCCAATGGAAACTGCTATTATTGAATTGACTGCACTATCTACCAAAATGTTTAGCCAATGGAAACTGCTATTATTGAATTGACTGCACTATCTACCAAAATGTTTAGCCAATGGAAACTGCTATTATTGAATTGACTGCACTATCTACCAAAATGTTTAGCCAATGGAAACTGCTATTATTGAATTGACTGCCCTATCTACCAAAATGTTTAGCCAATGGAAACTGCTATTATTGAATTGACTGCACTATCTACCAAAATGTTTAGCCAATGGAAACTGCTATTATTGAATTGACTGCACTATCTACCAAAATGAAATAACTCAGTCGCGTTTCTAAATCCGTTGTTTCGGTAGTAGGCCTCTTATGCAAGAGTCCTGGGGGAGTACCACACCTTTATCAGATGGTAATGCTTATTTTTATTTGTACATGATTCTGTTTTTTGATGGACTAACTTGACGAAAAAAAAATTATTGTGACTTAACTATAATAGTTAGACATGTAGCCTCGCGGACTTCTTAACTATAATAGTTAGACATGTAGCCTCGCGGACTTCTTAACTATAATAGTTAGACATGTAGCCTCGCGGACTTCTTAACTATAATAGTTAGACATGTAGCCTCGCGGACTTCTTAACTATAATAGTTAGACATGTAGCCTCGCGGACTTCTTTGTGGATAGTGATGAGTACTATAAAAATGTTGTAAATTATGTATCATATTTAAAATATTAAAAACCAATGCAAAAGTACAGCAGCAACACGCCAGTAAGCGTAATTCAAAATCTTTGGCAGCAACGTTGTGGTGCCTTTTGACAGATTTGTTATTATTTCGTTTCCACAGCAACATGTCATTCCGTTCCTTACAGCGAGTAATCAAGTTTTTGATACCTTGGGGGTTACATCATTGCAATTGTTTAAGGTTACGGTATGAAGGTACGAAGGTTTTGAAGGAAGGTTTAAAAAAAATACAGCTCATGTTACTCGCTGATAATGTAGCATTCTACATGTGAATTCATTCATTATTTTTACAGTTCATCCATAACAAAAAATCAAATAATCATAATATTAGTGTAAATTCAACTTCCAAGCAGTAGTTTGTAAACATTTGTGTTTCAGATTTAACGGCAATAATTTCAACACTTAAAACCCAATGTCTCAGAGTGACGAGCGCAGTGCAGTGACGCCCAAGATTTTGCAACCAAAGTTCTGAAATTGCAATCGTCGGGTGACGCTTACCATCAGGCGAGTGATCTACTAGTATCGTCAATTATATGTTTTTTTTTTTGAGAAATCGACAGAATATGATCTTACAGTAGTCGCAGCGGAAGTATGTGTCTCGGAAGTTATCTGCTAGTCGCTGCGCAAACTGCTATTTTCCAGGCGCAATCCCAATGTTGAAGGTGAAGACAGCATTGTATAACTGCCTCGCTCACTCACTTACGTTTTTCGCATATTCTACCTCGCCCTTACTTTATTCTGTTTTATCCCCACAGCAGTACCTGCGCAATCGTTCACAGAGCCTAACTTCACAAACATATAGATTGGCTGCCACTACTGTACTACACTGACAGAACAAGGCGAATCATACCTGTTGAGGTTGGTTGATGAGTTGAGGTTGGTTGATGAGTTGCGCTTTGTGAGGTTGAGGTTGTGTGGTGATGATAGGTTGCTGACTCGCTGTCATTTGGGGCGCGCTCTGTAAAACCATTTAGTCCATAAATATTTTGTTAAAACATACATTCTAATACCTTTCGACAATATCTACGTATAATTATATCGAATTTATAACATTAAAAATTTAAATCCACGATCAAGAAATAGCGTCCTCTAAAAAGTATCCCTGACGCTGTCTACTTTTTAAAAATACATTAATAATAATAATAATAAACACTTAATTACACCATATAAGGAACAAATACAATAACTTATTTTTAAAATACGGCACAATGGGCGGTCTTATAGCTAAAAGCGATCTCTTCCAGACAACCTTTAGATGGACAGAAATTACGAAAAAAAAAGGACGGTGGTGCAAAACAATACAATAAATCATGCAAAAATGACTATACCTACATATTTAATAAACTACATAAACCATACTTACTTACACAAGGTAAATACAACTACAATACATACTTTATAGAACTATACATACATATACTTAAATATAATAATTAATGCCTAGCATAAATATATCAGTTAAAGTATGGAGTTTTTTTTTTTTATTAAATCAATATGCTTCAGTGGAAAGGTAGAAGTTTTTGACTTGAGCCTTAAAGCTATTCAGCGATTGAGCGCGTCTAATAGTGACTGGAAGGGCATTCTAGAGACGCACAGCCTGGACAGTAAAAGATGAGCCGTAGTAAGTGGTACTATGTACCGGAGTATGCAGGCGGAGGTTTTCTGATGACCTAAGAGACAAAGGATGGCAAAGAAATTGAAAACGTGCTTTTAAGTAGTGAGGAGTGGAAAGATTAAACAATATGTTGTAAAGAAGAGAAAGGAAGTATTCCGGCGGAGACGTATAGGAAGCCACTTGAGTCTTAAACGAAATTCAGAGACATGGTCATATTTCCGAAGTCCGAAAATAAACTTTATACAATAGTTCTGAAGACGCTCAAGCTTATTCAGCTGATCCTCGGTGAGATCTAAATAGGAAGCATCAGCATAATCAAGAATAGGGAGAAGAAGTGATTGTGCAAGCGCCACTTTGGTAGCAGTAGGTAAAAAAATACGCAACCTATTGAGTGAAGCTCCAGACGCAAACACCTACATTATGACAGGACAACGAGCGGACGCACTTTAAATGTTTTTTAGCACGGCCTGACGTTACATTTCTTACCAATTTGCCTTAAGGAGAAATGTGCTCCTAATTTGACGATTCGTCCTCAAGAATATTTAAAACTAGACCTTTGAAAACGGTTAGTTGACTTTATTTTTTCATGTGTAATAAATGTTCACAAAATACTTCATCCAGATGTGTTCACCGATTAAATAAATTTTACTCTATAGAAAAAAAACGTATAGTTTCCTAAAACAAAGTCTTTGATTTAGTATCTACTGATCGGTGACTTCGGTGAGATATCAAATTCCGCATATCAAGCGGATCCGTAAAGGAAGCATTTCCTTACGCAATTTATGCAAGATTTCAAGCATTTAAGAAAGAAAGGTAAAACTAAAAAAAAAGATCCTGTAATGCGTAAAATAGCTAATCGCAGTCAACTACATAAATATAAATATAATAAATAAATATATATATTCGGGACAATTCCACACCAATTACCCAGCCCCAAACTAGGATACTCTGTACTATGAGTACTAGATAATGGATAAACATACATAGATACGAATATTATAACCATGACTCGGAAACAAAAATTTCTGCTCGTCACACAAATGATTGCACCTTACAGGATTCGAACCCGCGACCGTTTGATTACATACCTAGGATCACTAGACACGAGACCAACCGGTCGTCATACAACATACAAAGCTCAATCTACTTACAATAAAAATTAAATGACTACGTACTACTGAACTCTAAACAGTAGTAAAGTTAACATTCCCCAGTTGTGAAAACTAAAATATTCAATAGCCAATAAACCAATAAAAATAACTACAAGCTTCTTCAAACCCAACAATGATAACCAATTAATATTAAAAATTAACATTCCCCAGTTGTGAAAACTAAAATATTCAATAGCCAAAAAACCAATAAAAATAACCACAAGCTTCTTCGAACCCAACAATGATAACCAATTAATATAAAAAATTAACATTCTCCAGCTGTGACTACTAAAATATTCAATAGTCAATAAACCAATCAAAATAACCAAAAGCTTCTTTAAACCCAACAATGATATGTAACCAATTCATATTAAAAATTAACATTCTCCAGATATGAACACTAAAATATTCAATAGCCAATAAACCAATAAAAATAACCACAAGCTTCTTCAAACCCAACAGTGATATGTAACCAATTCCTAGTAAAAATTAACATTCCCCAGTTGTGAACACTAAAATATTCATTAGCCAATATAAATAACCACAAGCTTCATCAAACCCAAAAATGATATGTAACCAATTCATATTAAAAATTTACATTCTCCAGTTGTGAACACTAAAATATTCAATAGCCAATAAACCAATAAAAAACACCACAAGCTTCTTCAAACCCAACAATGATATCCAATTTATATTAAAACTTTGAAGACAGAACTAATTCTACGTTTTATTTTTCTTGGATATAACATTTAAACTGCGATGCATTCTCTTCAGCTCTGAATAGTTGCGATCTGAATTTTATTTTCTCTTGGCTCAGGCAAATGTCAACAATTATCGGCAAGCTTAAATACCAGGTTTGGTTTACTAAAAACCTAGATACTTCGTAAATTTCCGTCCATGCTAAGCTTCCTAAAGCAATACTTTGATATAATACCTCTACTACATATATTGAATGCACACAACATTGCGAGTAGAGCTACGCTCACCGATGCCATTGTGTGAGACGTGCTCACGAAGGTAGGTTGTGGTGACATTATGACCCGCTGCGCTGATTGTATAATCCCAGTATTCTGCACAGGAAAACGTACTTTACATATTGAATAATACAGATGGAATTCAATTAGCTACATGCGAAAATAAAATAAACCTATCGACATTTGTCTTGAATTAACTAGCAAACATTGCTTTTGCAGATTTAAGACAGAGCGCGTTCACTGTGTATGTGTTTGGTAGATTCCAAAAGCAAGCTAGAGTTCACTGCGGTCGCTGCCGTGCGTTCATTGCGTGTACGCGAAATTAAGGAATTCTGAATATGTGTAGCTGCAAATAATATGATAGCAGATATTGGCGCACGATATAATTTATGACGTATTTGCATTACTTTACACTGTATAGACATGAGTTTACTGTGCCTACTCTCGTGCGTTCATTGTGTATACGAGATATAACATAATAACGCTGAGCTCACCGATACTATAGGTTGTGAAGAGCTCACGTACGTAGGTTGCGACATAATCACTCGCTGCGCCGTTTGTATGATCCCAGAGTTCTGTGCAGGAAAACGTACTTTATATTTTGACTGATAAGGTTCACAATGGGTTGATTTCTGCAAGCTACAATTGAACTTGTGTTCTTGACAATAGTTTTTCATGCAAAAAAAGGTAACTAGTCTCACCGAGGTCGGTTGAGAGACGCTGACCAGCGTCGGTTGCGGTTGCATAATCACGCGCTGCGTTGACTGTATGATTCCAGTGTTCTGTACAGCGGGAAATTCTATTTATACACTGAGATTTACGATCTATATGATTTAGAGACAGCTAACTACATTTGTCAAATTGCTACATCTTACCCCGCGATTAGAACAGGGTCTAAAACATGTATGAAAACGGATTAGACCCTGGTGAAACGTGGAGTTAAGAATAATAATATCAAAGACAAAATACTCATGCAAAGTGGTGAAATTAAGCTAATTTGTAATTATTAGCATGAACACAAACACCCTACAATAGTTTGGGATTCACTGCATCATAGTTTAGTTGAGTTGATGAATGAGTTCACTGATTTAACCACTTTCATTGCGAATACAACTCACTAGAACTTGCGTTCATTGCACCTACTATCACGTTACAAGATCTGACGTACTTAACAGTAACATCCCCTTTAAATCTTGGAACCTATATATTAAATTGATTTTTTATATTTGAGATTCCTACAAAGGTAAGGAGTGAATTGATTTTATATTTGAGATTCTTACAAAGGTAATGAGTGAAATAAGTAATCATTAGCAGGCAGTGAGCACAAACATTCTACAGTGGTTTGAGTTCACTGTTTGATGGTTTAGTTGCGAGTTCATGAATGAGTTCACTGATGCAACCACTTTCATTGTGAATACAACCCAATAGCACTTGCGTTCATTGCACCTATTATCCCATTATTAGATTTATCGTATTTAACATTAACATCCCCTTTAAATGTTGGAATCTATTCTAAATTGGTTTTATATTTGAGATTCCTACAAAGGGTAGGGATGAAATCAAATTAATTTGTAATCATTAGCAGGCAGTGAGCTCTAACACCCTACAATAATTTGTGTTCACTGCATGATGGTTTAGTTGAGTTGATGAACGAGTTCACTGTTGCATCCGCTTTCATTGCGAATTCAACGCACTAGCACTTGTGTTCATTGCACCTACTATCACGTTATTAGATTTGCCGTACGTAATATTAACATCCCATTTTAATCTTGCGAATTGGTTTTATTTGAGATTCATACGCAGGGAGACATGCATAGTGTAATCAAAACGTCTCTAATTGCTGCCATGCAAGAGATATCAGCATTCTACAAACTCTCACCGATGAAGTCGGCTGAGAACTGCTGACTAGCGTTGGTTGCCCCATAATGACACGTTGAGCCGTTTGTATTATTCCTGGGTTCTGTACATTAAAATCATTTTACTCCAAACAAAAAACAGAATACGCACAGATCGTAAAGCACTAAAGGGCCTGATTGGGCCACAACAAATAAAATCTCAAGGTATACTGCTGAAAACAAAACTCCACCGCCGCACTGAATGTATTATTGATGTTATCCCGTCTCGTCGTCTCTTTCTGTCTACTATAAAACGATAGAGAGGTAAAACTACTCTACACGTAAGCAACTCTCACCGAAGCTGTCGGCTGAGACGAACTGACTAGGGTAGGTGGCATTATAACTCGCTGCGCCGACTGTATCATCCCCGTGTTCTGCGCAATGAAAATCAATTTACGATCAAGTTTTTAAAATTGCAATTAATATACTACATTTCTTTTACTAAGGAAGCAGAACTAAATGATAATTTCTACATAGGCTACTTACAGTTATTAACAGAAAATATTTCAAATTTACGCGTGCACGCTGCAACCAATAAAAAAGCGTCCATGTCCTATTAACTACATAACTTTTAGAAATATGTCTAAATCTCCGTACTTACATTTTTTGACAGAATGACTAGCGCCCACGTTACTTATCCTGAGGTCAGATATGTAAAATGTCGACCAGTGATACCCACCAGCCACTACCCCCATACTGACTAGCCCGCGGTCGGAAATATAACAAATTTTTGTGATAAGTTTGTATCCAACGGGAATTCTCAAGCTATCCTAATCATTATTACAAGTACTCGTTTATTACTACACTTTTTATTAAATATTTTCTACCATACTAATAGGATACATCAACAAGTCTACTGATTGTACATGTTACCGGATAAGTAAGAACCAATAGATACAATTTGACGGATTCAAATTCGTTAAATTACAAACAAGCGAAAAATTGTGAAAGGACATGCAAGATCGAACATTATCGACCAATCAGTGCACATTTTTTATCCCATTTCTGCGATTCTATCATCATCATCATCAGCCTGTGTTCGTTCACTGCTGGACACAGGCCTCTCCCAATGAACGCCACAGAGCCCGATTCTGCCAGCCGCCTTCCGCAGGTCGTCACTCCACCTGGCCGGTGGATGTCCTACACTACATTTGCCAAGATGAAGTCTCCACTCGAGGACACGTCTACCCCAGCGGTTATCCGTCCATCGAGAAATGTGGCCAGCCCACTGCCACTTCAGCTTGCTAATCCTTTGAGCTATGTCAGTGAATTTGGTTATCTGGCGGATAACCTCGTTTCGGATTTTATCCTTCAGAGAAACTCCGAGCATACATCTCTGTCATAGCTGGTAGAAAACGATGCTATCGCCACCGTCAAGTTTTGAACCGGCCCCTGATTTGCCAGTCTCGTGTTTATCACCAGACTGACAAATAAGTTACAAATCAAACTATCAGTCAATAGCAAATGACCTCGAGATCATTCACACCCGCATGACCTCAAGTACAAAACTGATCGTGAAATAGTTAACGGGCACTCGCCAGAACTCTCGCATTGTCGTCCCTTCGCTCCATTCGCAAACTCGACCGCGCTCGTTTCTTTCAGGAGCTACTGGCTCCGTGTTTTGGGATTGCACCCGGGGGTAGGGCAGAGTCAGATCACGTGTGGGTCAGGGTGCTTCGATTCCGTTTCGCAAGCTTCTATTTAATTTGTATCTCTATGGTGACAAACATTAAACCGACCAATCAGGTATTCCTGATTGGTTAACCTATTGGTTTCAGTAAAACTGGCGATAGAAGGGCGACAGTATATTTAAAATGTAATAAAATTGCAAATCTAAGTACTGATTGGTCAATAAGCTAGCGAATAGCATGTCCGTTCCCGATTTTCGTTTGTTTATAAGTTTACGAATTAGGACCCTTTGTATTGTCTATCGCATTTTACAATTTACCGATGATATACATACATCTCTCACCGAGGAAGTCGGCTTAGAAGTCCTGACTAGCGCTGGTATAATCACTCGACGCGCCGATTTTAACAATCTTGTTTTCTGTGCAGTGGGAACACCTACTGTATTTACATTCTAAAAAAGGTTCATTTTATTTTAAGCTGATGTTCTTCTAAGACCGCACAACATTAAAAGTAGTCATACAAACGAAGGAGAGCGGAAAGGGGACGTCTGTTATAAGCAAATCAAAAAATAGGGGAGAGCTGTCAGGCCAAAATAAACAGGTGCTAGGCTTGCTATGTGCTGAATGAATACTACACAAGCTCAGCAAACAACACTTCTCATTTGATATCCAACCATCTTTATTGCGTTATCAGTCACAGAATCTTCTGTCTCGAAACACTGACAACGTAACACTGATGGACGTATTCCACAGAAATACAACAGTCACAGTATAAAATAAACTTTAAAAATTAGTAAAAACCGACTTCGAAATGAATAAAATAATCTTATATGGGAAACGTTAAGGAAGTCTGTGCCGTTGATTTGGTTAGATTTAAGAAAATTGGGCACCTACTTCCTTAACTGTTCCCACGTAAGATTATTTTATTGATTTTAAAGTCGGTTTTAACTTTTTTTTAAGTTTATTTTATTTCCCTATTTTGAGTGGCGTGAACAATACATGAACATGCGATTACAGCAGACGCAAGTGTCCATTGATGAGTTCCTTTGTATCTCCGAAGGTCTTCATCAGATCTTCACCAAATTATATACAGGTTGTTGTTTTGCATCCCCGCCATATTTACAGAGGTAGGTATACTCCACTTACAGAACACGAATCATTAATAAAAAATGTCTAAAAAAATATTGAATTAAAAATAAAATAAAAAAAGTTTATAAAAATCGATATGTGTACGCGATTCTACTTTGAAATCACCACGTGTGGTAAGAGCCTGCGCACTAACGAAGCCCTGGCGCGTGTAGTGCGTACACGCACACGCGTGGCCCGCCGCGGCAGGCGACGTCAGGTCAAAGGACTCAAAGGCTAGCCGCAGGCAGCGGCGGCTACATTTTATTATCACACTAATATTTTATTTATTTTCATATATTTATAAGCAATTTTTTTTTATATTTGTATTATTAAAAAGCCCACATTTTAAATGAAGCTAATATTTTCTACATTGTATTCTATAGATAATTTGTAACAAATTCTGTACCACGACAGTAATTAGTGACAACAGTACCTACGTAAATAAATTAGTAAATTTTTGTGTGGATCTTCATTATACCTACTGAGCACGCAATTTGTTCCCCGAATTCCTATAAAAATTAAAGTTATCCAAACGTCTCGTTACTTTTTGACGTTCAAAAGCTGACGGACAGTAAGCGAAAACGGTTCGTTTTAAGATATAGGAACCGGCCATTAGTCAATTGTCGTGATAGGTATGATTGCAGCAGTGGCATCTTTCAGTTTAGGTTCTGTGCTCATAACCGACTTAATTCTGCCTTTCATTCTGCAGATACTCTAAAACACTTTCTTAACTAAGATATTAGTAAATTAGAACCATACACAAAGAAAACCAAAGAAAAACGTATAGTTAACACATCCTAAGAAGGCGACTCAACCACAGAATAAATCATAGAACTACTACTTTTTCCAATTTCATTACCAATAAGTGATCGACAAAATAAGCAAGTTGTCAAAGAATTGATGTGTAAAGACGCCTTCTAGAATTTATTGACTAAAAATATTAAAACAAAGAAGGGTAAAGGCGTATGAAATATAAGAATTATAGCCCAAAGTTAAGTTTAGCTTTTAGTACATACTACGAATAAGTAATATAAAATATAATCAAAACGACTAAATAGCCCCATCAAAGAAAATTATGATTTTGAACATGTCCTGTCCAGAAAAGAATTTAATTTAACTTCCAGTCTATGGCTGGAACAATCTAATTGGGTTTTAAGTTGGGTTGGTTGGCTAGTAATGACTAGCTCACTAGCAAACAGTCGTCACACTAATTCGATATCTTTGGATAAATAAAAAGATAGTTTGTTTCTCGTATGAGGTAGTGCTGGCTCTGATGCCAGTTTGTCAAGCCGCCCGAGGGCCTCTGACATGGTTTAACGACTGCTATTAATCAATAACAGCCGGGACCGACAGCTTAACGTGCCCTCCGAAGCACGGAGCGATGGAAAACTGCACATAACTCGGAAAAATCATTGCTGCGGAGCCTAGGTTTTGAACCCGGTATCGTTGGATTCTAAATTGCACTATAGAACCGTTAGGCCACCATCGCTAACAAAAAAAAACAGTAAAAATAATAAATTAATTGATGTGAAATATCGAACACTCTCTGAATACAAAATTACTGTATGTCTGTCTGTATGTTTGTTACACTTTCACGATTAAAGTACTGAAACGACTTCAAAGAAATTAGTAAGTCCGCTACCTGGGAAATTAATTTTCTGTAAGCTGCAGTTAAAATCTGCAGATGGAATCGAGGGAGCGAAGTGGCTAGTGTATCATATCGAACAGAGCTGTTATTACCCGACTACGGCGTAGCAAGGAAAGGGTAATGAAGTTAACAGTCTATTTACCTATCTTACAAACAAATAAAATTGAATTGTCTGTTTGTAATGTCAAAATAACAGCTTTTTACTAAATGCATATAAACGCACGGTTCTTCTAACAAAAAATCCAGTTTTTTTGTCTATCTGTGTGTCTGTCGGTCGGTCGGTCTGTCTGTCTATCTGTTTGTTCCCGCTAATCTCTGAAACGGCTGGACCGATTTCGACGGGATTTTCACTGTAAGATAGCTGATATTACAACGAGTAACATAGGCTACTTTCATTTTCGAAAAATAGTTAGGGATCCGCGCATAAAATAAAACACTAAATTTTGACCACGCGGGCAAAGCCGCGAGCACAGCTAGTATATATGTGGATGTTCCACCATAGCCCCTATTGGTTCGATTTTAACAAGCGATGTATCAATCGATTCGTCTACGCCAGTAAGAGTAATTCAAAATCTTTGCTTCAGTCTTAAGCATATTTTTTTTATTTGTCTACTGCGAAGCAAAGAAAGGGTTATGTGTTCAAACTAAAAACTTGGTCCGATTTTACCAAGCAAGGTATCAATCGTTTCGTCTTCATCGCAAGTGTCATAGTATTTTTTTTACCCGACCGTAGTCAGGTTTTAGTTTTTTAACTTTATCTTGTTTTTGCAAATGTTTTATTGGTTTAGTCTCCGATGTTAGAGCTATTGTTAGCAAATTGATGTAAATGAAGTGTTGATAGTTCAATGAAGAGAGTTAGAATTGTTTTAGTTGTCTAACGCACATGTAAATCTTACCTACTCATCTTGTTTACAAAATAAATTATAGGTACTGAGGTATCTAATAATTTTGTAATGGAAACATTGGATCACGGGCGGGATTCGAACCCGCATACATCCATGCTTCTGCGCGGCACATGCCTCTAACCAATTCGGCTACCGTGAACACTGCATCATCATCCAATTTTTTCTCTTAGTTTCTGAGCCCGTCTTACGGTGACGGTAACGCCATTTATTGATAGTATTTTGAACTGACTAACCGAACACGGGTAATATTGATTAACTTTTTGTCGGAAAGATAACGCCTTCCAAATCTATTTTTTTAATGATTGTTAACAGTTAACGCCTGTTTGGCGTATATATCTATAATTTTCTAATGGAAAAATTTGGATCACGGACGGGATTCTAACCCCCATCCATACAGGTTATCTGTATATCTAGTTAAAGTTTCAAAAGTTGCTTTGATAGAATTTTATTCGATACATATTTTCAATACAATATTACCATAATTTACTATTTATTGACTCTGTTAAAAGTTGTTATTCCTCCTTATGCACTTAATGCTTTGAATTAACGTACGACGTCAAAACCCGTAATCGTTAACTATGGTTATTTAAAAAAACTACTGAACATTGTTTCGAAAATATTTGTAAATCAAAAGATGCACTATCAGATTCGAAAATATTTGTAAATCAATAGATGGACTATACAGGTTCTAAAATATTTGTAAATATTTGTAATCTCAGTCTCGTTTTTGTAGATGGACTATACAGATTCGAAAATATTTGTGAATCAATAGATGGACTAGACAGGTTCGAAAAAATTCGTAAATCAATAGATAGACTATCAGATTCGAAAATATTTGTAAATCAATAGATGGACTAAACAGGTTCGTTTTTTTTTTGTAAATATTTGTAATCTCAGTCTCGTTTTTTTAAATGGACTATCAGATTCGAAAATATTTGTAAATCAAGAGATGGACTATACAGATTCGAAAATATTTATAATTTTAATAGATGGACTAAACAGGTTCGAAAATATTTGTAAATCAATAGATGGACTATACAGGTTCGAAAATATTTTCTAAATCAATAGATGGACTATACAGATTCGAAAATATTTTCTAAATCAAAGGATGGACTGTACAAGTTGAACGAACAGAATGTAAGTAGTGTCCAGTGGAATAGGAAAAAAATAATAGACAGGGACTCTTAATTTTATCTACTTTCTGGCATTCGGTGTTTACACCAAACTCAAAATATGGTTATGTACAACCATCGTTTTAGGCATTACTACACCAGCTGTTGGTAACAACAATAAAAAAAATGCTCTCTCGTTTTTTTTAAGACAACGTCATTATTACACGTGCGTCAGACTAATGATGAATGAGTTGAATAAAAAAACAGGTCCCATTGCAGCTAGTGTCAGTACAAGCATAGTCAGTAAAATATCGTAGCCTATTTGTAACCTGTATGATTTGCTGTTGTGTTATCGCCTCTGTTGCCTGGGCGATAAGGCTGTTTAGCGTTGCCTCGTCCAAACCGCCCGGATTGTTCACCTTATCATGTAAATCATTACTTGTAGTTTGAAGTTTTCACTTAATAGTAAAAGAACATGGAATGCTCGCAATAGGCTAGTTGACATCTCATAGAATATTATCTTGTATTATTTACAATTTTATTTTAAGCTGACTCTATATCTATGTTCTCGTAAAATACCCAATTATTAGTAAAACATAGTAAAGTTTAATTTAAAATGAATGACGCTAAACCACTCGATAGTTACGGCGTGGGTCATGACGTCACAATGCTAGTAAACAACAAGGAGTTGATTGTTGTTTTTTAGAAATTACGCAAAAGTAACGTCGGTGGACCACTATTTACTCATAGCCCTATGACGTCACTTTTGCTTCATTTTTTACATAGTCTTTGCCGTTACGTTACAACGTCACTAAAATAAAAGATTTAAAAGTTTGCAGATACTTCTAAATAGTTTATTACTGAAAGTAATTAAAAATAGCGGTTTTAGTGAGAAATGTTTCAGGTTAATAAATATCCGGGATTTATTGTCACTAGTCAACTAGCCTGTGGTTGCGAGTAGTGGCGTTTACCATTGTCATTTAGTTGAATATAAAAAACACATTGGGGTGGCGCATAACCGAATAGGTTCCTGCTGTAGTGGGGCGGTACGGGAGGAACCACTTCGAAATATTAAATTCCTGTACATTATTTTTACGTTTAAAAATCTTTAAACTATGAGATTTATTTTAGTGATGCAACGAATACGAATATTCGTATTCGCCGAATAGTAGACATTTACCGAATATTCGTATTCGGCGAATACTAATACGAATATTTAAAAACTAATATTTTACGTACAAACGCAACTCTAATTACTGGCAGACTTGAAAAACGCGCGTGTAAAAATACGCACATGTGCAGAGGGCCTTAACCGCAACGACGACACAACGGGGGACTCCCCGTCCATAGTTTGTACAGTACCGCAGCTCCGGGAGTTTCCCTATCATTACAATTACGAACCACTGATTGATTGATTCATTTCTTTCACTTCATTTGTTAGTCGAAAGCAGAAGTGAAGCAAGAGAGTATTGTTTTATTTATTTTCTGAGGTTGCTGTGAAGTAAAAGAAGTTAAAGTTGAATTGAAAATGTCGTAAACGAGATCAAAGTGACATATGGAAACACTTCGATAAATTACCGAGTAAGTAGTTATATGGTCTGTATTTCTTTGGTATCAACAAAAGGTAGGATAGTAAGTAAGTAACTTAGACGAACGTTGGTAGTTAATGGCTGCGTCAATGTAGTACTAGACTTTGCCCGCGACTTCGTCCGCGCAGACATCGGTTTTACTTTCACATGTAATATTATAGTGGGATAGGATTTTAAATTGTGTTGTTTTTATTTTAGACAATGAAAGCAAAGCTAGATGCAGATATTGTGCTTGTGAATTGTCTCGGGGAGGGAAAAATGCATATATTAAAGGATTTACTACGACCGCACTGTGAACTCATGTGAAGAGATTTCACGAAAATGAGCTTGCTGCCAGTATAAGTACTGTAGACAAAACAAGCACTGAAGTTGAAGTAACTCCAGCGAAGAAACAAACGTCCTTAAAGGAAATATGGGAAAAGCGAACTACGTATGAAACGGGTGATCCTCGGGCTGTCAAAATCACATATTTGATTGCTGAACAAGTTTGTCTAGACATGGAGCCCCTGAATTTGGTAAATAAACAGGGATACCGTCGTTTGCTCAGTGAACTAGCTCCAAGGTTTGTTTGCTTTTATTAAAATGCTATACATTTGTTCATTCATACATATCAGTGGGATTTTCTTTCAACTTTCACAAAACCCTTTTTAATTCCTGACAGCTATTTTTTTTTACAGATATAATATTATATCTAGAACCCACCTTACAGAAAAAAAACTGCCGGATATTAATGAACGTGTTAAAATAAAATTGAAGGAGCAGTTAACAAAGACCCCATATCTCTCTGTCACAACAGACATGTGGACCAGTGACGCTTCCTCACAAGTCAATGATTTTATAAGTCTTACTGGACATGGTGTCAATGAAGATTTCCAGCTCAAATCTTATTGTATGGAAGTGTTTCCCTTTGAAGGTGACTCACATTCAGGAGAAAATATTGCCCACAATATGCATATGATGTTTCTGGAATGGCAACTATTGGGTAAAGTTGCAGCAGTTGTAACGGACAACGCACGGAATATGGTTACAGCAAATGATGAGCTTGATCTTAGTATTAAACATATTTCTTGTTTGATACACAGCATCCAATTAGCGCTGAAAAAAAGTTTATTTGGTCAAGAACGCTTGACCGAAGTGTTAACCACATGCAGGGGAGTTATTACTCATTTTAATCACTCAACCTCCGCACTCAAAGAACTGAAAGATTCTCAACAAGCTAACAATATACCGAAACATGTTTTGTTTCAAGATGTTGAAACTAGATGGGACTCAACATATCAGATGTTGAAGAGATTACATGAACAACGCATAGCGATTCAAGATGTTTTACCATCTCTACCAAATTGTCGTCATGAAATCACAGCAAGGCAATGGGCTCTTATGAGCCAAATCATTGATATTCTGGCCAATTTTGAAAAAGCTACTAAAGAGCTAAGCAAAGAATCAACGACGTTATCTCAAGCAATCCCAATAATACGAAGTCTAAAATCTTGCCTCAATAAAATTTCAAATGATCCTTCTTCTCATCCTGATGTAAATGATCTGGCAAACTCCCTATTCAGTGGACTTTCGAATAGATTTGCCTTTATGGAAAGTGATAAAACTTATCTATTAGCAACGATCCTTGACCCACGGTTCAAAACAAGGATTTTCAGCTCAACAGTGGTCGCTGAAACCGCTCGATCAGTTCTTAACGCTGCTTTTGATGGCAGAGAGGCCGTAAGGCCGACAAGACCTCCAGAAGAACCTCAACCGTCGACAAGTAGAGGAATTTGGCAAGTATGCCAAGAAATAATTGAAGAGGCTGAAATGGAAGAGCCAATTTCAATATTTTCTGGTGAGTATGAAAAAAGTTAGAAAAGTTATTAATAGGTAATACTAATAGGTACTCTTTGTCATCTACATAGTATAATAAAAGTTAAATTTAATTTCAAAATGTCTTTTTACAGGGGATTCGCAAACTAAAAACGAAATAGATGCTTATCTAAAGCTCCCAAATTTATCGCCGACTGCTGATCCACTGGCCTTTTGGCGAGAAGATGTCCATTTTCCAAGACTGAAAAAACTTGCCCAAAAATATTTGTCACTGAAGCCATGTACAGTCGCCTCAGAAAGACATTTTTCAACGGCTGGGAACATTCAGACTGAAAAAAGAAATCGCCTTAAACCAGAAAATCTACAAATTTTATGTTTTTTAAATAAAAATTTGCCTGTTGTAAATTTTAATTATTAGAAGAATAGAAATTTATCAAATAAATCAGTCTTTTATTACCATGGCGAGATATTCGTATTCGTATTCGCCGAATAGTAGGTTTGATATCCGTATTCGTATTCGTATTCGTAAAAGTACTATTCGTTGCATCACTAATTTATTTTAATAAAATACATAAAATAAACTTGACTTTCATTTAACCTATAATGACGTCACATAGTAGGCTGTACAGGGCTACTTTCAGTGCCTAAAATAGCAATGGCAAACCAAACAAAATCTGTGAATGTCAAGTCAACGGCAGCCAATGAGCAGCCATAATAACCTCTTCCACACACATACGTACGTCGAGTTGAAATGTTCAGTCTACTTTATGACGTCATCGCTATAAAAAGTTTGAAAACGTATTAAAAACAAATACCGCATAGAAAGCTAAAATATGCAAATTAGTTTCATAAAATAGGGTATAAAATTTTTTGTAAAAAAAATACAAAAAAAAACTTTACATACCGAATTGCTAGCGCGGAAGGCGCACGCCAATGTTTAAATTTTGGCGACTAGCTCAAGGACTCCAATACCGCAGGAACCTACTCAGCCTACCCCTGTACTTTCAAAACGGCATGCAAGACCTTATTTCTAAAGTCACGATTATTTCTATGATATTAATCTGTAATTAAAATGTGGTTAGTCATAGTTGTGGTTATTTCTTCTCAAAAAGTGGTCGGAAACTTACCGTCAGCGTGAGAGGTCCGCCTCCAGACGGACCTTGAACTATTATGATGGTCTTCTGCATCATATTAGGTGGTATGTTTTGTGTTATGTAGCTTAGGCCTCCTGTAAGAGACAAAAAATAGGGGCGTTATAATAATTCAATGATAATTAAACTTTTAGAATTAGATGAATTAAATTCTTAATATTTTTAACCCACACGGATCCAAACGACATACGGAGCTGAAACGTGGTCACTGACTGTGAGACTGATCCACAAATTTAAAGTCGCTCAACGAGTTATGGAACGGGCTATGCTCGGGGTTTTTCTGAGGGATCGCATCCGAAACGAGGCGATTCGACAGAGAACGAAAGTCACCGACATAGCTCTAAGAATGAGTAAAATGAAGTGACAATGGGCCTGTCACATAGTTCAAAGAACCGATAACTGGTGGGGTAGACGAGTTCTTGAGTGGAGACTACGTAAAGGCAATAGTAGTGTAGGCCTCCAGCCGCGACGACCTACACAAAGTAGCAACACATGAGAAGAGCCGAAGAACAGACACAGTGGCGCGCATTAGGAGAGGCCTATGTCCAGCAGTGGATGAATGCAGGCTGCTGTTGATGATGATGATGATGATGATGATATTCACAGACCAGTTTTCAGACTAATTTGAAATCCTTCACCTGGGAGTTTATGCTGGCAAGTCGCGAGAAGCTCTACGACCGTCAGGCCGGCCGGAGTATAATCGGAATTCTTAACCGTGAGTTTTATTTAACCATTTAATAAAATAAGTTTTTTTAAGTTAAACTTTTTGAAGTGTTTGGCGATAGAACCCTTTGGCGAGTTGAATTTCTATTACTCAGGTTACGCTACAATTCGACTCTTTTATTTTTTAGTACACAACAGCTAAACTTAAATAAACTTATTTTATTTTCTAGTTTTTAGTTTTTCGTTGATTTATTTTAAAAAATGTACTGTATTCTACATGTCAAGCACTTTCATTTGATAACCATATTGAGAGGATTGGAAAAAAATAAGTAATCCACCATTTTGTGGTGGCGGCAATCTTGGGTTTGGAAATTTCATGGTGTACTGTATTCTACTAGTTAAGCCCTTACATTTGAAACCCATATTGAGGAGTTTGAATAAAAATATGTAATCCGCCATTTTGTGGCGGCGGCCATCTTGGATTTACAATGATACTGAATATACAGTTGTCGCAGCGGAAGTATTGTCTCGGAAGTTATCTGCTAGTCGCTGCGCAAACTGCTATTTTTCAGGCGCAATCCCAATGTTGAAGGTGAAATCAGCATTGTATAACTGCCTCGCTCACTCACTTATGTTTTTCGCATATTCTATCTCGCTCTTACTTTATGCTGTTTTGTCCCCATAGCAGTACCTGCGCAATCGTTCACAGAGCCTAACTTCACAAACATATTTGTATATTGGCTGCGACTACTGTACATAATTGTATTGTCAGCAGAACTAAAGGCGGGTACCAAATTCAAATCAATCGGTCAACAGTAAGGGGGTAAAACTTAATTTACTAAATTTGACCCACACAAACAAATATATAAACAAACAAAAAACAAACAGGTCAAGCTAAATAAAACTATTTAAAAACCTTGTAACCCACTTCTTATTGAAATCGGTTTATAAAATAAGCAGTATACCTTGTGAGGTGCTTGGAGTGGCAATAATTTGCATCGGTTGTTGAAGGTACTGCGGCTGCGAGGACATTGATTTCTCTGAAAATAACAATAAATCTGAGGTGAGAAAAAGACAGATCAACTTAACAGATAGAACGGTAACTACATAAAGGGGACCTTACATTTTACTGTGAAGCCTGGCTACAAGAGTCAGAGGCCCTCTGGCGGCGTGACATACTCTGACACTAGAGGCCAGCACTACCTCATACAAACAACAAACAATAAAAAATAACTAAAAGGGTTACTTGTTGACTACGGAACCCTTAAAACCCTAGCCTTGTTCTATTGACTGTCAGTTATCAGCTATAACTGATATGAAACTGTTATTTAACTTAAAAGTCTACATATATTGACGTACCTTGTAAAATGATTTGTCCGGATTGCGACGCTATGATGTTTTGGACATCCATTGGCTGAACTTGTAACATCGGCTGCTGTACTTGCATCGTCGGTTGCTGGACCTTATAATAATGATATACTATTAACCCTTCACGACTATACAATTTATTACTTATCCCGATGACGTGGAAGGGCTCAAAAAACGAAAGAAATGAAGTAAGTAATATATATGAACAAATTAATGATGGACTTGGTGTGAAGTACATTTTTCATTCCAAATATAAAGTTTTGTCTATAAAGTCAAAAATATTTCTAAAAACTGCAAGCCGAGTTTCTCTTAGTTCATCTAGATAAAAGAGACATCAATCTGCGAATGTCGCAACACTGAATATAATTAGTGAAGTTATTAGTCTGTGCTCATCTTTGACTGTATATAGAGTCTATGGTTATTGCAAGAATGCTAAGATGGCAGCCTCTTATTTTTGTAAAATTATTATTATTATATGAAGAAATAGACAAGATTACTATAAAAATATCTGTTTCATTAAAAGGAGCAAGAAGAAGAAAATATAAGAAGATTAACAACAAAAGACCGCAGATCTAGTTAAAAGGAGGGAGATACGGCACGCTCTAATATAACGTAAACAACTACTGGACTAGGTATAACTAGGCAAACCACACCCACACAGCTACATTCCCACCGTGTAGTGCTTCATGTGCATCAACAACAATCATAGAGACATACGCAGACTGTTATGCAAAATAATTTTTCATATTAATAATAAATGTCACTGCTAACATGTGCTATTTGCGTCGCACCTTACATATGCGGTCCACGCCCGAGAAGCTGGTACCTATTCTACCCACTGTTAATGAAATCTCCCGCGATTCTCACCAGGTCGTCATCTTAAAGGGTATGCGCGACACAAGTACTGCGCAATGTTAGCAATAGCGCCACCCGATGATCATGTACTTAGGGAGCATATTTATAAAAAGTAACCAATGGTCACACTTATACAGCAAAATACCCTTTGACTTTTGGCTGTATAAGTGTTACACAAAACAGCAAAATACCCTTTGACTTTTGGCTGATCGCGGGAGCAGCTGCAATAGCGAGCGACCTTTGGCGCTTTGGCGCGCTATGTTGAAACCTAGTACAGCAGTGGACTCTTCGATCATCATAATCAGCCTATATTGTCCACAGCTGGACTTAGGCTTCTCCACACCAAGAGTCAGATCTTCGGCTCTTCTCATCCAGTTCCTGACAGCCGCTTTTCGTAGGTCATCACTCCATCTGACCACAGGGCGTCCTACGCTTCCTTTGCCTAAGCGCGGTACCAACTCCAGAACTCGTCTACCCCAAAGGTTAGGTCGGTTCTTCGAGAGATGTGACCAGCCCATTGCCACTCAGGTTGCTAATTGTTTAAGCTATATCGGTAACTTTGGTACGTTGTCGGATCTTGTACAATGAATGAACCAATCTCACAGTGAGTCCACTTTTCGGCACCGTAGGTCAGGACGCACGCATTTATGAATATTCACCTGTATAGTATTCCCTTGCACTTGCATCGTGGGTTGCTGGACCTGCAACGTAGGTTGCTGTACCATTGTGGGTTGCTGTACTTGCATTGTCGGCTGCTGCACCTAGAACGGAATATGATACAACCTAGCTATTTTATAATTATCTAAACATAAAATGAAATAAAATTGGATTCATGACGAAAATTACTGAAATCTATACTTATAATAAAACTGTAAGGGGTCCAATTCTGTACATTGAAGATATTTAGTTTTTTTTTTGGACTTTACTCTAGATTCGATACTGAAGCCAAACTGTAATTTTTTTTAATTTTTGTCTGTCTGTCTGTCTGTATCTTGGCTAGGCATCACGCCGAAACTACTGAATGAGTTTAAATAAAACTTGGTATGATTTGAGTTCATACTACTAGGTAGGACATAAGCTACTTTTCATCCCGAAAAATGAAAGGGTTCCCGCAGGATTGGGGTTGAAAGTTATTTCAAAAAACACTTACTCTGGATGAGTCTTTGTAACTACCGGACGGATTTTGATGCAACTTGGCACACAGTCATAGTTTATATGATGGGTTAAAAATGACAATACTTTTTATCCCGAAAAATAAAGAGTTCCTGCGGGATAATGTCCCAAATTCTGTATTAAAGATATTTTGTAATTTTTTTTGGGGGCCGTTCTGTATTCCATACTAAAGCCAAAACTGTATTTTTTTAATGTTCGTCTTTTTTCTGACTGTCTGTACCTTGGAAGTGCATCACGCCGAAAATACTCAATGAATTCAAATGAAATTTGGTATGATTTGAGTTCCTACTTCGAGGTAGGACATTGGATACTTTTCATCCCGAAAAATTAAAGGGTTCCTGCAGGATAGGCGTTGAAAGTTGTTTAAAAGAACACGTATCACGCTGAAACTACTTGACGGATTTTGTTGAAACTTGGCACAGTCATAGTTTATATAATGGGTTAAAATTGAGGATACTTTTTATCCCGAAAAATAAAGTATTCCTTCGGGATAATGTCCAAAATTCTGTAAATTGAAAATATTATGTAATTTTTTTTGTGGCCGTTCTATATTCAACACTAAAGCAAACACTGTAATTTTTGTCATTCTGTCTGTCTGGCCGTCTGTCTGTCTGTACCTTGGCAGCGCACCACGCCGAAAATACTTAATGAATTCAAATGAAATTTGGTATGATTTGAGTTCACACTTCGAGGTAGGACATTGGATACTTTTCAACCCGAAAAAATTAAGTGTTCCTGCAGGATAGAAGTGGAAAATTATTTAAAAGAACACTTAGCACGCTGAAACTATTGGACGGATGTTGATGCAACTTGGCACAGACATAGTTCATAAGATAGGTGAACATTATGGATATATTTTGTCCCGAAAAAATAAAGGGTTCCTGTGGGATATGGGTCCAAATTCTGTATATTAAAGATATAGTGTTTTTTTTTGGAAGTTACTCTTTGTTCTATTATGATGCCTAAACTGTATGTTTTTTCAATTTTGTCTGTATGTCTGTCAGTCTGTATCTCAGCCGCGCATCACGCCGCCGGAACTACTGGATTAATTCAAAAGAAACTTAGTTTGATTTGAGTTCGTACTACGAGGTAGGATAGGATACTTTACATATCGAAAAACTTAGGGGTTATTATTTAGGGGTTGAAACTTATTTAAAAGAACACGTACCACGCTGAAAGTAATGGACGGGTTTTGATGCAACTTGGCACTGTCTTAAGTTATATGATGGGTTAAAATTGAGGACACGTTTTATCCCGAAAATGTAAAGGGTTTCTGCGGGATATGGGTCCAAAGTTATGTTAATATTTAAGTAATAAAAAATATTTTTTGGATGGTTCTCTATATTCGATACTGAAACCAAACAGTTTTACTTTTTAATTTTGTCTGTCTGTTTGTCCGTATCTTGACCGCGCATCGGTACTTTGAACCTAAAGAAACGAACACGCGTGCGAAGCCGCGGGTACAGCTAGTAAAAAATAAATAATTAAACATTTGTATTCTATTGTCTATTCATATCGAAGCTAAGATGCTACAGACGTGTAAGACTTATAACAACCAACTCTTTTCGAGATCGGGGGTTAAAAAGAAAACAGTAAAAAAAATGAAAGTAGCATTGCGATTTGCGACGCATGCCGTGCATTAGCTAGTTAACAAGACAAGTTCTAAAACTGAAACCCGACTACGGTCGGGTAAAAATATAGCCTATCAAACTCTGGCGACGAAGACGAATCCATTGATACCTCGCTTGTCAAAATCGGACCAAGTTTTTAGTTTGAACATAT
Source organism: Alsophila aescularia (assembly GCA_946251855.1). Taxonomy (NCBI): domain Eukaryota; kingdom Metazoa; phylum Arthropoda; class Insecta; order Lepidoptera; family Geometridae; genus Alsophila; species Alsophila aescularia. The sequence continues at coordinate 11,818,656 of OX276381.1, forward strand.
AACCTTTCGTTTGCTTCGCCGTAGCCGGGTAAAAATATATAGCCTATTGGCTATATATTTTTACCCGGCTACGATAAACCGAGGCAAGCGAGGCATCAATCGATTCGTCTTCGGGTATATTTACCCGAAGACGAATCGATTGATGCCTCGCTTGTCAAAATCGGAGCAAAAAGGACGACGCTATGGTGGAACATCCACATATCCACATACATACATACATACATACATATATACATAAATACAAACATAGACGGTTCAACTCATTACCCTTCCCTTGCTGTGCCGTAATCAGGTAAAACAAATAAAATCCGTATGTGACGCATCAATGCATCTTAAAAAATAAAGTCTCCGGCGCGCATCTGTCTGTATGTACTCTGTAGGACTGCACTAATCTCGACTGAACGGATTTGGATGCGGTTTCCATTTATTATGCTTAGGTTGATTCCTGAGGAAGAATTCATGTATATTTTGCGTAAATTAGCTCTACCTACGATGTTTTTTTTTCATCTTTGGGGCAATTGTTTCATACCTACTTTAGAAAATACAAAAATTCATTAAATATAAGTATAATATACTTAGAAACAGAAACGACAGTACGTAGCAAAAGATTCTTTGGAAATTCTTTAACTATATCGCACTTGATTGCAAAAGTTGCACGAAAGATTTTGACGTGTTGTGCTCTCCGCTGAAATTCAATTCAACCTAGTGCGGATTGGACTCTTTTAGCATGATAAGTCTTCTTAGCTTCTCACAGCTTCTCATAGATATTCAAATCTCAACGGTAGCTAATAGCTACCGTTGAGTTGAGTTGATGTAGCTGAAAATACCACCACAAACTTACCTGTAAAATAGGTTCTTGTATTATCATGGACGCATTATCACCGGTTCCGCTAACTAAAACAGATGGTTGCATTACCTCTGGTTCGAGCTTCTGCTGTGGCGGCGGTAGCTGTCAAAGAAAATACAACTTTATTATTATTATCTTTAAACACATATTTCGTTGTTTAATGGTCTCTAAAGTTAGGAGTAGAGAAAAAAGGAAAGAGATAAAAAGCTATTTCTATTCCTTCTTTCATCGTTTATGACCAAGACAAATTTTCAGCATTTTTTGTACCAAAAACGTATTGTAATTTCCAATACGAGACTCAACACGCTTGCCGTCGCGGGCATCATAGCATATTGCATTAATTGATTTACCTATCCAAGAATACTAATTCTAATAACGTACGAGTACATACAAAAAAACACCAGTTCATCATCAATATTTTTAGAGGCTTTCAAAGATTGATGCAATATTTAAGTATTATCATTAATACGCTACGCGGGATATTAATCGCCAAGTTATGTATTCAGTGTTCACACTAAAATAATGCATTAAGAATGAAACGAAATGGTGCGTTTCATTTCAACATTTCACCGCACCAATGTTTCATATACATATACGTTGGCTGTTCCATGACTTGTTAGTAAAATTAAAAACAATACAACGAGTTTTGTTATTGTTTCTCATAATACTTCCCACCGACCAGTCTCTATAGATTAATCAAGATCAGGGCTGTAAGATGGATGTTGGACACCATTAATACAAAAAACCGCTGTGAAGAAAAAATATCGAATAATGTTGAAAATCATCGCACGAAATGCTTGACACGGCACGTTCAATCTTGAAATAAGAAGTACGAAGCATTTACTTTAAAAAAAGAAGAAATCAATTTAACAGTTTTTGGCTAAAAACTTTCGAAACAACCGATGCACAAGTCCAACCGTGCTCACATCACACGGGTCTACATCGTCGATTCGTCCGTATAATCGTATGAATCTAGGGTATGATTGTTTTCATGTATCTATGGTATGGCTGAATGTTTCATATGATCTAACTAAAACAATATTATGACAGTAAATGAATGTTGCTGACAATTGTCCAAATACTAGAGATTAGTGTGGATGAACTGAAGAAGTTTTATTCTAATACCTACTTAGAGATACTACTAAGGGGTAGTGAACAAGTGAAGATTTATGTTAGAGAGCATATTTGCTCTCTAACATAAATCTTCAATTAGAGTTAGAGAAGTAGTAAAAGAAAAAATAGGAGATAGATGGTTTCAGGTTTAAATTCTACATAAAATAATAAATACAATAAGTATCAATCAAACGTGCAACAACTTTGCAAAAAGCTTGTCGAAGACAATTAGGTTTTTGATGTTTCAAATACTACGACGGGCAATATGGGTGAATTTAGTATGCATCCACCTTGGCGCGAATCGCAGCCGCTATCAGCATTCCGTGATTTATTCGCTACGGAATTATCGGCGTTACGGACAGACATGGAAACAAAAATGTGGGTGTAGTAACTTTATTGCATTAAGAAATTTTCTAACCCGCATTTACACCAAGGTCTAACATATTTAAGAATTCGGCATCTCACTCAGGCTGGATTCATAAAATATACTCGAAGGAGTAAGACAGAAGCGAGTAGTGTGGCAACTATATATGTTATACTTTGAGTAAGGAATGCTGCCGATTGGTCCAGGATGGAAAACCTCCATCTGCGGATTTTGTTTCATGTCTATATTGGTCTCTCGAGTCCGGCACTGATGAGGAGTGGAAAGATTATTAATAAATTGAGTTTTATTCGATTGGATTGCAAAATTTATAATTCTAAAATTACGGTGTATAAATTATTACCCAGAATTTTAATAATACTGTACTTAAGTGACATGGTCGGAACTAAAATCATTTCAATACTACACCTGTACAAATGATTACTAGTATGATAATATGTAGATGAATGCCCAGGCCTACTAAGCTATATTTTTTTTCAATTGCTGTTTCAAAATGTTGATGTACATCACAAGACCCCTCTCTCATGTGTGGTTGAATGGTACATAATCTTCTTAGCATTACATTTCGTACTCTCATACAGAGATGGTTTCATAGTCACGCTACGCCAGCGCAGGTAATAAGCGCGCGGGTAGTAAGCGCGCGGGTAGTAGCGCGCGGGTAGTAGCGCGCGGGTAGTAGCGCGCGGGTAGTAGCGCGCGGGTAGTAGCGCGCGGGTAGTAGCGCGCGGGTAGTAGCGCGCGGGTAGTAGCGCGCGGGTAGTAGCGCGCGGGTAGTAGCGCGCGGGTAGTAGCGCGCGGGTAGTAGCGCGCGGGTAGTAGCGCGCGGGTAGTAGCGCGCGGGTAGTAGCGCGCGGGTAGTAGCGCGCGGGTAGTAGCGCGCGGGTAGTAGCGCGCGGGTAGTAGCGCGCGGGTAGTAGCGCGCGGGTAGTAGCGCGCGGGTAGTAGCGCGCGGGTAGTAACCGCGCGGGTAGGAAGCGCGCGGGTAGTAAGCGCGCGTTTTGCAAGCGCGGGGACAGCCCGTATAGAACTCTTAAACGAGTTTGGTATCTTTGACACTCGAGATGAACGTGAATTTTGCTCAAATATTTGCAATTTATTGCTTGTAGTCTTTATAAGAGTTTATAATAATAAAGTGTTCAATCAACAGGTTCAGTGGTTAACTTGTTTGTTTGTCGTGTGAGGTAATGCTGGCCTTTGGTGTCAGAGTTTGTCAGGTCGTCAGAGGGTCTCTGACATGGCTTAACGACTGCTTTCTTGACTTCAATAACAGCCGGGACCGATAGCTTCGTGCTCTCCTAAGCTCGGAGCGATGGAAAACCGCACCTAACTTAGATTAGTCATTGGAGCGGAGCCTAGGACCGAATCCGGTATCGTTGGATTCTAAGTAGCACTATTGAACCGTTAGGCTACCATTAGTTTAACTGATTATCAAAACTGGTTGAGAAGCGCCGGCAGCCTGCGCGCGGTTTGGTTCGTAAACGTGCCCATAAAAAGATACCAGCTGCCGCCCACAGAGAGGTCAATTAACACTAAATTATATTAAACTCTGTCAAAATTTATATACGCTTACTCCAGCGCTGGCGTAAGCGTGGCTATGTATGTATATCACATGAGTGTGTGCCGACTAGTGGTGTCAGTTGGCTTAACGACTGCTAACAATTTTAGCAATCGGGACCGACGGCTTACGTGCCCTCCGAAGCGTGACTATGAAACAAGCCTAAAGTGCTTTGGATCAAACAGGAAAAATAAGTGTGCAAAAATTGTATTGGTACATACTCTTTATTGTAGATTGATACTAGTCAAAAGACTCATTCCAGATGCACAATCTATCTATATGAATAATAAAACAGTAAGTTACAAAAAGTCGGTACAGAGAAGATAATTAAAACAAAAAGGACTAAGGGATTTAAATTATGCTACATTTTTTTTTTTTAATTCGTTTCTGTCTGTCTGTCTGTTCGCGCATCACGCAAAAACTACTGGATGCGATTTACACTGTTGGATAGCTTAGGTTTTGATTTAATAAGTACGGTTCGTGGTATCTTAATCCGATGATTAGAAGCCGAGCAATCGACAGAAAACTATCTGATGGCTGAACTAAATTTGGTATTTTAAACTTTATAGGTACTTTTGGTCCTTGATTTGGTTATTTTAACCCAGAGAAACTACCAAGGGGGCAAAGCCGCGGGCACATCCAGTCTATTAATAAGGATTGAATTCTCCTGTTTCATGCTACTTAGGCACACTACAAGACAAACTACTTTCGAACATATTATTATAATTACTTTATTAGCAAATGCATCCTAATCAAGAGAGTGCAGTACTCAATGCAGAGCTTGCTGTCATAGTATGTCGCTGTGAACGACCATACTGCCTAAAAAAAAGTATATGTTTGTAAATAGCATGTGAATTCCAGGCCTAGCGATAGCAAAGTGGAGTAAAAATATATAAAGATCTATCAGGGCAACTGGTCAAAGCAACACGTGACTAAAATGCTGGCAGCATTGCCACGTTGTATGGCAATGTAAAGGCCAGCTTTTTAGTCGTGTTGCTAGACGCTATCCTGTGGAGCCGGGATTTGAAATACCATTACAAACAATGACATTTAACAATGAATTTTGTATGTGCTGCTGTATGTGCTTAGCATTGCCATACATCGTAGCAATGCTGCCAGCATTTTGGGAACGTTGCCCACTGGTAGTGCTTGATAGACTAGTTTTAGTATTATTTAGCTTAGCATGATAATTGTTTTGACTTATTTGTATAATGAGCATAAATAAAGTGGAATAAATAGTTAAATACAAACCAGCGCAGGATAACGTACCAAATCTTCCTCGTCCTCCAGAGCCGAGGCAGCGAGAGCCGCGTACAGGTTAGCGGCCGTTTTTGAGACGCTTTCCTGTGGAACCGTAAGTAGACCATTTTTAGGCTCGCATTTTTATTAAATCTTTTATTTAACTTCACTTCTATGTATGTATGTATGTATGTATGTATGTATCTATGTATTTCTATCTGTCCTGGAATCTTGCAATTCAAATTTCGAGCACTTCCCGATTAGCTATCCCGCTGAATCTTTCAGGGTAGCTCACAAACCGAAGACAAATATTGAAAAAGCAATAAATTAAAAAAAAGAAAGTTAAATAGAATATAAAAAGAAATTTAGACATTCATTACAAAAAAAAGGTTGTAAAAGCTTATTTTTCTGAATTTAATTTTTAAATTATACTTATTATACATATTTTGCCTTCTGCATTTCGCAAACAGACGACGCAGTTTGTGAACTGACAAGTTTTATTAATAGCAAAACATCGGCGTTTGTAAACGGGCTGGTTTTACAAATAGCCTGGTTTTTTAAATTTATAGTGTGCTTTTATATATATATATATATAAAAGAAGTATGTCTAAGAAATATATTCCTCACCGCCAAACTCAAGTGAAGCACAGCAATGGCAGCGGGCGTGTGTAAGTGTGTGTTAGTGGATAGAGGTGTTTGTAGTGTTTTGTGGTTGATACACAATTTTATCGCAAAATACGGCACAGAATTACCACGACTAACACAGACGAGACCTGAACGAACGGATCGGCATACCTTAAGTGCTTCACAACTGAATTTAGCGGTGAGGAATCCTTCTATACATCGTGACAATGAATTCGTTTTTTTTAATGTATTTACTCAGTCCATACAACAGAATGCAAAAAAGACTAAATATGAAAAGTAAATGAGTATAAAAACATAAAACTAGGCATTATTAAATTAGTCATAATTCAAACTTGTTTTCCCTGCGACATCGCGGGAGCGGGGCGGCAGATATAGGTAGGTACAAACAAAGAGTATATAAATACTACGTAGTAAGAGGTACAAACTTGACATCGCGCGCCTGACGGAGTACCCGCGCCGCAGCCGTGTAGCGTGTTTAGTGAAATAAACATTTCAGCTTAAGGCTAATTAATTTTTGATTAGTTATTTATTTTTTAATTGAACACATGTATTTAAGAAAAATATCGAATTCAATGTCACGATGCATATCTGATGTGTCTCACGTAATATGATGATGTGTTTCATCATATTACGTGAGACACATCACATGCCTTCTCTCTGAGAGAGGATGCACAAATACTTAAATTTCGAGGTTGCGGTCATGTTGGTTTCGTCACGGCGTTTTCCTGCACCGTTTTTGAGCGATAGCATCGGAATCAGCATCGAATTACTTACTATGTAAATCATTATTGCAGGGCCGAGGTTTGGAAATTTGCCATTGGGGTAGTATGACACATCATACTCTTACTAAACGCACTAAAAAAATCTTAATTTTACTGTTTAATGTTTTCGCGATATGTTGGTATACAATTTACAAACCATAGACACGGGGTGACGAGCAATGCCGATCCTAGATCCTAGATTTTGGGTAGCACTGCTGGCGTGACGCTTACCATCATGATAACGACCTGCTCATATAGTAGTAGTCAGTGCGTGTTTTCCAGTCACAAATTGTGACATACAAACCGCACAAACTAGCGTGTTAATGGTACATTACGCCCAATAATATACTCACTCTCTATCTCTCACACACACACGCATCCATACAAACATACAAACTTTTGCCTTTACAATATTAGTGTGATAAATATATGAAAAATACTCCATTTACCTCTTTTTTCTCCTCTAACTTAATTTTCTTCGACGGCGGTTCAGTATATGAATGGTCAGTGGCAACGTGCTCCATTATATCCTTTTCTGCCTTAATGTTCTGAAAAATTTGCCCAATTTGGCCTTGAAGAAGTTGCCCGATTTGGTTCTCCGACTTGATCTGGACGATTTGGTCGTTCTTAAACTGAAGTATAGGTTGTTGGAGTTGGTCGGTTTTTAGTTGGATTATTTGACCTTGGTCGTTTTTTATTTGGATTAGTTGACCTGGAAAGATACAAGTTGTGTAGATGTGGGTGAAACCAGGTGATACTTACTTGCTACATATTGGTGCAACATAGAAATGTTAAACAGACGACCAAGAGAAAATAGTAATATTTTCTCTGAGTAGAAACGTTTTCTCCTAAAACATAAATTCCACGGAAAATGTAAAGCAAGCTCTGTAGAAAAGCCGCGTGGGTTTCCTTAACCTAGCGAAATGATTACGCGTGTAAAAACAACTATTTCTATACCCTGAAATGTACCTTAAAATGTAAACAAATGGGTTGACAGAAACAATTTATAGAAAACTGTGCAATCCATAATTTGGTGATAGACATTATTATTAATTTATTTTAAATTATAGCATGATAAAATTGAATTAAAAAAAAAACTAGGTTCATTTTTGAAAAATTGTTATTTTAAACTATAATAAAAGCATTCAGCATTTTAGCATAAAATACATTTTTTTCGTGCAGTTATCTTTCTTAGACTGGGAACACAGCAGAGATATGAAACATTTTGTGCAATCACCGCCATTTTGTTTTTCTGCCTGTTCCATTCAGTGTGTGTTTGACTACGTCTTAGAGAGTTGCGCCCCGGCCGCGCGCCCAGGTCGCTTGCTATATCAACTCCCTTAATAATTCTTCCTAATGGCCGTTTCACACAAAGGCAGAGCAGCGAGGCAGAAAAGAGTCTGTCTCTGTCCGAAATTTGAACGTCTACTGTTCTGACAGTACCAACAATTCAAAGAGAATTTAAAATAACCTACATGCTGCGAGATGGATCGTAGACGACAAAAGCTATGTTTTATTCGCCACATATTAAAAATGAGGAAATCAATAAGAAAATAATAATTTGGGAGCGAAATTGGATGGCAAGGAGACCACAGATTGGCTGTTCAGTTCAGCGGGGCAAATAACTATCTTGTTGCTGCAATCAGATTTTCATTATCACGTGCACTTAATGCGGCACGTTAGAGTTGATATTGCTCTGAAAATCTGATTGCAACAAATCACATTGGCTTAGGTAATTCCACGGCATGTACTGGAAGAAATAAAAAATGAAGGTCCTAAGGAATTTACTAAGATAATGTAAATGACAACAGAAAATTAAAATTCATTGTTGGAACTTATCCGACCATTAATCCAATGTCAAAACGCATTTAAGTCATCAGACATGACAGGTTTAATTGTCCGCCGCGGTACACTGTCCTCACGTGCACACACGACAGTTTCGAGGCAGTAGATGGCGAAGGTGGAGCGGGAAGCAAACTGCCATGAAAAAATAGACCGGTCGGGTATTAACTGTGCTGCACTGGTTATTGTTCTTACAGTACTGTTCTTTTACAGCACGCGCGTTCAAATAGTAGCAGTACTGTTCCGCTCACTACTCTGCCTCGGCTCTCTGCCCTTGTGTGAATCGGCCATTATTCCTACATCTATTACTTCATATGATTAATCCTTAAAATAGGTAGACACTTATAGGCATTGTGTCATGTCTGGTAGCAATAAACACAATTAAGGTTTATAGTTGAGAGTATTTACAAGTACCTATTTGAATAGAAATAATATTTTGTATAAAACAGGTTGAGCGCACCTGACCTTTCACTTTGACAATGAAATTTGTTGACATTTCTGTGTTTACTTTTTAGGCCTCTAATTATGAATCAGGGTACAGTAGTTAAATAAGAGGAAAAAATTGTGTTTGACAATATGTCAATCGAATTTGACAGCTAAACCTATGACACCGTTCAGGAAACCCGTAGGCGTAGCCACGAGTGACGAATGGCACATAAATTAATTATTTTTCTATTGATTCAAAAATTAGTGGAAGGCTCCATGCAACGTTCGCGGTTACAATATTCTAAAGATCACGATGCACAGAGAATTTCGTACATTGACCCCTCATTACGTATCTCTTTCAGTCGCGCATAAATGTGTTGCCGTCGCGTTCGTACAGTAGTGTTTGGAATAATGCTTCTCGAGCGATTGTTTGTTTGCTTGCCGTATGAGGTTGTGCTGGCCTGTGGTATCTGTTCTACAGGTCGCCCGACGTCCTCTGACATGACTTAACGACTGCTATCAATCAACGAGCGAATGAACGAACGAATCACTGAGCGAAATTATCTGTGCATCGTGACCGGGCTTTAACCACTCTCACCTTGTTCATTCTTTATCTGGAAGAACTGATTCCCCTGGGTTACGACACCCGCCTCGTTGATCTGTATGACCGGGGTCTGGTCAGGCTTGACCTGGACTATTTGACCAGTCTCTGTGATCTGTATGGTCGGCGCGTTGATCTGTTGACCCATTTGTACAACTTGCACTGGAGGGTTGGATTTCTTCTCAAGAAGGTCTGCTAGCATTTTGTTTTGGGTCGTTTTCTGTGAAGATGTCATATTTTGAAATGACGATAAAAACTTAATATCTTATTGTTTTGATGACATGGCTACATAATCGCATAAGGTCTATGTTTTGGCCTTACCTAATGACGTCACTTTTAAGTCACTTTCAGATTACAGAGACTCTTATAGTGTTAGGGTTTGTTAAAGTCTGTTAGAGTAGTTGTGTGACGTGACAATTCACAAATGTTACAAAACCAAATGTTTGAACTTATGAGTTTTGAACTTATGAGTTCAAAGACTAAAACCCGACTATGGTCAGCCTAAGACACTCTTGCGATGAAGACGAATCGATTGATACCTCGCTTGTCAAAATCGGTTCAAGGTTCTTTGTTTAAACACATAAACCTACATTTGTTTCGCCCCAGGCGGGTGAAAAAATTGCCTGTGACACTCTATACCTGACGACGAATCGATTGATATTTCGCTTGTTAAAATCGGACCAATAGGGGCGACGCTATAGTGGAACATCCACATACACATTATATATATATATATATATATATATGTATATATATATATATATATATACGTATATGTATATATACACATACATACATACATACATACATTGTAACTAATAAAACTTTCCTTGCTTCGCCGTAGTCGGGTAAAAATGGCGTTTTCACTTTAAATATTTAACTATGAGTTCGTAGATCTAGAAGACACCTTTCCCTCTAGCTTTGAAGCCACCCAGATTATCGTTCAGAAAACAAGAAAGAATGCAGGGAATTCTATTTCTTCTGTATGCACTTATAAATGTATGTATATAACGTTTTTTTAAATGTAATTTTAATATTTTTACGAATATAAAGTAAAATTCAAAGTATTTTATTGTAATTAGGCAAAATAATAGCACTATTACAAGTCAAAATTAGCATTTCTTGAACAGGGCGACATTCATAAAATATTATAAATAGATCAACAGAGTTAAATCTCTCACAGGAAAAGGAAATACCCTTCTGACTGACCAGTGCTTCGAAAATACGCCCGTTAGAGAAGAGAGCACCAAGAAACTCTTCGGGGATTTAATTTTTTCCATATTTGTTTATTCTTAATAATTTTTCAAATGTCAAAAATTATAATAAAACATATTTAAACTATAAATATAAAAGTGACAATAAGATGTCCTACAATCATCAAACAATCAAAATGGGAAAAATAAAGTAAACTTACGATTGTTAACTGCGATTGATCATCAATTTGTATTTGTACTGGTTCTTCCTTAGAAACTGAAAACAGGGATTACTTGTATTAGTTGAAGTCAATCTTTTGTCTATCATAGTTAAAATATATATATATATATATATATATATATATATATATATATATATATATACAGATTATTTACCCAGTAGCTCCTCAACCGGATTAACAATGACCTGTAAACAGAAATAATCATCTTTTAATTAAAAAAAACGACTTCTATGGTTAAATTGCTTAATTCTGCCTAATAGTCAGACTAATAAACGAACGAGTTAGAAGGGAGAGATCTAAGACTAATCAACGAACGAGATAGAAGAGAGAGGTCTAAGACTAATCAACGAACAAGTTAGCAGAGAGAGATCTAAGACTAATCAACGAACAAGTTATAAGAGAGAGATCTAAGGTTAATAAAACGATCGAGTTAGAAGAGAGAGATCTAAGACTAATAAACGCACAAGAACGAAGCGTTACGCTTCTTCATTTATTATAAGAACTGCAAAGGAGTGGAATGCCCTGCCCTCGTCAGTGTTTCCGGTAAATTATAACCCCGGTGTGCTCAAGTCAAGAGTGAATAGGTATCTACTAGGCAAGCATGCTACACCTTCGAGCACATCATCGCTTTCCATCAGGTGAGATCGTGGTCAAACGATAGCCTAGCCCGTAATAAAAAAAAAAAAAAAAAAAAAAACTAACGTGTTAGAAGAGAGAGATCGTAGACTAATCAACGAACGACTTAGAAGAGAGAGATCTAAGACTAATCAACGAACGAGTTAGAAGATAGAGATCTAAGACTAATCAACGAAAGAGAGAATAGAGAGATCTCAAATGTATCGACTATCAAGGATCTGACCTTTTCCTGCACAGCGGGCGTGATGCTGGCTACTCCGCCGGGCGTGATGGCCGTGCATTTGATCATAGCCTCGGGGTCCATCTCCATAACCTTTAGAAACAAGGGAAATAGTTAATAGTGAAGTAAGCCATGGGCTTATTGCATGCTTATGTTTATATCCTGACCGAGGGGCGATTTTCGTATAGGCCTGAACCTAGTGGCGGGCAAAGGTCGAAACAAATAAAATTTCTACCCGTCTGTGTGTGTTCGTTCAGACATTGTCAGCCTTATTACAAAACATACACTAACGAAAGTCCATGGACCAAACATAAATCTTTTTACAAAACGAAGTTCATCGCTGATTCGAGTAAAATCTAGTATGGTACTAAAGCTAATCCTCCGATGACCCTAGTTTAACTATGGTACTAACTCACATAACGTCAATTTTCACCCCTTTTTGAAAGCTTTTATTTAACTTCATTGTATGTATGTATCTACTCGTATCTATGTATTTGTCTGTCCTGGAGTGTTACAATTCTAATTTCGAGCACTTCCCGATTAGCTATCCGGCTGAAAATTTCAGGGTAGCTCACAAATCAATGACAAAGCAATTTTGAAAATAAACAAATAAGAAACGCCCTTTTTTAATTCTTATTTTCTTTTACTAATTAATTTTTAAGCAAAAACAAATCACACTTGTTTTTTGTTCAAGTTCATCTCGACACAACACTTTGTTTCACAAGCATTTGAAAAATTCCCTTTTCAATAATCAGGCCTTTTTTTTACTTTACGTAAAAACTATCAAATTACGCGCGCTTCGCAATGTTGAATCATTACCTACTAATAAATTTGACATACTTGAAATATGACCGATAAAACCATCTCCTTAGATAATTGAATAAGTATTGATTGAAAATCAATCAAATATTAAGTTTACGAAAGTAATAATTACCTACATATCAGGGTTGAAATGATTTAAATCGTGATTTAAATAAATGTTTTTTTTTTAAAAAGAATGATTTAAGTCAATACTTTTTTTACCCGTGCGCAATGCTCTGCTTGCGTACACAGCTCGGGACTTCTCCGAAATTTAAACTCGCGACTGAATCCGCCTGTTTCGCCCGGTCATTTGTGATTGAATCGTGAAAGAATGAGTGAATACAACAACATGATGACTGAAAGAAAAAAATATGCTGTACGGGTTTATTTCAATGAAAAAAGGTCGGCTTGCGGCAAGCATAACAAAGTGGTGTGTAAACCTTGTTACGAGTATAAGGAATGAATGAGCTTTAGCGAGAATGAAAAAATATTTAAAACATGTGAATCACAAATAAATATGCTACAGTGTTTTTTAAAAATGACTGACTTTTTAGACTTTATGTATGTTGATGTTTGTTAATTTTATTAATTATTAATTGCATTGGTCACCGAAGGGTTAAATAAATAAACATGGTATTGTTTTTTCTGACTTCCAAATTCAAAAATAAGCAAAAATATATATTAAAAAAATATGATTTAAATCAAATAAATCAGATATTTTTTGTTTTTTTTTAAAGAAATTATGATTTTTATCAACCCTGCTACATATGCTTGAAGAGGACCGAAAATTATAAATCAATATTGTGAAGAAACGGAACATTGCGAACAAACGTGATCTAAATGAATGTAAATGTTTGTACTAAGTATGTGGCCAAAATCTTTACTATAGACAATTTTTGGTAGCTGATCCTCGATTAGTCGAAGATTTGTAATAAGGTCAAGTTTTAATCCCGTAGTACCGTAACAAACAAGGACTTTTTAGCTCTGGTATAAACCAGGACTAAATTAGTTTATTAATAAGACGATGTAGGTTAAATGTAGTGGGCCAACGTTTCTATCATTTGTTCACGCTATACTTGGCAAGAGAGATGAAGTCCTGACACAAATGACTATGTTGCTACATCTGTAGAAGCACATGCCAATGATCATCCCGATTAAGCTTGGGCACATAGTTACGGGCAACAGCTATTAAATTCATATTGGAGTTCAGTATTGGAGGTGAGAAGGGCGCAGCTGGTGCTGCTACACGGCCAAGGGCGGCCAAGTCTGGCCTGACCTTTGACCTCTTAATCCTGCTGAATGAATTTGAACCTTAAGCAATTAGGTTCAAAGTTTAATAAATAGAAAAGATTATACTTAATATTTTACCTGTGACGGAGGCTGCACAACCACAGTGTTCGCTGCGGTAGGCCCTCTTTGTTGGTTTTGTTGTCTTTGGGCAACCTACACATAAGATAATCGTTAGAGAAATCACTAATACAACTTATTATTTCTATGTACTCTACCGTTTTGAGCTTTAACCTTTTGCTGAATGTGAGTTAGTCATGTGTCAACTACATGACCAAATGTGAGTTAGTCATGTATCAACTACATGACAAAATGTGAGTTAGTCATGTATCATCTTCATGCCAAAATGAGAGTTAATCAAGTATCAACTACATGACTAATGTGCCTAATGTGAGTTATCACATTAGGCAACTTTTTTGCTTATAATATAAATTAAGCAATATTGATACTCAGATAGGTCATCACTTTTATTTAAACACTTTTGATAACTTTGGAAATGGATAAATTACATTATAGACTAGAACACAATAGCAACTCCTTGATTTTTACTCGCTTTGTGACGTCATGACCCAAACCATGTTTTTTTTAACTCAAATAGTAGTATGGATGGAATTTTTAAATAGAAATGGGTCACTTCTCAAGAATAGAGTGTTTAATATGAAACGGTAAACAATATTAAAATAAATTTTCCAAAATTGTCGTCTGGCCTATTGTAAAACAAACAATCTATTTCGCGACGAACAACGAAGAATTTATGTTATTAGATAAGAATTACAACTATTCAAAAGATTTTCAATGAAATACAATTGTATTGATTACATCATGCTTTTCAAATAAGCTTTCAACTCATGCCATTTACTTCAATTTGTTATTTAAAATCATTATTATTGTTAGTACTCTAATGTTACTTCGACATGCCTTTCTATGATTTCTGCCACTACTCAACATAATATTGTGTTTTTGAATACTTTTACATTTTAAGTTTGCTTCAAAGATACAATTTCAGTTTTAGTTATAAAAATCAATCATCATGCTATTTGTTAGATCATTTTTTTTTGTATTAATAGTTTATACCTTATTTTCTGGTTACCCTGAACAGGAAAGTTTGAGAAACTTCGCTGTACAAATTTCATGGACCGTTTGTTTCAGTAGCTGTTAAACTTAAATGAAAAAAAAAACATGGCCATATTTTAAAATTATAATAGACAAGAACTAAATTGACTTGCCCAAATATGCGACGCGGCCCGGGGCGTAAATAGTTTACTGATAAAAATCACATTTATATAACGAATTTAAAATATATTGAAAAGGATTTCAATAAATATGTGCAATTGCATATTACTCGAAGCCGTGTCTGGCATAATCACTGAAGTAGGAAATGATCTAAAGACTGTGAATCTAATTTTGTATGAAACTGTATTGTCGCTGTTGCATATTCTAACGATATATTATCCTAGTTGACGCACAAATTGAACAAATATACACCGTGGCATTGAATTCGATATTTTTCTTATATGTATGTTACTCAGTCTAGCCAACAGAATGCATCTGTAGCACTAAATGTGAAAAGTAAATAAGTAATAAAACAAAATTAGGCATTACTTAATTAATCAACATTCAAACTTGTCATCCCTGCGACATGAGAAAACCAATAAGTGACGATCGCGCGCCTGGCGGAGCACCCGCGCCGCGGCCGTATGTCGTGTTTAGTGAAATAGACTAATTACTTTTTGGTCAGCTATTTATATTTTTATTTGTTCAATTGAATGCTATAAAACGATTCTAAATAATGGACAGAGTACATGTATGCATTCAGGATAAATATCGAATTCAATGTCACGGTGTATAATTATCATATTTTTCACGTTTATTACTATTAACATGTTTATTAAAAGCTATAAACTCAATTCGTAACTTTTTAGATTATACCTTAATATGAGATATACGAATGATTTTCCTACGCGTCTTTACGAACGGACGCTTGAAGTTTAGCCTGAATATGTACATTGAGACATAGTTGCGGCGCGCCCGTCACGCTAACACAGCCTCTCTACTTTTAACAAAAAATGTTTTCTTCACTTTTCACAACATGACACACACACAAATAAAATATTATTGTATATGTGTAATGCTGTTACAAATAAAAACTGTGTACTTCTATGACTGATGTAAATATCTAGGGTAAAGTACTCAAAGGTTTACCTCCAAATATTGACATGTCACATAACACCGAATGTTTAGACAAAGAAGACATATTTAGTATATTTTAAGAAATAAACACATGATCTACTAAATATGGCTCCAGTCTTAATTTAAAACGAAGTCAATATTTGGTGGAAGTGCCAACATCAGGGCTGGCATATTCCCCTAAATACCGAAGATAAGTTGGTGTAAATTATCTTTTTCTTAGATGCTTCTTTGGAATTCGGTAGATGAGTTACTTTCATTGATTAAATACAATAAATAATAAATTAATTTTAATTACTCATAGCGCTGCGGCTTGCGACGTGATCAACGGACTAGTTCACTTCAAGCAAATGAGTTTAGGAACAATCTCAAGGTGGAACTCTATGGGTCCTTCACAATGTCAATGATAATTTAAGCCATGTATTCACTAGGAAAATGTTTCGGATAATGTGTCTGAAACACCAGCTAACACAAACAATCTTTCGGATATTTTGCCATCCACATCTGTCAATTGTTGCAAATATTATGTCGCTTATGGAAGGTGTTTAATTTTTTATTGTTTCTCGCAAACTGCGGCCGCAATAGTCGCAATACAATAATGTATTTTGCATTGAACATCTTGTTTCAGGTTTTCCAAAGCGTTAGAAATGTCTTCCCACGTATCACTTTTCTTGATTTTTAACTTTAGTTGAGCAATCCAATGTCTGCTTTGTCTCAAAGATTTAAAGAGATTTTCGTAGTCGCCATGATTCGTAAATAGTTGTTAAACACACGTTCACAGTCATTCGTTACAAAAACTGTTTTTTTCTGGATCCATCGCCAGTGCGGAGCATCGAAACATGCTTATAACCGAATAGTATTTTACCGCAACAGTTTCGACTGTTTGAGAAACCAACATTATTTGTTACAGAAATACATAAATTTTGATTCTGAAACAATTGTTCCTCAGTACCGACGACCGATTGGTCTCGAAGCTAGTGATCCTAGGTACGTAATCAAACGGTCGCGGGTTCGAATCCTGCAAGGTGCAATCATTTGTGTGATGAGCAGAAATGTTTGTTTCCGAGTCATGGATGTTAAATATTCGTATCTATATATGTTCATCCGTTATCTAGTACCCATAGTACAGGGTATCCTAGTTTGGGGCTAGTTAATTGGTGTGGAATTGTCCCGAATATATTATATATTATATTATATTATATTATATTATATTAGTACAAACATGGCTTTAACATGATGTTTCCAACATTATTTGTCACAGAAACACAGTTTTTTTTCTGAAACAATTGTTTATCAGTGAATGAAATTATTTGTCACAGAAACACAGTTTTTTTTCTGAAACAATTGTTTATCAGTGAATACGTGGCTTTAACCTGATGTTTCCAACATTAAACACAGAAACACATAGTTTTTATTTCTGAAACAATTGTTTCTCAGTGCATACGTGTCTTAAACTTGATGTTTCCAACATTATTTGTTACAGAAACACAGATTTTGTTTCTGAAACAATTGCTCCTCAGTGAATACGTGGCTTAACTTGATGTTTCTGAAACAAAATAGTGAGTTGTCCTCCACCAGTTAATAGTTAGTATTGTTAGTGCACTTACTTGCGTCTGCGGGGATGCGGGGCTTACTTTGTGCGCGAGCAGATGCTTTATCAGCGTCGTGTTGGTCGGGTTCGACTCCAGGGCCTGCGACAAGTGCGGGTGAGTGGCCGGCTGTTGCGACTGCGAATTAAATAATTCGCACGCGTGGTTATTTCTCTAGGTTAAAAGCGCGTCCTGCCCGTGGTCCACCTTCACAGATCACCTGGTTGTACCAGGGGCAATTTTTTCTTCCCGTGGTCCACCTCAAGATTTCTGGGTGTACCAGGGGTTTTTATTTCTTTCCATGGTCCACCTTAGTTCACCTGGCTGTACCATGGGCATTTTTTCTTCGCGTGGTCCACCTCAAGATAACTGGGTGTACCATGGGTATTTTTTCCATTTTGGGCAGTTGTGTAAAAAATATCCTATTTCATTATGTAAGGATTCTAACGATACCCCATACATCCAAATCAGTTCAGGCATTTAAAAGTTATAGTGGAACAAATAAACTCACATACATACATACAAGAATCTCAAAAACATTACACTACTTTTTTTGGGCAGTCGTGTAATAAAACTGTACATCACAAGTTAACAAGTGTACCACTGGTTTATAGGGTTCACGAAACCTTACGATTGGACTTAATGGTATCATCATCATCATGTCAGCCTTTAGCAGTTCACTGCTGAACATAGGCCTCCCCCAAAGAGCGCCATGACGATCTTGTGCCTCCTCCTTCCACGGACTTCCTGCGATGGCTGATGATATGGTCGTAACATACTAAGTCCATACCCAAAGGATTCAAACGGAACCTTATTTGTCTATTTTTAAAAGCTTTTATTTAACTTCACTTGTATGTATCTTTGTATCGATGTATCTATGTATTTTGTCTGTCCTGGAATCTTGCGATTCAAATTTAGAGCACTTCCCAACTATTTATCCGGCTGAAACTTTCCGGGTAACCGATAACAAAGCAATAAAAAAAGAAAAATAAATGTTTTATTTTTTTAAATTAATTTTTAAATATTACCAACAGATATAATTTTGTAGTTCATAAAATATTGTTCATCATTATCATTAGTCTGTTACATTCCTACTGCTGGAAAGGCCTTTTCGCAGAAGAATATCTTGAAAAAAACAATATGATATCATTCCGTGATCGCCAAAAATTAATAGACTTGACCTTCTTAAAGAAAGCCATAAACGGCAAAATACAATGCAGACAGTTACTTAAACGTTTCTCTCTGCCAGTTCCCTACAACTATCCACGGCATCCAATTAACAAAATATTTCACACCCCCGCCGCACGCACGTCTTGGACTACATAATATTTCATACCCCGATGCAAACACGTCTTGGACTACAAAATATTTCATACCCCCGATACAAACACGTCTTGGACTACAAAATATTTCATACCCCCGATGCAAACACGTCTTGGACTACAAAATATTTCATACCCCGGGTGCAAACACGTCTTGGACTACAAAATATTTCATACCCCCGATACAAACACGTCTTGGACTACAAAATATTTCATACCCCCAATGCAAACACGTCTTGGACTACCAAAAAAACCGCTCCACACGCATCTCTAACTAACCAATATAATTATTGTACAATAAAAATAGAGGAATTAGACATAATTATTTAGCAATTATTATTTAGTATTCCAATGCAAAATATTTATATGTTTTCCAAAACGTCTCCTTTTTTATAATCAATCCTTTTCACTTTTTGTTTCTATTTGCTTTTTACCAGACTGCGCAACGCAAAGGACGACAATGTGTTTATCAGCCTATGTATGTATGTTTGTATATATGTATGTATGTTTGTTCCTTTGTGACTGTCTAGAGACCAAACGCGCGGGCTGATATTATGTCCTAGTATTTTGTCTTTTTTGAAGTTGTGGACAGGTTTCCTGAAGATATTTACCGACGCCGCCTTTTTACTGATGGTACAAAAAGACACTAATTTAAAAAATAAAACATAATGATGTTATGTATAAGTGAACGGGCCCTTCTTGAATTTTATAGGTATCTCTATGTGTTGGAATCTATACATGTTATTATTATTTTATAAGTATCTGTATGTGTTGGAATCTATACATCTTATTATTATTTTTATTTATATTTGTTTAATTTTATTATAGTATGTGTATTTGTATTTAAGGGTATGTTTATATATTTTAATAAGTTATGACATAATTATTCATATATATATATATATATATATATATATATATATATTTATATTTATTTGTTTTAATTGTTTACTCCGCCGTCCTCTCTCACTCTATTATTTCTTTCCATCCAAAGGTTGACTGGAAGAGATCGCTTTCAGCGATAAGTCCACGCGTTGTACTATAGTTATAAGACTGGTGTACAATAAAGTATTATCTATCTACCTATAATACAAAAAAAATGCCTGACAGATGTGAAACATCGAATAAGGCCGAGCTGAGGCGGAAAGAGCCGACGAGCAAGTCGACGTAACCCTCTACTGCGCCATTATTATTATTTATTTATTTATTAAGTTTTCCAACAGACTTAACACAGTAAATTAAATATAAACATGAACAAAATCAAAAACATAGTGAAAGTCCACTAAAAGGAAAACACATCATGCAAAAAATTAAAATGCACCGATACCTACAGGTACCGCGTATATTGAACCTATAAGCAAATCCGCACATAGCATATTACTAACTTTAATTAGTGCAGCGCAGAAGTAGGTTCGAAGCTGCCATACCTGAGCCTGAGATGCAGGAGCCTTGGCCTCAGCGGCGGCTTTGCTAGTCAGCTGCGCTTTCAATATCGGAGACGCTGGACTCGCCGGAGTAAGGTTGGTTCTCTGCGGGTTCCTCGACCGGATGCCGACGTACACTTGCTGCGCCTCACCCGCGGCCGTGCTCACCGTGTTCGGACCGACAGTGCCGCCGAAAACAGTTCTACGAGAAGACAAAACAACACGTTAACTAAAGTTTACTTTACTTTTTCAGGCGCATATCTAACTAGCGGCTAAGTTTTGTTACGCTCAACATAAACCCGACTGGACGAAATTTATACCCAGTTTTATAGCACCCCAGTTACGTCCTAGTTTTTTATGTATGCCCAACGCCCCAGTTTTTCATAATAACACCCCAGTTACATCCTAATTATTTACAGTAACACCCCAGCTTTTCATAGTATCACCCAAGTTACACCCCAGTATTTCATAACAACACCCCAGCTACGCCCCAGTTTTTCATTATTAAACCTCAGTTACACCCTAGTTACACCATATTATGTAAAGTGACAACCAGTTTTTCATAATATCTCCCCAGTTACGCTCCAGTTTGTCATAATAACACCCTAGTTATTTAAAGTAACAACCCAGTCATTAATAATAATAAAAATTTGCCATCGCAGGACGCCTGGCAGATGTGAAACATCGAATATGCTAATGCTAATAGAATATAGCTGAGACGGAAAGAGCCGACGTGCCACAAGCGGCGCGTCGCCACGCCGCTCGATCGCTACGACAAAAGTCAGCGTTACCCCCGTACCGCGCCTTTAGATGTTTACACATCAATAACTTCCCAGTTACGCCCTTTTTATTTATAGTGACACCCCAGTTACGCCTCAGTTTTTTCATAATAACACGGGTGGTGTACGCCCGTGTTATTATGAAAAAACTGCCTTACGCCCTTTTAATTCGTACTGACCTGACAAGGCGCGGGAAGTGCTGCGGCGCGATGACGCCCTTGCGCGCCAGCTTGGAGCAGCACGCCATGTACTGGCGGTACAGCTCGCCCGCCTCGAACGGGGTGTTGTCGTGAGCAGGCAGCGGCTCGAATGTCGAGCGCAACCAAGCCAATGCGAAGTGCTCGTTTTCCTAGACAACGTACAAAACAGATCGATCTTTATAGCGCACAAACCCTGCATTAACACCAAGACTTAGAAGTTTTTTTTATAAGATCTCTCATACCCTTTCACACTAATATTATAAAGGCGAATGTTTGTGTGCATGTTTGTTACTCATTCACGCTCAAACGGCTCCACCGATTGGGATGATATTTGGTACCAGGATGGCTTACATCCTGGATATACATAGGACATAGGCTACTTTTCATCATCATCATCATCATCATCCACGCGGGTAAAACCGCGGGGTGGAGCTAGTAAAATATATCGGAAGGAGGATATTTTGATTGAAGAGCGTACGTCGGCTTATTGAGATGTCGAGACCAGCCATAGCGGCTTAACTCTAATTCCCTGAAGATTGGCTTTTAGCCGTCTTCGGGTGGCGCTCGAACAGGTATATTTGAAGTTCGTTTTTCCTAAGCGACCTAAGACCTACATACAATTTAAATTTAAATGCAGGTCTTTAGCCATAAGTTAGAATAGAGCTACTCTTACATACAAACTTAATCTCAGAGTTTTCAGGAATTGACTGCTTTAATAACTCTTAAGAAAAACCACAAGCCCGGAGCTTCACTCCGGGATTAGTTTTCTTGGAACGCCGACTTCTCCGGGATTTTATAGGTCACAATAAATCTTACATATTTTTTTTAATTTAAAGTAAAGCTATTTCCAGCATCGATGTGGATAAAGGAAACAAAGAATCGTCTTCAGTTGCATATGATATGAGAGGCCTATTTTTATTTGACTTCATCAAAGGAGTCGGTTCTATTTTAGACTGTACATTTTTTTCCTGTATTTTCACTGATTTTCCCGCCAATTGAGGACCGATTTTGAACATTCTTATTTTGTTACTTTTTTAAATCAAAATAAGAATTTTGTTATTTTTTTAAATCAAAATGGGTTCATCAAGCTTTGTGGTTGGCACCTGTACAATTTTCTAGTACTTGTAGTTTACCTGTACAGTCCTCTGTTGCATGTGCGACTGCTGTAGGTTGGAGACGGGCGCGGGCGTGGCGAGGGGCGCGGGGGATGAGGCAGCAGGCTGCACTAGCTCCGCCGCCGGTTTTGTGGCTTGTACCTGCGCAATGTGTTTAGTTTTACATGATTTGATTATTAATGTTAGTTTAACAATAAGTTCACTAGATGGCGCTGTGTTTTCCGTACACCGCTAGATTGTTGCAAAAAAGTTTGTGCTCGCGAAGTGTACGGTTCGCAGAACTACTAGTATAATAAGTGTAGATATGTTAGTACCTGTACCTGCGGCTGCGGTTGCGGTTGCGGCGGCGGCGGCTGCTGTTGCTGCTGCTGGCTGTCCGCCACCGCGGCCAGCGCCGCCGGGCCGCTGACTGTCTCCACCACGCGCATGAGAATGCAAGCGCGCGGCCCGTAGCTTTGTGCCTGCAAATATATTTTGTAACTATACAGTGTGCCCGCCACGAAGTGCACAAACAAAAGAGAAACTAGGCTCGAAATCGTTAATAGGAATTTATCTACACTCATATCGTAAAATCCAGATTTTGAACTCAAAATGGTGGCATAATGGCATACTTTACGCACGGCTTGTGTCTAATAACAAAAACATAGTATTTTTTGAAACGGTTGCATATTGAGGGGAATTAAAAAAAAGAGTGAGTTTAAAAAAACGAGCCGTAGGCGAGTTAGTAGCGACTAGTTACTAGTTAGCGACTAGTATTACTCGAGTGTTTTAATACCTAGTTATGTGCCGTTTCATACACTACCTTATCTACACTCAAGCAACAGGAAATAAATTTAATTTAAAAAAAATGACGTAATTTTTTCTTGACTTTGCTGGTAAAATCTCGTTCGTCATGTTCGTTGACGTTCGTCCGTGATGTCAGGTGGAGTCAAATTCTCGTCACGAACACTGTTTTCACATGTTTAGCACATATTTGTCACATTTTTAATCAGAATAAAACAATTGATCACCAAAAAAAACTCATTAAATTGGTTGGGTACTAATGAAATTATGGCGCCAAAATCCAGTCCACAGTGAATTCGCGCGCATACGGTTCAACACGCGCCGCCATATATATATATATAATAAATGGCGAAACCCCTCGTAGTGCGGTGCCAAACCGGTGCTTTTATTGGAAAAATAATATATTATAACATTGTTTCGTATATTGTATCTAGACCGTATGCGCGTGAATGCGCTGTGGACTGGATTTTTCCGCCATAATTTACTTTACATTAGTACCTAACCAATTTAATGTGTTTTTGATAATCAAAAGTTTTATCCCGATTAAAAATGAACGACAGTAGTGTTAGTAAGGAGAATTTGACTCCAACTGGTATCACGGAAACAGTAAAGAACATGACGAACGAGCTTTTACCGGAACTATCAAGAAAATATTACGTCAATTAATTTTTTCGTTGCTGTTTCCGTGATGTCAGGTGAAGTCAAATTCTGCTCACTAACACTGCTGTCTTTCACTTTAAATCAGGATAACACTTTTGATCAACAAAAACATGATCAATGTGTTATGACATTAACTTGGTTACGTACCTACTAATTAAATTTAAAGTAAATTGTGGCGCCAAAATCCAGTCCATAGCGATTTCGAGCGCATAAGGATTAAAACGCGCCGCCATAGATAATAAATGGCAAAAACCCTCGTTGTACGGAGCCAAAACGGTGCTTTTATGGGAAAAAATAAATATTATAACATTATTTAGTTCAAAAAACAGTTTTCTAATTGTTTTATTTCTTGTTAGAGACGTGCCGTGCGTAGATTATGCACCAAGGGGAGAAAGAATTATGTAGAGTCCTGAGTGAGTAAAATGTGCCACCCGTGACGTAAGACAGGCTTTATCCCCGAGGTGAATACTCTACTTTTCATACCTTTCCGAGACAATAAAATCAACAAATGCATCCCTTGCGATATAATGACTTGTACATTGAGATTGGGTGACTTGTAATTGGACATTGTCTAGCAGGTGGTATAAAAAGATAGCAAGTAACTTATAATGAAGATTAAATTACTAAACCAAATCATAAGAAATCATTGCGCCAAGTTGTCGCCATATTGAATTTTGATAACTGTCATGTATTTAGTAGAACGTAAGAATCATCAAAATCGTAACGTACTCACCTCAACGGTGACGAGTGAGACTAGAGTGTGCACCAGACCCGGCACCCTCGCCACCGCCTCGCTGGCGCGGTCACCGAGTGATGTCAGAGCGTACACGCACTCTAGCGTGCACACTAGCACCATTATATCGCGGAGTGTTAGTAATGCGCACACGTCGTGATATACCTGTAAAAAAGGATATATATAATAATATATAGATACAGAGTGAAAACTCCAGTAACATCTTTTCTGCGTGAAGTTATACTGTAATAGTTACAATATACACTCCTAAGTTTGTTTTTGTTGTATTGAAGATAACTACAACCTACTAGGCGACAGCGTTACACTATTATCAACTTTTTTTTTTCATTTTACCACTTGATGGTTATTGAAAGTACACTTTAAAAGTAATAAGTAGTACGCCAAGATGGCGTTTATTTTTAACCCCCGAACTCCATAAGAGTGGGGTGTTATAAGTTTACGGTGTGTATCATTGTGTGTATCTATGTATCGTGTCTGTCTGTGGCATCGTAGCTCCCAAACGAATGGACCGATTTTGATGCGGTTTTTTTCTGTTTGAAAGCTGATGTGATCAAGATGGTTCTTAGCTATAATAGGGGGGAGGGGGGGGGTGAGAATAGTAGCTCCCAAACGAATAGACCGATTTTGATGTGTTTTATGTTGAAAGCTGATATGATCTAGATGCTATAAATAATTTTATTATTATTATTATTGCTATTATAAGTATTATATGTATATATAAAAATATGTATTGTTATTGTATTTATTTATAGTAATATAATATATATATATATATATTATATTACTATAAATAAATACAATAATGGAATTGTCCCGAATATGTTATATATATATATATATATATATATATATATATATATATATAACATATTCGGGACAATTCCACACCAATTACCTAGCCCCAAACTAGGATACCCTGTACTATGGGTACTAGATACCGGATAAACATACATAATATAACATCCATTATAACATCCATGACTCGGAAACAAACATTTCTGCTCATCACACAAATCTTAAATTAGGCATAAATCATATAACACATAAAAAATATCTTAAATTATAAGTAAATAAATATTTATTTAAAGAATAAATATTTATATTACTAATAATATAACCTAATAATAAACCCTATTTTACTATTAAATTATTATATTAAAATATATTTATATATAAATGAAATATAGTATGTAAGTATTATAAATTATTTAGATTTTAATGTCTTTTTATAGTCGAAATCTTAATTTCACACAATATATTTCTTTATCGCTACACCACCGTCCTTGTTAATCAATGATTTCTGTCCATCCAAAGGTTGTCTGGAAGAGATCTCTTTGAGAGATAAGACCGCCCATTTTATGTATGTTTTCTGTGTCGTTTTACTCGAGCAAATCAAATTTTTTTTTTTTTTTTTTTGGTTTCAATAAAGAGTTAATCTATCTATCTTCTTAGATATAATAGGGGGTGTCGGGGGATATATAAGTTTTTAATTTATCCTTGTTGTTGGCTTTTATAAGGTAGGTTCCTTTTCCTGCAATTATTATGGGAACTGTAAAGTTTAAATATCTAATAATTTGTTCGGTATACGATGTTAGAAATCAATTAAGTGATTCTACTTGTGTAGTGTTAGTAACGTATTCACCTCGACAGTGGCTAGTGAGTCGAGTAATTTTACTTTCACCTGTTCAATACTTACTTTAGACTCTAAAGCTCTCAACAGAGCGTCTTCATTGGCCTCAGTCTGAGCCAGTTTGTTAAGTAGCTCCAGAGCAGCCAAGACCCGGGCGCGGTCTGGAGACACGAGCGCCGATTGTATTGTAGACAGTATGTGTCTGGATATTAGACATGTTGCTGGGTCCTGAAATTAAATTTGTGATTCTTGACATACTTCTGTAAGATTTGCTTTAATTTAATTTGTAAAAAAAAGTGTAGATAAAAGCTTTCAAATATGAAAGCTTTTATCTACACTTATATAGTAAAATCCGGATATTGAACTAAAAAATGGTGGCATATGATATACATTATACACGGCACGTCACTAATAAGAAAAAAAAATATAACACTGTTTTTTGAACTTAACTATGTTATAATTATTATTTTTTACCAACAACATTAAGGCTCCGCACCTAAGAGGGTTTTCGCCATTTATTATCTATAGCGGCGCGTGTGGATTTTAGCACCATAATTTACTTTACATTAGTACCTAACCAATTTTATGTGATTTATTATTTTGATCAAATGTTTTATCCTGATTAAAAATGTGACAAAGATGTGTTAAACTTGTGAAAACTGTGTTCGTGAGTAGAATTTGACTCCACCTTACATCACGGAACAACAACGAACATGACTAACGAGCTTTTACCATCAAAATCAAGGAAATATTACGACTTTTTATTTTTCATTAAATGTAAGTTTCTATTGCATGAGTGTAGATAAAGTAGTGTATGAAACGGCACATAACTAGGTATTAAAACACTCGAGTGATGCTATTAAAAAACTCGCCGTGTTTTAATTCCCTTCATTATGTAACCTTTTCATAAACTATTATTATTTAGTTTGCTTTGAGTGTTGTGTGGGTCAAATCTTGCATTCTGAATTAGAATAGCTTCCTCTTATCCTTCGCATGTTGGTTCAGTTTCGATGACAATGCATTTTTATGGTAAGCATGACATCCAGGAATAGCTCCAGATTAAAGGAACTCTTCAACTGTAAACAGCGCAGACCCAAAATTTTGTGTACGCATTCTATTATGATAGCTGGTTTTAAGTTTTACTTATGACATGGTTATTGCACTCAGGGTTGGATCCTGACTAGGGAACACCTCAACGGTTAACAGCACAGACACGTAATGTTGTATACGCATTTAATTGTGATAGCCCTTCTAAGTTTCACCATGACATGGATACTGCATAAAAGCTTTTTTACCCGACTACGGCGAAGCAAGGGAAGGGTAGTAGATGTGTAGATGTTCCACAATAGCATCGCTCATATTGGTCCGATTTTGATTCGTCTTCATGTATAGTGTCATAAGCAATATTTTTTAGCTGACTACTGCATAGCTAAGGAAGGGTTATGTGTTCAAGCTAAAAACTTGGTCCGATTTTGACAAGCGTGGTATCTATCGATTTGTCTTCATGTATAGTGTCATAGGTTATTTTTTACCCGACAGTATTTGGGTTTTAGTTTTTGAACATATGTCTTGTTTATTAAATGTTTTTAATTAAGTTGTTTTATTAAAATGCTGCGAGTTACTTTGGCTGGCAACAAATACTTTTTCGCACTACATGTTCAGGGAGAGTTCCGCCCATAGTTCGAAGCG
Organism: Alsophila aescularia; assembly: GCA_946251855.1. NCBI lineage: Eukaryota > Metazoa > Arthropoda > Insecta > Lepidoptera > Geometridae > Alsophila > Alsophila aescularia. The sequence goes on from OX276381.1 coordinate 11,846,578, forward strand.
TTTTGATACTTTACCCATCCGACGATTCCGCCAATCAATCTGCGGCAGTGCATCGGTGTGGACATATTTGGTAAAAAGCATAGATCTAGATAAGTTTAGATCTATATTAAAATGTACAAAACTATAGTAAAAAAAAAACAGCTGCCCCGCCAAAAACGAACTAAAAAGTCAAAAACAAGAGATTCATAATATTGTCAATACAGTCGGGGGACCGTTCTGTGGAACACTTTTAATCTAAGAGGTCGACTGCAATGTCAATTTCATTTATCTGTTTTTTTTTTTACTGTTTTGTTACAAGTTATACCAATAAATTATATATTGTTGGACTGCGCTCATCAAGTTTTTCATTTTGATACCCATTTTGAAAACTAGAACATTTTTTTTTTGCATTTGAACATGGAGTCAGCCAAAAGTATTTTTTTGCATTTGAACATGGAGTCAGCCAAAAGTATTTTTTTGCATTTGAACATGGAGTCAGCCAAAAGTATTTTTTTGCATTTGAACATGGAGTCAGCCAAAAGTATTATTTTTTCAAAAACATATTTCTATGTTACTAGGATGAAGTAAGGATTCTAACGATACCCCATACATCCAAATCTGTTCAGGCATTTAAAAGTTATGGTGGAGTAAAGAAAGTCACATACATACAAACATACATGAACCCTGAGAACATTACACTCATTTGAGCAGTCGTGTAAAAATACAGTGTAATGTATAGCTACATGATCAGCCCTAGTCGTTATTCTTTGCTCCCGGGAGTGTATTCTTAAGAAAAGCTCTCTGACCTACCTACCTAGATTCTGATTTATAGGTATAAGTACATACATCAGTAACCAGGTGAAGGATATCTATCGAGGAAAGAATGGAAACCAACTGAAATATTAATTATAATAAAGCTTTAATTTGGAACTTAAACATACAAATCAGTCTCAAATTTAAAAGCAGTGTTATCTTATATGCTTTAGTTAACATAGGTACATAGTTAATTCGAAAAGATATAAAACTATATCCGTCCCTTTCCAACTTGTCAAATTTTACCTGACAGATAGAAGGAAAAAAAATGGTAAGTTTGCACAACAGAAACTACGCTCATTATATCCAAAGACAAGTCGAATGAACTTTGTCTTTGGATAACGAGCCGGTCTGTCAGGTATTTATTTTTTCAATAGAGAACTTCACTCGTCGCCATTAACTTCGCTTTGGTCTTTGATTTCCTTGCGCACCGGCCCTGTCTGCGCGATGGGGACCTTCCGCTCGCCCTTCACAGCTTCAGGCACCGTCCTCGGAGCCGTGATGGAGAGCACCCCGTCCGAAGACAGCCGCGAGTCCACCGCCTCAGGGTCGCAGCCCCCAGGCAGCGCGTACCGCCGCGAGAACTGACGCGAAATAAACCCGTGCTCGTCCTTCTTCTCTTCGTGCTTGCCTTCCACCACGATGTACCCTCCCGCTGTCTTCACGTTGATCTCTTCAGGCGCGAAATGCTGCACGTCTAAATTCACCTGGAACTTGTCTTTGTCCACCTTGATGCTGGATCCGACGTCCCTTGCAGCAGCGGCTACAAGGCTCCACGGGCGAAAACACTTGCAGATCTCTTGCTTTAACGATTTGTTGATCGCACGGAACAAACTAGTAGCTTCAGACAGGCAATAGAATGTTGCTTCGAAAAGCTTGCAGCGTAGAAGCGCTTGGAGATTGCTTGAGAACACTTGTTGCTCGCTTGACGAAGTTCAACTGAATGACTTCTGCGGGCTGCGAGCAGCTTTTATATTGTGAACAGCGCCATCTAGCGTGGAGTAGAAGCTTCGAGAAACTACACCTTCTTTCGCATCGATCGTAAACACGCTACTCAACTTCTTAGGTGCTCAACTTTGTGGGCCGCATAATTTTTAGCGTTGAAGGTAGGCATGAATCGTAGATATATTGTTTTTGCTATTTTTATATTTGTCATATTCATATAATGCATTTTACAGGCATAAACTTATTTTGAAGAAAGTAAAATCAACTAAATCATTTAAACTGATTAAAATTATTGTGTTTTTAGAGGTACCTATTAAAAATGAAATCAATAGGTACGTGGTTACTCAATTAATTTAATTTCAGGTAAACATGTACCTGCCGTTATTCTAAATAGTAATAGTCAGGAAGCACAATAATTTTCACAACAAAATAAAATAAAGGATTTAAAAAAACGACTAAGTGTGTATTAGACACTCATAGATTTAGGGTTCCGTAGCCAAGGTCCTGCAGTCGGTCCAGCAGTTTCTAAGTATTATGTCAGCAATGCTGGGCTAACTTGGTCAGCTATATCTCGTGAACTAGTTTATACGGCTATCTAGCCGTGATAATTTTATTAGTAAATTCATAATATGCGATAGTCTCATAGTTTTTTAAATATATACTTTATGAGTTAGAGTGGGGAGGACATACAACTCCAGCAAACAGTTCAAGTTAGAGCCTAATATTTTGTAAACGAAATCAAATTGAAAAAAACCGGACAAGTATGAATTGACTTAGCGTGGAGAGGGTTTTCAAAAATTTATCTCAGTTCTTTCGGAGATAAAGGCGTGGTTGGTAGTTTTTTATCTGTTTTCTTAAATAATTACTTATTTACGGTACGGTACGGTTATGTTCGTGTCTGGGTCACAGAAATTCATAAGTACCAAATTTTAACTTAATCAAATTGCAAATTGTCTGTAACGTACGGACAGACAGACAGACAAACAATTTTTCGTTCGGACGTATGGATCCCTAATAAACAGTCAAAAAAACTCATTGTAATTTTAAAATACTAATTCAACGAGACCCCACTCCATGGGGTAAAAATAATATGTTTGTCTTCTCTTTTCATATATCGGACGCAGTAAAATATATATATATATATATATATATATATATATATATATATGCATATGGTTTTATAAATATCCATACATGTGCCAAATTTCAACCGACAAGGTTGTTATTTTTGTTAATAGTGTCTGAATAAAATGGCTGTGACATACAGACAGACGCAAATTACTATAAGGGTTAGTTAGACTACGGAACCCTAAAAATATGTAGCTTACTTTATGTTTGCTAAAACTAAATAAAATTTGTAAAAGTATACTATTTCAATTATAGATTCATAATATTAAAATGCCAATTGTAAAAACATATGTTAATAATTATTGCAAAAACCAAAAATGCAAAGCGGGCCGCACATTGAGAGCCCCTGTGAATGAGGTCAATGGTAAATGCCACTATTACAATGTTGTGACTGTCGGTACGGTTTAGAATGCGCTAATACTGCTGAGACTAGAAACGATTAAAATTGTTGATCAACATACTTAAGCAAGCCCACAAATTAAGCCGATGATTGCAAACCTGGCATAAAAATTTGTACTGGTAGGCCACCTATGTATGTGAGTCCGCCTGGGAAATTACCACACCTTTTCCAGATATTCAACCACGCAAACCATTGTCTCGATTTGAAGGGCAATGTTTCCAGCTAAATTAATGGCAATTAGCTCAAAAGCAAAAAAAAATATGCCTGCCCTGCCAAAAAAAAAACTTATGCCAATAAATTATACACTGTCGGAATGTGCGTAAAACTCGAGAGAAAAAAAAACGCTTTTCTGAATGGAGACATAATGCCAAAACATTGAATTTTTATCAAGAAAAAATTAGTCTATTTTCTTTTTGTCTAGTTGTAAGGATTCTAACGATACCCCATACGTCTAAATCTGTTCAGGCATTTAAAAATTATGGTGGACTAAAGAAACTCACATACATGAATCCTAAAAACATTACTCTTTTTTTGGGCAGTCGAGTAAAAAGATTACCAATTTCTCGGGGCGACGAATGCAGTGCAGTAAAGCTCAAGATTTTGCAACTGAAGTAATGGGTGGCGCTCTGCAATTGTTATGGGCAGGCATGACGCTTACAATCAAGCGAGCGACCTGCTCGTCTCCTCACTCAAACAAATAAAAAATATGTGAATGCGCCCTTTTCTCAATCCGACTTTTAACAGTGCAAAAGTGTGCATCTGCGCATTTTAAACCGTACCATGTGTCATCGCTCTCCAGCGCGGCATGAATCCTCTAGAAGGCGACTACTATCGCAACCTTTGTTTACATTTTATCGAAAGGTGTGGTACTTTTTCGATATTTATATTACATTGTAATAGACAAATAATATCCATAACTATGGAGTATAAATATAGATAAAGGGAACAAAGAGAAAAATGAAGTACCATCTGGGTTGGGTTGTGCGGCATACGTTTGTTCAATCTCCTAGTATAGAGTTATACATACGCATATAGAGGTTGAATAATTATTTACTACCTGTACTTGCGGCTTCGCACTCGTGGTCATTTCTCTAGGTTAAAAGTACTCTATGTACTATTTCCAAGACCTAAAATGCCAATATTTGATGAAAATTCCTTCAGCCGTCAAAAAGTTTTTATTAATTGCTCGGCTTCTACTTATCGGATTGAGATACCAAGTACACCAGTTTTTAAGTCAAACCCTAAGCTATCTATCATTGAAAACTACATCGCAATCGGTCCAATACTTTGTACGTGATGCGCAGACAAACTAAACAAACAGACAGACAGACACTATTTTTTAAAGTGTTATATTTTTGTTCAGTAGCTTATTTTAAGTATGTATCCATTTTTTAAATCATGTTATTTGTATATACTTTTTCGTACTTATTGATTTATTATTAGTACTTAAATATTATCCTGAATGTACCTTTCCTGTCAGACATTACAGATTTCAGACATTCATAAATAAACAAATTTAGAAAATCAGTAATTTTGGGAAAAGGTGATTTTGACATTTGTTCAATGCCGATAAATTAAAAGGGTTCCTCTCTTAGGATAGGGGTATTTTATTTCGAGTTAGTATTCAACCAATAGTACCAAGTACAAAATACCAAATTGCGTTCAGCCGTCAGATAGTTTTTTATCAATTGCTCGGCTTCTACTCATCGCGTTGAGATGCATATATCCCAGCTTTTAAGTTGAAACCTAAACTATCTAACAGTGAAAATCGCATCGCAATCGGTCTAGTAATATTTACGTGATATGCGACCAAACAGACAAAGATTTATTTAAATGATATATTCTTGTTCAGTAGCTAGCTTATTTTAAGTCCCCTAGACCAATTTGTTTAGTTATCTTCATCGTACAGACTTTTTGTGACATACTGCTTTATTATAAGTAAAGATTTTAACTTCCGAATTATGCAATAGAGCACTGGTTATGGGAAGACAATTATGTAAGAATTGGAGTCGAAACTCGCTAGTTTATTTTACATATATCCGTAACAGCAATCTACACTAATATTATAATGAAGATGATTTTGTTGTTTGAATGTTTGTTTGTTTGTAATGGATAAACTCAAAAAATACTGAATCAGTTTTAACAATTATTTCTCATATAGAAATCTACCTTATCAGCGAGTAACATGGGCCGTATTTTATTTTACAAAAAAATAGAGATCTCTACTATAATTCCAATAATGTAACCCAAGATATCAAAAATACAGAATGGAATGACACATCGCTATGGAAACGAAATAATAACAAGTCTATCAAGTACGTGAGTAATAATGCAGTTGTCTATGGTTCAGAAACACCACAGTATCGTTGCTGCCAAAGATTTAGAATTATGTTTACTGACTTTTATTTTTAAGTTACAACGAGTATAAACTACCCGTGCGAAGCCGGGGCGAGTCACTAGTACATAATGTAACGGTATATTTACCTTGATAATAAGTTCCGTGGAAACGTTCCCAAGTGTGTCCAGTCCCGATTGGCGAAGTGTTCCGACCCAGCAGTTCGCACAGAGCAACAGGAATCTAAGACATAAAACCAAAAAAGTGTAAGTAATGCCTGAATCTATCAACTACAAAAAAGTAGTGTAATGTTTTTAGGGTTCATGTATGTATGTGAGTTTCTTTGTTACACCATAACTTTTAAATGTCTGAACAGATTTGGATGTTTGGGATATTGTTAGAATCTAAGGATTCTCGGGATAAGTCCCGAGTAACATCAGCGTAAAAAAAACAATTTTGTTTCTACTGAACCATTTCATTTTTTTTTCTATGGCACCATTTTAAAATGCCAAAAAATATTATAATATATCATGAGCACATTCCAACAATATATGGTTTTCAGTCTTCTCGTAACCACAATCAATGCAACTTGATTGAAACGTTGAGGTAAATAAATATTAAGTTTTCAGTGCGATATAGTCCCATTTAAATATTTAACGATGTTCGATTATATAATATATATTATATAATATATATAATTAATTGCCATAACTCAAAAGATGACACTAAAAATTATAAAATAAAAATAAATAAATAAAAAACACGACTGCCTTCGTTTTTGGCAAGGCAGTCGTGTTTTTTTATTATTATTTTTACATTCAGTGATAGAAGCTGTAGATTATAAACAAGAATATTTAAATAAAATAAAGATTCCTCACCGCCAAACACCAGGGTTGATTTGATTCAAATCATGATATAAATAAAGTGTTTTTTTTATTAAAATGAAATTTATATTTTTTATCCATAAAAGTTCATTGATTACTTAAAATTATAATGTTATGAGACTAGATATAAAAAATGCTTATTAAAATAAGTATGTATTTTTGTTTTTTATTTTTGATAATCGAATGCTCTCATTGTGTCGTTCATCAAAAGCCTGTCTAGAGTACGGAGTAATATGCAGTTGTATATGATCCTACCTGATCAAAGTAGTGTTCCTAGCCAGGTACTGCACATTCTCCTCGTGGAAAGACAGAGAGCGCACTATGGATGCGATCTGGAGAACTCTCTGCGTGTACACGCAGGCGGCGCCCCCGGCCAGCTCGGGAGCGAATAGGGAACTCTCTTCGGAGGGCTCTGTAACCCAGTCTTCTAGAATATCTTGCTGTAAAGTAGAAATATATGACTCAATCAATAATGAGCAAGTATTTATTGTATGTTTGCCGTATGAGGTAGTGCTCTGGTGTCAGTTTGTCAGGCCGCCCGAGGACCTCTGACATGGCTTAATATTATCAAAACATTATCAATAACAGCCGGGACCGACATTTTATTGTAAATAGGCAAAATAGTAGCATTTTCACAAGTCAAAACTTAACATCTAATGAAAAAAGAGAATAATTTATCATAAATAGACCAAATCAATAAAATTAGGTAAACTAAGCATGTTTTGAGAAGGAAATTTCCATTTCATGTGCTGGCTCAGAGTTGAATCTCGCATAGGTAAAAGATCCCTTCAGACTTTACCGGTGCTTCGGAACTACGGCCGTTAGAGAATAGAGCATCAAGAAACTCTACGGGATGACATTTTCTCAATTTTTGAAACTATTTATATATATTTTTGTTAGAAATTATAATAAAACACATGTAAACGTCAAATACAAAAAATAAAAGTGCCAATGAGACGTCCCACAATCATCACACTGATAAAAAATATAAAAATACAAATTACTAATAAGTAACCAGGCTGGCACGGTCCCCACAAGTAGCACCCGTTCACGAATATGACTTGTGTACCAGCCAACACCCGCCTCAACCATTTAGAGGGAAGGAAGAGCACTATCGAACTCTACTGCAATCAAATTATGCAGTAATAAAAGACTCAAATAACCTATTCTCAGAATGTTTATAACTTCATTATCATGAGCCTACATTTGTGCACTGCTGGAGCATAGGCATATCTTGTGAACTCCACTGACATACACTGAGCCCGACCTTCGGCTCTCCTCATCCAGTTTCTGCCAGGAGTATTTCGCAAGTCGCCACTCCACCTGCCGGCGGGCGCCTACACTACGTATGCCTAAACGCACGTTTAGGCCTAAACGTCTAACGTCTCTACTCTAGAATCGTGTACCCCAACGATCGTCGGTTCTTCGAGAGATGTGACCAGCCTATTGCTACTTCAGGTCACTAATCATTTAAGCTTTGTTAGCCTGTGGACGAGTTCGTTTTTGGAGATATTTTTTAAATATAGAATGATTAAAAGGTTTGCCATACACAAAATTTGTATTTGAGTTTGGGGAAGGTAAATGAAATGAACCAAAAAATACAATAATATTGTTCATTTTTTAAATATTTTTTTGAACATTTTGCTAAAATTGTGCTCATATAACCCGTATGGGATACCGATAGCCGACAGGTTAACCCACAAATGTTCCGTGACACATACGGGGGTGCCATGCGCACGCGCGTGGAGGTCATGTGTGGATACTTTAACTCCATTCTCATATAATTTGTCCCCATAATTTCTATGGAGAGTAGAACATTTTTGCACACCTTTATTCATTTAGTTTCATGTTGTTGGTATACTTACAAGTTCACCCATAGCTTTCTCAGAGCTTTCATCATCAGACCCGTCCCTCATTAGGCAATCCGTCAGGTTGTTGTGCGCTGCCATAGCCTGGACCATCAGCTCGGGCTGTTCCACTCCGATCTGCATGAATTTGGTTTCGTCGGCTAGCTCTCTGGCGCCTCCGCCGCCGGCGCGAAGCGTCCAGAAGTCGTCGGGGTAGCGCCCGCGGGCTTCGTAGTACGATCGCCCGATGGTGTCGCGCAGACTTGCTAGAATAGTATTAAACTTGATGAAGTTGTGTAGCTAGTCGTTTATAGATTTTTAATAATCAATTACACTCACGTTAGTTATATAACGAAATGATAAGGGAATATTTTCAAGGTTAACACTTTAAGGGCCGCGGCGTACGCAACGCCAATTGAAGTGCCAGCATAAAATAACCCATTTATGTATATACGTAAAGACCAGAATGTGTTGATTATGAAGATACCATTGTGCAGAATTATGGTTCGTATGGCGGGACGAGCTAAGAACAAAATTGATAGCGACGCACGGCCATACGCCGCGGAATAACGATTTTAACAAAATGAAGTATAAAATTCGGTTTAATATCGGCTCCGGACATAACTATTATTATTATTAAGAGCCTACGGTGCCCCACAGCAGGGTAAAGGCCTCCCTACCTTCTCTACACTTTTCATAAACGTGCCACTCCTTCAAATAGGAGTCAAGGTCATCTCATTCTTGGTCTACCGCGACGCCGTTTTTTATTAAGAGCCTACGGTGTCCCACAGCAGGGTAAAGGCCTCCCTACCTTCTCTCCACTTTTCATGACTGTGCCACTCCTTCAAATAGGAGTCAAGGTCATCTCATTCTTGGTCTATCGCGACGCCGTTTTTTATTAAGAGCCTACCGGTGTCCCTCAGCAGGGTAAAGGCCTCCCTACCTTCTCTCCACTTTTCATGACTGTGCCACTCCTTCAAATAGGAGTTAAGTTCATCTCATTCTTGGTCTACAGCGACGCCCTTTTTGTGTCTGATCCATTCGTATATCGTTATGGCCCAAATTGACTTTGGCATTGGGCTGACGTGTGATGCCCAATCCCATTTCAGCATGGCCGCTTTCTAAAGTCTTATTTAAAGCGCAGTATGGAATTCAGAATATGATCTGTCAGTTTCACGCCCATAACACTTGCGCACCATTTCAGGAAACATAAAAAAAGAGAACAAATAAAAAAATATGTAGCTTACTTCCGCCAAAACTGTAAGTGAGACAAATGATAAATGGTAAAATTAACAAAAGTTAAACCCCACGCTAAACAAACCCTACCCAAATACAAGTATCGTAACACTTATATATTTATATACATATAATATAAATACACAATAAAAAACATATACCTCAATCCAAATACCAAACGTCTGACATCAATACGACACGTGTTTTGCCTCTGCACGAAGCCTCTTCGGGTGATGTTGACTCGTCGATTGCTGGACTGAGAGATATATAAGTGTTACGATACTTGTATTTGGGTAGGGTTTGTTTAGCGTGGGGTTTTATATATATTTTTTTATTTTTTTTGGCCTCCAGGCCTTAGAGCTTTCATTTCATTTATATTTTACAATAGTTCAATTTGGTTAGGGTTTGTTAAGCGTGGGGTTTTACTTTTGTTAATTTTACCATTTATCATTTGTCTGACTTACAGTTTTGGCGGAAGTAAGCTACATATTTTTTATTTTGTTTTTTTAAATATGGATTTCCGCAAAGTAACGCCTGAATCTATCAACTATAAAAAAGGGAATTAAAAAAAAGGTTACTTACAATGGTTATAGACACCGGCATGAGCCAACAAAAAGTCCAGTATATGCGGAGTAGTCGACAGCGGCAGTCTGTTCGAGTGGTCGGCAGCCAGCACCGTGCAAACGTTGACGGCGAAGTCTTGCTCGTTCGGCATCGGAGACAGGAGGGACAGGGCAAGTCTCTCCGACGGCGCCGGGCTTGGTTTGGTAGCTGTGCGCAGAGCTTCGCCTGATGCTGTTGGCAAACAGTTTTGTGTAGCTAAGATTGCCTGTTCAAACGCTACGCCATAGGTCATGACGCCAACTAGCCGTGCAGCAAGTGCTGTTAAAATAGCTTGGTACAAAAAGCGGTCTCAATTGGATTAACTAATAACTAAAAAAATATACTGATCCAATTTTGATACAATTTATATGGCACCAACCTGGAAGTCTACACTTTCTAATAAAAAATAATTATCAAAATTGGCGAACAAAAATGTATGAAAAATGCGTACTGTCGAACTTAGAACCACCATTTGTAAAGTCGAATAAAAATGAGCGTGGGCACCGATAAAGGAGAATACTGTTACAAGCCTTGATGGTAGGACACTGTAGCTCTTTCGAGGAGCTCGGCAGCAGTCCATACGAGATAATCCCATTCCAGATTTAGCAGGCAATTACTACCTTCGTCCACATCTTCACAATACTGTACGTGAGATTTTGGTCAAACACTAGACCAATCAAAAATCGGACAAGTGTGAGTTGAACTCGCGTGAACCGTACGATGAATATACACCGTGACATCGAATTAGATATTTTTCTTGAATGTTGCATGTATTAAGTACTACAGATACATGCTGTTGCATGTCCATGCAACAGAATGTATCTGTAGTACTAAATATGAAAAATAAATAACAAATAAAACTAGGCCTTATTAAAGAAGTCAACATTCAAACTTGTTATCCCTGCGACATGAGAAAACCAATAAGTGACGATCGCGCGCCTGGCGGAGCGCCCGCGCCCGCGGCTGTGTATGTTTAGTGAATTTCAGCTAATTACTTTTTGGTCCGTTAATTACTTTTTTTATTTTTGTCATTGATTGCTATAGAACGATTCTAAATAATGGACTGAATACATGCATTTAAGATAAATATCGAATTTAATGTCACGGTGTATATATTTTGTTACTTATTATAAGTATATATTATAATTATTATGACACACTGCAATAAATCAATGCAATTTACATTTAGGGCCTGTGTCATCCATCTCATCTGTGTACTGAAATATCTTCTTTTATTATGTTTTCAATATTTTCCCATTTCTACAAGTCCATCATCAAGTCAGATCTACGATAAATTGTATTTTCGCTTGCAGGAGGTGTAAAAAATTATAGGTACAATAGAACGCTGACTATCCGAATATCGGTCATCCGAACGATCAATATAATTCCAAAAAAAAACGACCTATGGCGAATTTTCACGAAGTCATAAAATAATCTGCCGTTACGTACTTTGATTCCAGACAAAGTAAGTTATAATTTATAATTGTTTTGTATATGTCGTAGTCATATTGTAGAATTAATAACTTCATGATGTGTTCGATAATTTCATGAAATGGTTATATTTCAAGAAAATGCCAGCTATATAACATATATCATATAACCATATTGTTGAAACATCAACGTTTCATATTTCAATCCACGTTTGGCCATATCATTAAATATCATTAATTTAGGGTACTAAAGGTGAACACAGAGATAGGTTTTTAAGGCTAATATAAACCCACAAAGACGAAAGTAGGAGATCGCTATGCTGCGCTCCCAACCTTCAACCTTCTAACCTATCTCGGCCAAGTCGGGCTTCCGCCCTCGCCTTCTATTTTACGATATGATCACTAATGTTTGACCATATCATGAAGTAGCCGTGCGTTTAGCTGTTCATATCGTCAAACGCTGAACATTCATTCATGTGGCCAAACATCATGAAGTCACCGATAATATCATGATATATAGCTTTTCATGATGTGGCCAACAATTTCAAGAAATGATCTAAGAGATTTCTATGATATCGCCACGGCAACTACGTTACCCTACAAAGGCTACGAAACTAAAAAGTAGAAAAAAACCGGCTGTCTACGTAGTGTTAGTTACACGACTGCTAAAAAAAGGCGTGTAATGAATTTAGGATTCATGTATTGTATGTTTATGTACGTACGTGAGTTTTTTTATACCACCATAACTTTTAAATACCTTGACAGATTTAGACATATGGGGTATCGTTAGAATCCTTACATCCCCCCCGAGTAACATAGGCCTAACATAGGCTTAAATCTATGTTGCGGCAGGGTACTACCTAATAGTACCTATGGCTCCATTACCAAACACGAAAATAAAAACTTCAAATTTTACAATATGGGTATCAAATTGAAGGCCTTGATGAGCACATTCCAACGGTATATAATTTATTGACATAAGTTATTTTTTGGCAGGGCAGGCGTGTTTTTTTAAGCTTTTAAGCAGTTTAACTTTTATTTGCATGAGTAATCTAATTAATTAGAGCTTTATGAAAAATGTTTTATAATTGTACTTCATGATGTTTTTGAACTATATCACCAAAATTAAATTACGGGACCCCGGAGCGGCGGGAGCAACCGTAGCGAGTATTTGCTATGCTGATTCGGTAATTTGACATTATAGTGCAAAGATGTGGGTGCGGTGCGGGTTTTTTACCCGACTATGGTGAAGCAAGGGAAGGGTAATGTTTTAACAGTCTATGTATGTATGTATGTATGTATGTATGTATGTATGTATGTATGTATGTATGTATGTATGTATGTATGTATGTATGTATGTATGTGGTTATGTGGATGTTCCACTATAGCGTGGTCCAATTTTGACAAGCGAGGTATCAATCGAATCGTTTTCAGATATAAAGTGTCATAGGCTAATTTTGTGTTCAAACTAAAAACTTGGTCCGATTTTGAGAAGCGAGGTGTCAATCGATTTGTCTTCATTCATAGAGTATCATAGGCATTTATTTTACCCGGCTAAGGCGAAAAAAAAGAAAGATTATGTGTTCAAACAAAAAACTTGACCTATTTTGACAAGCTAGGTATCAATTTATTCCTCTTCATCTCAAGAGTGTCATAGGCTAACCATTTACTTCCCTTTGCAAAGGGAATCTTTATACTAGGGAAATTATTAGGCGTCTACTGGGTTATAAGGTCGATGCCAGGAGTAATGACTCAGGCCCTCAATGAATTTACCTGAAATGTATGTACCACTACTGAAAGTAATCCGGGGCATGTTACTGCCGCGACCGCGTCTCGGGTCCTCATCCAGCTCCATGTCATCGTCTCTGCCCGGTGGACCTTTAGCTCGTTCATATCTGTAATGAAAATTGTGAAATTATGAGTTTCTCATCAGGGATCTTTATGGTACCTACAGTAACTGTTAAGGATAGGAAGAATACCTAAGAGGTATTTAACAGTAACATGTTTAACAAACTATATTGGTTCCTAAGAAAAAAGTGCATTTAAGGAATTATTTAATATTTATTTATGCCTAAAATCTATTTAATGTGAACTATTTAATGTGAAAATTATTTTAAAATAATATTTAACCTTAGAGAAATGGGTTTTTTTTTTACATTTTCTCTGATTAAGGCAGAAAAAAGAGAAAATAAACTAGTTATAATATGTTTAAAAAAACTCAAGATGGATTGTTAACAACATTTCTTACTATCTTTAACAGGTAAGCAAGCAGGATCAGCCTGTATAATAAGGCTAAAGTGTCACATATTTTTTTTATTTAGTCTCTTTTGTGTACATGTACTAAAAGCTAAAAATATAATAAAATCGTGTGGCTAGTCGAATTTCTATTACTCAGGTTACGCTATGCCCCACAATTTTATTTAGCTTTTAGGACATAATAAATAATAAATCGGTCAATAGGAAGGGGGTAAAATTTCTATTACTAGATTTGACCCAAACAAACAAAAAACCAACAACAAACAGGGTAAGCTAAATAAAACCGTTTAATTATAACTAGGCAACAAAAAGTCCGTGGAACATCAGTATGGTGTGTATAGTGTGTAGTGTTCAGTCAATAAAATAAAAATCGGTCCATTCTTGTTTGGGAGCTACTATTCTCACCCCCCCCCCTCCCCCGCCCCCGGATGGGCGGAAGGCCCCCCCCCCCGACCCCGGATGGGCGGAAGGCCCTCCTTCCGCCCATCCGGGGGCGGGGGGGGGTGAATGAGATGGTTTTTAGCTATAATGGGCGGAAGGCCCTCCTTCCGCCCATTATAGCTAAAAACCATCTCATTTACCCCAGCTTTCAAACATAAAAAACCGCAGCAAAAACCACATAAAAATCGGTTCATTAGTTTGGGCACACACATCTTTTTTTCATTGCCATCCAATTCTAAGCTATGTTTGAAGTTTCTAGTCTTTAGGTCATTGGGAAGTTAAAAATGAATTGCATATTTTGTACCGAACAGACAAATAAGAAAGCTTTGATTATCTGGTCATTTAAACTGTAGCTTAAAATATGCCTCAGTGCAAAGTTGTTGAGTTGCCGCAATTAGTGGTTATGGGGAATAATTGGTTAGCGATTATTCGGCTTTCCCTATGAAGCATAGTCAAATTATTAGCCATAATTATCATCATAATTGTTGATTAAAAATTAGACATTAGAAAAAAATACTATTATAAGAATAAATAACATTAACATGATCTGGGGCGGCATCGGCTGTGACTGTAGTTAGAGAGTACGAGGAATGACAGTGAGGTGACAGCCGCATATTTTTGAAGTTAGTTTACATCAAACACTACTGTAGAAAAGTTATTTGCTTAAAGTAAAAACCTTATTGTCTAGGAAATAAGGTTGAGAGTACATTGCCCTGCTGTCAAATATAAAATGGTTATGGGCTTTAAATGTGTGCCATACCCACACACAAACAAAATATGATCGCAACGCTAGTGCAATTTTATCTGTATACAATTTTTCTGTGATGTTGTCAGTACGGTTGTGACAGTGATGTGATTTTTTTATGAACTTTTTCACTGCCAATCTTGAATACAGCGCCGCGCCGGGTCGTGTTAACACTGACAGTCGAACATTTTGTAACTTGCATTCCCCTGTATGCTGCTGCCCATTTCCCTGATAGAGCAGTATCAGTCCTATCGAAATCTAACAATTTACCCGCCACATCAGCTCACCAAGGATTGTTATAAGGTTGAATACATACAATTGGTGGTACAAATCAGCATCATTCAGTACCCAGTTTTATATAAGCTGTTTCAACAATAAATAAAATGTGCTAGATACATGACTGATTTACATTCACTTTTCTAAATTTATGATAACATGATAATTTCTAAATAAATGATACCAGATAATACATATCTAGTTATACTGAATACAACTTATTTATAGTTTGATTCTTATAATCTGTACATTTTTCTTTCAAAGTATATAAGTAGATTATTTGCCATTATTGAATAAGTGACACTATAATTTGCCGTGCAACAAATATTAAAAATTAAAACAATGTTGAATAATAGCGGCTAACTGCAGCATCTCTAGTGCAAAGTACTACTTACTTCTCAAGATGAGTGCCATATATTCTCCTCAGCAGAGTTGATCCGTTGATACAGGGATGCGGTAGCCGAAGCGGTCTCATAAAAGATTCCCAAACATCACTTTGGTTTACCTGTTTGTAACAATTTAGTAACATTTTTACTATTTATTTTAAAACATTCTGTGAAAGTGACCTATTGGCTAACTGAAATAGGTACAGTCAGAGGAGCTAAAGTAGGTGAACATGTTGAATTTTTCATCTACACTAATATTATAACGAGGCAAAGTTTGCTGTTTGTTTGTCTCTGAAGCTAATGATACAATTCTGTATTTTTTTTCTCATAGAGGAAACATATGTTTGGAGCCATAGGGCAGATAATCTAGTTTTACATTAACATGAAAAATATAACATTTTGCAAGTTTTAGAAGTCCACTGCTGAACATAGCATCCCCCCCCCCCCCTGCAGAGCGCAATGATGAATGGTCTTGTGCCGCCTCCATCCACCTGCTATAGCTACAATGTTGTCCGTCCAACATGTGTGTTTCATTGTTTAGAACAATTAAATTGTGCAATATCCACTGTTCACGGGACTAACAGGTTCGACATTAGAGACATGTTCCTCAACATTGTTAGTGACCACTTATTACAATTTGACATAGTAAAAACTAAACTACTACTCGGTTGATTTACCTTGCCAATTCCTCCTCTCTGTTGTACTAAGGTATAGAATAGGTACAAATCTATTTCAATACCATTTACGAAAGTGGGTTTAACGGAGATACTGAAACAAAAAAGGTTATTGAAAGATTAAGTCATTGTAGGTTCAACAAACATAATAATAAGTAATTTAAATTTAGGGTCTGTAATAGTACTTTCCTTCTTTTGTAAGATAACTCATTAATCAATTTTAGAGCGAATATGTAAAAGCAGTCAATAGGTCTACAGCTAGATATGTAACAACATTCCTACTAAATCACTTCCTATTACAATTATACACATTCCTATTACAATTATACTCACTTTTTACTTTCGTTGAACTGTCTCAAATCTTTCAAGAAAGCCTCTTTGTCTCTCAGATAGCTGCTTGATTTAGTGTTTATTTGTAATTTAGCCATTTTTTACATACAAGCGCCGGACGGCGTGCCCCTTGGTCTGGTAGCACAAAACGAATTTTTGACCTATTTGTTGTCCCAGAATATCGTAGGTGGTACAAAATATAGATTATGTTATCACAATGTTATTCAATAGCAAGTTTCATTGAGTTTAATTCAGAAAAACCATATATTATTTTTGGATTTGTAGATTTTGTAGTCGGCGGAGTCGGTGGCTTGTTAAAATTTTGACAATCAAGGTAATGACAGGTGACATTAACAGAAGATATGTGATGTGACAAAGACATAAACATGAGATAGACAACGAGAAGTTCGTTATGAGCATAGCACTTCGTACGTCAATGGTTTTGAGACAAATGGCAAAAATAACATTGTGTCTACGAGTTAATAACGCTAAATATCATATTATTATTAAAAACTTAACGTTAACATTAACACTTGAAGGTACTATTAGGTATTCAATGACACAGAATTGGGGATAGATAGTTAGCTACTGTGGTAGACAACAAGAGTTTTTTTTTCACCTGTCGTCATGTTTCATTTTAATTAGTTCATAGAAAATCAATAGAAAGCACCTACCTAAATTACCTACTACATGAAAACTTAAGTATGTTGTTATACAAACCTATACTTATTTATTATATTACTAGCTGTGCCCGCGGCTTTGCCCGCGTGGTCATTTCATTTAAAAGTAGCCCACACGTTTTATTCCAGGACGAAAAGCCAAACCAGCACCAGACCAGTTGTAGGTTTGGTCCAGAGGACCAGGAGGACCAGGACCAAACCTACAAAGTACAATATTATACTACATTTCTTCAAAATTCGTTCAGCCGTCAAATAGTTTTTTATCGATTGCTCGGCATCTAATCATCGGAATAAGGCACTGCCTAGCCTTTTTATAACGCATATTCTGTGAAATACGGCACTCCGTACTTCACAGAATATGCGTTATAACACACTTGCACTTCTATGACACTTCATAGAAGTGCACGTATTGCAATGAAATGAACGCATATAATAAAATATGAAATAAACGCATGTAATACAATGTGAAATAAACGCACCGCGTTCCACTGCAAGGCAGTGCGTGCAAGGCCTAAGATACCAAGTACCCCAGTTTTCAAATCAGTCGTAAGGGCTTGAGAGCAGGGCCTGGATTCTGTATGACCACTCACGCCAATTCCACGCCACCTGCGTGGAATTAGGGAAGGTGGGTATTTACGCAACCAGGTTTTTAAACCAGGTTTTGGCTTGTAAGTACGCCGCCCTGGTGCGGACCCGCAATACTCGCAAGACTTTCAAAGTATTTTACTCACCAACTCGCTCTTTCGCCACGTCCGCACCTACATACTCGGTGGCGGGTTCGGCTGAGTTCGGCCGCACTCGGCCAGCCGGGTCACAACAACCTAGGTGGCTGATAGGTCGCTCAAAAAACTTGCAAAGCTTCGAAGTTTTTTTAAGCAAACGCAATTGTGCTCTTTATTTACATAAGCGCACGGGTCAATTTCCTATGCAAGTATTTTTTACTTTCAATTCCACGCTTCCAAGTACTTTTTTCGCAAACACGATTGTGCTCCTTATTTATATGGACACGAAGATCAATTTCCTATGCAAGTATTTTCTACTTTCAAGGCTTCGGTTTACAAAGCACTTGAAAGTATTTTGAACCCTGGTTTTATAATGAAAGATTCATGACATGAATGAGTTAAATTTATTTTTTTAATTAATAAATTACTATTTTACTATAAATAATTCGCTTAATTTCGCTGCGCGTTTTACAACTGAAGTCGACTTATTATATCAAAAAACACAAAAAACATCTAAATACGTTTTAAGAGCCTCCGAGGAACATAAAGTAAAAAAATAAGAAAACGTGTTGTTCAAGTTCATTCAACGTTCAAACCACTTCGTAACAAACCGCTTGCGTGTTTTAAGGGTAGACAACGCCATCTAGTTTAAATGAAGTAACTTGTTATCATGAACGTCTTGTTATTGAGTAGAGAAAATTATCTCCGAAGGTAAGGTGGCACAGATTAGAGAGTAATTAAGGTGGTGAGGTAAATTGGATGGGGCATCAAGGGATTCAAGGGTCGGTCATTATTTTGAGGTCCATACGAACAAATTTTAATGCAACGAAACATTGTGTTCTTAGTACAAATTATTTTTTATGATGTTTCACAGAACGACGTAGGTATATACTGGCACTTTAACTAGCTCTTAATAATTACCTACCCTACCTACCTACTTTTTGAGCTTTTTCAACACGATATGAGGATTGATTTGAAAAAATAAAAGTTTTCTATACTTTCTCTGTGAAGAGCAACCCATGTACCTACCTCTGTGTATCTGTACATTTCAATACCGACAACTAACCATTTTGCCAGTAAGACATTATGAAGAAACCTCCGTTATAACTACATAATTATGTAGGTACGCAGGTAGTACATTATAATATCTCAATGGAAGAAACAATCGATTTTGAAGTTCATCTCAATTAAAATTTTCAAAAAATATTTAATTTACAGATTTAGCCCAGTTACAGTTATATTATGGTATAGATAGATATCATGGAAAATGTAAAAAATAACGCTTAAATAATGTAAAATCTTTTAATTATGGAGCAAAACATTTTTACAGCGGGTGATTTCGATCCATGTACGTCTGGATTACGCACCCTTGCATCTGGCCAACTGGCCCCCCCCCCGTGGGTTCCCGCCTTGTCGTGGCGGGGGGGCTCTAGTAACCGTGGTT
The DNA here is from genome assembly GCA_946251855.1 of Alsophila aescularia. Classification (NCBI taxonomy): domain Eukaryota; kingdom Metazoa; phylum Arthropoda; class Insecta; order Lepidoptera; family Geometridae; genus Alsophila; species Alsophila aescularia. The sequence goes on from OX276381.1 coordinate 11,866,132, forward strand.
GGCGACCCCACGGTGAAGCTAAGAGGAACCCGGGGCCGCGCTGGCAGGGTGTCGCCGACTGGCCCCAAGGAGGGGCCGCTTCACTGGGCTTTCCTCCACAAGCCCACGCTGAAGTGGCCACAGTAGGTTGCGGTGGTGTATGGTGTTTGCGGCATCGTAACTGAGGTGGGGCCCGGGTGCTCGGCACCGGCTCGAGGAGGGGGGGCCGGGCACTTTGGTACAGGCTCGAGGAGGTGGGGCCCGGGCGCTCGGCGCAGGCTCGAGGAGGTGGGGCTTGGGTGCTCGGCACCGGCTCGAGGAGGTGGGGCCCGGGCGCTCGGCGCCGGCTCGAGGAGGTGGTCCGCTCTCAGCACTACTGTATTGCAGTAGTGCTCGGAGTGTGACGTGCTCCATGGTCTTTCAAATCCTGACTCACAACTCGGTACTGCGCTGGACAGAGGACGACTGTAGCTGTGTGGTGCTGGGTGGTGACAATGGATGTGGGAGGCCATGTGGAGCTCAACGCCGGGAGTCGGAGGAGGAATTCGTTCCCTTCTGACCCCCCTGAGGCCTAGGTAGTGGACACGGGGGTGTCTGCCCCAGCATAAGGCCTCGAGGTGGCGCGCACGGTGTTCTGTGCGCCCCTTAATGGCGTTCATGGGATGGGGAATGGCTCAGCTCCATCCCAACTAGGAGGGGGTCCTCAACAGGACCAGCGCCGTCGGGGCCGCGGACGAGTGCGAAAGCGTACCCGTAGCCCTGGCACAAGGCGTACTGTGGAACACCGTGGGGTTTTAGTCGGTAAGAGTCCGACATAACCACCTTGCTGCCCCCGCAGCTTGGTGGTATCCATGAGGATTTCCCCACGTAAAAAAAAAATAAATAAAATGGCCAACTGGGCCAGTGAGCCTCGTAGCAGAATGACGAAATTCGGTAACAGTCTATAAACGGATGTATGATTACTTTAAATTTAACACAACTTTGGACCCACAGGTTGCAAGAACCTTTTAATTTTTCGGGATAAAAAGTATTCAACATTTTATGTAAACTTTGACTTTGCCAAGTTACATCAAAATCCGTCCACAGTAGTTTTAATTTGATACGTGTTATTTTAAATAACTTTCTACCCCTACCCTGCGGCAACCGTTGATTTTTCCGGGATAAAAAGTATCCTAAATGTTAATCCAGTACATCAACTATGATTGTGCCAAGTTACATCAAAATCCATCGGGTAGTTTCAGCGTGATGCGTGTTCAAAGAGACAGACAGACAGACAGACAAAAAATAAAAAAATAACCTTTTTGCACTCCATATCGATTTTGAAGTTTAACTCAATCAAAATTTTCAAAAAATATTTAATGTACAGATTTAGCCCAGTTACAGTTTTATTATAGTATAGATAGTATATTACACACACTAGAAAGACATATTTTACTCAATGCCGTCCGTTTTCTTGCGCATGAAAGAGACAACGTTATGTCTTCAAGGCCGTCGTGCCAGTGCCGCCGCCGCGAGTGTACAGTACAAAAGTTTGTATTAGAAATATTCGATTGAGTACTATAGTTAGTAAAGCAGTGGTTTTTATCGGATATTTCTCCAAAGTACTTGTCAACTAGTAAACAGCTTCGGGTATTTTTGAGTAGTTTATGTATCTTTGGATATTTCCCGGAGGTTTAGGTACTTTTGAGTATTTTCGTTTTTTTTTCATTACTTAACATAACATAACAAAACACCGTAAATTATTATAAAATAGTCCGTATAATTGACACGTAGGGATCATTATTTTTTCATGTAGGGTTTTTTTTACCTACAGCTGGTGTGTCTTCGAATATTACATTCAATTGGATATTTGCCAGCCCTGCTTTTCACGCGCACGTGCAAACAAATACATACAATATTCATCTATTTTATTCAATTGGATATATATCAACCCTAGAAGTGATTGCGCACGTGCACACGATAGTTGGAACGGCAAGGTCGCATGATCGAATTGATCAGCCAATGTTGCCAGTGTTGCTTTCACGAGCGGACGTGTTTTCGTTTTATTAAATAACCAATTTATTATGCGGCCTATCAATACCTTTTGGCAACATTTTTTGTTGTTTTGTAAAACTGACGGTAAAAACATGTACTTGTAGTCATTGTTTTAGGCAATATAAGCACACAACGGCCAATAAATTAAAACAACACTTATTACAATGTAATAAATGCCCAAATGACGTGAAAAACTTGTACAATCAAAACAAACTGTAGCAAACTGAAGCAACTGTATTAACCTACGTCCAAATCGTCGACCATGGCACCGTCATCGTTGACCATCAAACCATCGTCATCAGCCATGTCACCAGTGACATCGCTGCCGTCATCTTCCACATTTAATTCTGATGCTTCTCATAACACAACATTCACGAGTTTCACGACGCAACCAGTAAGTCACAATGATATAAACACTGCACTAACGAGGGCTATATATGCATCTGGACAGCCAATGTCTCTGCTTGAGTCAGAACACTAAAAACGATTATTCTATCTTTTTGTCCCATCTTATACAATTCCTTCAAGATACGTTTTGAGTAATACACTTCTCGACTTAGAATACAAAAGAGTAAAACATGCAATTGATGTCAAGTTGACCAAATCGTTGGCTCTTGCTCTCATTAATGATGGATGGACTAATGTAATTAGCAAAAGCATAATCAATTTTATTGTTACAACCCCGGAACCCATATTCTATAACACAGTATATCCAGAAGTTCAAAAAGAAACCAGTGAATATATTAGCAGCCAAATCATCAACTAAATCGGCCCTGCAAAATTTGTAGTACTTGTTACCGACAAAGCTGCAAATATGAAAGCTGCATGGAGAATAATTGGAAGAGAATTTTCTCATATTTCATGCGTTGGATGTTTGAGCCATTCACTCTACTTAATTTACAAGGATGTTTTAAAAAACGGGTTTTTTAATGAGATGCTGGTTAAAATTTTTAAGGTGATAAAATTTATAAAACACACTTGTAGCATTGGCACAGTTTAACTTTAACACACTGAAATTATTTTCCAAGACATGATGGAGTGGAGCGTATATCACCTTGAACTCTTATAAGCAAAACAGAGAAGCATTAGAACTATAATACACTTGCAATATCCCACAATGTTGCTGTCCCACAAGAGATCAAGAATATAATTTAAGATACTGAAATTTGGTTGAAGGTAGATGAAATTACAAGTATACTCGATCTGCTTGCAACAGGCCTCCTATCATCAGAGGAAGATAATTCCCTGCTTTCAGATGCCCCATTCATATTCAGAAAGGTATGCCAAAACACATTACACAAATTGGAACAGTCTGTGTTTTTAGACGCCGAAGACAAAGAAATTCTTATTGCTTGTATTATCAAACGCGAAAAAATGATTCTTCAACGAATACCTTCACTGCTCATCTATTGGATCCACAGTACTGTGTTCACAATATGTTGAGTGATGAAGAAGTCTCTCAGGCAACAGAATTCATAAGCGAGTGCTGTGCTACAAACGGCATTGATGAAGCAAAAACTTTGTCAAATATGGCAGAGTTTTATACAAAATCTATTTTTTTGAATCATCGAAGGCTATTTGGGCTCCTGTTAAGCAACTGGAACCAAGATTGTGGTAGCAACCATTCACTTTGAAACAAAGTATTGGTATGGGAGCAGCTAAAATTTTAATTGTACAGCTGCGGAATATATAATTATATATTAATTTAGTTAACATTTTTTTCCAAAACTGGCAACACTGACATATCCACTGCAGTAACAGGGGGGCTATCGGCTAACTTTCCGATGTTCGATTTTTTCGATGGTCTTCAAATTTACGTCAATGATACCATGCGGCCAATGACATTCCATCTGAGACAACATGAAGTTGAAGACCATCGAACAAATCGAGCATCGGAAAGTTAGCTGGTAGCCTTCCCAGAACTGTTCTGTTTTGCTTCCACAGACGATGCACCTCTGCTGTAATCAAGTTTTAGTTAAACATAAATCAGCAAGTTAAGATCCAAAACCAAGGACTTCAGTACTTAGATGATTTTTATATAGTATTGCATTAGTATTTGTGTTTAAGCTATTTGTTTAAACTTAAGTTTATTTCATCATTTTTAGGTACCTACCTCTACCTTGAAACATGAAACTCATATATTACGTGTTTACACTACGTGTTACACATTGACAATAATCGCCACAACTGGCCTACCTACAATTTTCAATTTTCTAATAAGTAAAGTTAGAGGAGTTTAATAATATATTTGTTACGAAGCTGGGAGGAGAGTGCTTTGCCCTATGTATAGATTCACATGATTTGAAGTTGATAAAAGAATTTGACCAAAATAACCACAGCGTCCACAACTATTCTGCATACATACGGCAAAAATGTACCAAAGCATATGCAGTTAATATATACCACATTGTGAAAAGTCGTGGAGAAGAAATAATCATTGATATTTTGGAGACATGGAGCATTAAGGTTTAATTGATAAATGTAACAAGGATCAAAGAAATCAAAACTTTTTAAATAATATTAAGTAGATGACTATGACTTCTTGTGAAGAGAAAATATTTTTAAAGAGTAGAGAATACCTTATTACTAAGGATCTCAAGAAATAAGTGTCATTCAACCTTTTGACCGCCACTGTCATCCACTCATGTCAGCATATCTATTTAGTGCCTCCACTTCGTTGGCTGTCACTATTGGATGACTTTGGCAATCGAAAGGTCAATTTTGTAATGTTTAAATACATACATAATTATAGATCTCAAGAAATGATATTAGGTGATATTAGGGACATATTAGGAAAATTCCCCATTACCCTGGTAATGGGGAATTTTCCGACAGCCATTTAAAAAGAAGAAACATTTACAAATTGACCCAATAGATGGCGTCAGCAAACGATGAAGTGATAAAAAGCGAGTAGCCAACTGCCATCAAGTCAAGTCAGTCACCGTCACCATCCTCTTTGACTGTCACAGAGTACTATCGGTACGAATGCGCATATATAGGCTGCTAGTTTTGGAGCAAATGGCGAAAATAACCATTAAAAACGCTAAATATGATCACATTTGGTGTTCGCCTTGGACATTTGTGGGTGAAATTAGCGTTCTGAAATGTTTTCGATCACCGTTCGTTTTGCATGTTTAGATGACATGATAGTTAAATTTGAAATACGAAAGCAATTTTATTCCGTTTGGGTACACATAGTACGAGCAGTATGGTACAGCCAATATAATACACGGCCTGATATTACGTCTACATGGATTCGAAATATTTAGACGGCTATTATTGGCCATGTAATATATGGACTCGTTTTTCAGAGTCCCTATATTTTACGGCCAATATTACGCAACCAAATAATGTACAGCCAATAATACACGACCAATATTACTTGGATTGGCCTCGTAATATCAGGGTGTACATTATTTGGTCGTGTATTATCACCCTGAGCTGATTTTGTACAGGCGATAATACGCAGTCAGAATTACGAAGCCAAATTATGTACATTTTTTCTTTTGCTGTACATTATTGGGTGTGTAATACGGGTCAGACACTTTTCGCATGGGTGATAATGTACAGCCAAAAATACTTTTACATCACAAACTAATATATAGAAATGTTATAGTCAAAGCCTCACTTGCACATTACAGTATCCTTACCACAGATTATGAAATTCGATTGTTCCGTCGCTACGGGAATGCTGCCCCTCCGCCGTTGCGTATCAAAGAACAGGTACCAACGGTATTACTAGCTGCGTATTACTGGCTACGTATTACTGGCTGCGTAATACTGGCCGTACATTATCAACCAAGACTGATTTTGTTCGAGCAATAACACACGGCCAGCTATGGCCATTCAAATATTCAGAATCCATGTACACGTAATATCAGGCTGTACAATACTGGTCGTACATTATTTTTTGGTCATGTATTTTCTTCTCCCGTTTTTCATTTAGTTTGGGAAGGATGTATGTGTCAAAAGTTGCAAAAATGGCAAAGGTGTTGAAAATGTTCAAAGCGAACGGCTTGTTAAAAATGTACATTTCGAAACTGCCCACAACGCCATCTCATCATCTCGAACGCAGGGACAGTCTAGTATATACTGGGCGCGTTCACTTACACGTTCGAGGACGCACGGATCATCCGCGCGATCGCTCGAAATCGTTCACGACGTCGTCGGACGTACGCCTGGGGGTGCATTCCAAAACGCGCTAAAATCAATAAAATCGATATTATCGCGCTTAAACGCGTACCGAGTCACCGTGAGCATGACAACGATATCCCTTGTGACGTCACGGATTACGTCATTACATCCGCCATTTTGCTGTTACACTGACCATGCCCCAAACTGATATCACCGTGAGCGCTACTGTCAAAGTGACAGACTGACGGTTGTTTGCAAAGAAAACTGTTGTTTGAATTCAGTTGTGTGTGATTTTCTTACAGTTTTCCAAATATTACTACAGACAATTGACCAATTTTTAGACAGTCTAATTTCATCACGAGTAATACTTTGTATTTTGAGCAAATTTTGAGGTTATGTTGTTGTGATCTTGTAATCACGCTCACGAGCGTTCCGAATCAACTGCAGCACTCAACTGTCACGAGCGTGATATCTGAATCGGAACGCAAATTAGCACTGTGATCGCTCACATCGATATTATCGTGAATCGGAATGCACCCTGGGTCATCCGAAAAATAGTAAGGGAGGGGAGGAATAGTATGAAACTGACACTTGACAGTTGTCAGTTCTATGAGGACGTCCAAAGTCGTTCACTAACTCCGGATGATCGAGCGATAATCGCACGGATGATTCGAGCGTGTAACACAGCCCAGTAGTCTTTGGGGATAGTTACCATGTGATGTGATTAAGTACGTATTACCATTTTCAGCTTTAAGGAAACTAAGTGTTCCTATTTTAGTGCAGAAAGCTACTACACATGGACATGGAGCCATTTCCAAACAGTTAGTTTGTAGTCCGTTAGTTTGTACTACCTAGATAGGTAGGTATCTACATTGTATTTTTTTGTTTGGCGTTTGATAAGCATGTAAATATGAAATGGTGGAACTTGTTCCATATAGACTATATATATTTTTAACAGTCTATGTGCGTGCGTGCAAAAAATATGCATGTAAGTATTTTTTTGTTAAAATTACTTACATGCATATTTTTTTGCTAACTGTACTACCTGAAAGACTCAAAATTCGCTGCAATTGCGAGTGCTTCTAATCGCATACATTAATCAAAACTTGTAAATTAAATAAAAAAGCAGTACTTAGGCACTTCAAAACCTATTTTTATTTCAATGAGTCATGTCACACATTTTTGCGTTGTATTTTATAACTACCTACCTACCTACTTAAGTATTTTAGATTATCGTGTTATTCACAAATAAAATTTGATTCCTTTTTTATTGAATTAGATCCAGTTTGAAATAAATGTAACTTTTAACGTTTGATAGGATAGTTTTTAAAAGAATTGTTACGCGTTTCATACATGTTGGATAATTACGAGAGCAACTTGAAAATGTGTTTTTGTGTTTGTTGATATAATAACGATTTTGGTGTCAAATGAAAGGTCTTCTTTTTATCAGTTTAAATCATGTAAATCGGTCCACGTGTTTAGGAGAAAATTAAGAATTAGTATAGTGAAAATGTAAACAGCCAGTTTTTTTATGTTTTTGTTCTACGAACTTTTTAATTAGTGCAAAATGTGAAAATATTACTATTGTAAGTTAATGAAGAATGTTAAACAAAGAGGTATCTAGGTAGCCTAAAGATTTAAGGTTTGTTTTCATTTGTTAATTACAAAAGATGGACTTTAATATTCATTTTCTATCTACCTAATTGACCGTGTCATCATACGCATCAAACATAACATAAATTACGTGGTCAAGGAGGTAGATAGACAATGAATATTTAGCAGCGGCAAGCCGACAACCCGAGCGCGTCACTCCGCACCAGACAGCGACAGAGTTACGCGTTAGAAGAGAGCGACAACGTTTAGGTGAATATTGCGTTAGGCACTGAACGCTTATGCGAGTTGAATTGTACTTTGTTGCTTAGTAGCAAGAGTCGCTCTTTCTAATAATGTTTGCGCGAAGTGCAACTTCTGCTATTATTTATTCTCTGCCCCAAGGTCAAACACGTCCATCCGCGTCGGACGCATAGACATTTCTTACAGACGTTGGTGGCCGTCAATGCTCGAGCAACACTGACTTAAATGTGACGCATAGATAACGACATTTCCTAAGTACTATGGTGTGACATCACCCACTGACTGATGACCATATTTCTTTAACGACGGCAACGACCGTAGAAAGACTATATATGCTCGTGTCTACGGCAACGACAGTAAGAAATTTTCTTACTGTCGTTGCTGATGACTAACCCAGTCAGCCCCCCGATTCATAACCTTACGATAACTCAGGGGCCCGACCACAGAACTTGGCTTCAATCAGATTGACACTTTTTCATAGCAATTTTGACTCTATCGCAACGCACTAATGAATTTGACAGCTTGAAACCGATATGATCAATATTACGTAATAGCACTGCAGTTGGCGATCGATATCGTATTATTTATTCTGTGGATTCGCTTTGATATCGTTCAATTCAATACCATTTTCATTCACTATATCGAATCGAATCGATTCGGTTCGTTATCGAAAGGTTCTGACTTCTGCAGCCCGATTCCATAACTTGGCTTCAATCGGATTATCACTTTTTTCATAGCAAATTCGACTCTATCGCAAGGCATTAGTGGCTGCGATACTGAGAATTCGATTGAAGCCAAGTTATGGAATCGGGCTGCTGCAGCCCGATTACAGAACTTGGTTACAATCTACGAATAAATAATAAGTCAGGAACTCTAATTCAGAACAAATGTCACAATAAAAGTGCCCCTACTTCAAACCAAAACGACGTAAGATTTAAAGTACGAATCACTTCCGAGGTTACAAATAGACATGCTTGGTGATTGGTTTAAATTCAGAACGAAAGCAGGGATTGGTTCACGCGCGTAATGCAATGTCTGCTATGACAGCTGAGTCATAGCGGCGTGGACGATGTTATGCAATAAGTGGACCGGACCAAGTCAGTAATAAAACAATATTACTGTTCAATGGTTTTGTTTTGGCTCACTTTTTACAATTTTTAAATTCTTTGTCCCACGAAATATAATTAATTTATTAAGTTTTTGTCCAGAAGACATTAAAAGAGAATCTTTCTTCGCAATGTAGTGAAGACGGATTCTGAGAAATTTAAAACAGAATGTCCTCCTGTCAGCCTGTGAATTTACAGCTGAGGTTCAAGTTCAGTAAATTATTTTTATATATTTCCATAAACTGTCAGGCGTCTGGGTTATTGTTGCAACGGCCGTGGTTGCGGATCACTCCAAAAACAACTCAATATGATCTTGGCTTAATATGGTTAAATAAATTTCTATATTTGTAACTCTACTAGCCGTGCAAAAAGTAATTTAAAACTTGAAATACATATGAGGAGTCCTAGAAGTCCAGTTTTGGACTGAGTTTTGGTCACTGGTTTCAAAGAGTTAGTATATACTGTTACTCTTTGTCCATTTACTGTTCGAGTTTTTTTTGACTGCACATTGATTTAGAGACCTTTAATATATTTTTCGCTTTGATCCAAAACGTCATGTAGTTTTTCTTTTTCTACCACTGAAAAAGGGTGTTTAAACCCGTATCGGTCGGTCTTGAATTTAGTATGTCGAAATGTTGTTAAACGTTTCTAAAAAGCTAACAGTTGCATCTGTTTCTTGAAAATCAGGCATGTTTAACTGTTGCGAACCAAACTTAATCGCATCAGCTACACTTTGACTTAAGGTTTGAATCGCTAGTTTCACGTTCATGATATTATTTCGGAAGTATAGATGCCGATTTGACAATTTATTCCCAAAATGCAATCCAACGATATCTTGAACATTTTTCAGTTTCTGCAAATGTGCCCACTCAATTTTTTTTCTTGTTTTTATCTACGAGTGTATTTTTCCTCTAATGTGTTACGCACAAGTTTCACCATATGAAATGGATCTAATATTACAACTACTGGGTATCCGGTAGACGGGTCGTCAAAAACGATTTTGAATTGTTTGTGTCTTCAAAATTGCAACCCAACATCTTAGCCGTAGCGATGTTAGATGCACAGCCATCAAAGATCAAAGTAACTTTTGACTTTTTCCTTTTAAGGGCTAAAACTATATCGTCCGAAAAATCATTCAATGCAGTATTTTCTGTAGTATCGCCAAATCCATTTTTCTTCAATTGGGATAAAATATTTTAAGTGAAATATTCTTCATAGTTAATCTTTTATTTGGGCGTTGTAGATTTCTGATCTGTGATAGTCGTTATACTGCCAAAATAGTTTTTTTCTTAGTTTTTGCTTTAAAATGTGTGTTTTAGGAGTATTCAGAGCAGATTCAATATCTGACGATGGTATATTTATCGGCGTAACGCATGATCCTCTTTCTTCAAAACTAAAGACTTCGGTTGAAATAAGATTATTTTTTAATTTTGTTTTTCTTGGTTCTTTTTCTTGGTTGGTAAGGTTATTTTCAGGAGAATTATATCAACACTGAATGTAATGACGGTGTTGTTTTCAGGTGAATAATATCAACACTGAATGTAATGACGGTGTTGTCTTCAACACCGTCATTACATTCATTGTTGATGATATTAGTGTTGATATTATTCTCCTGAAAATAACCTTATTGAAGATCAGTTTCAAATCTATGAAAGACTGTCTCTAATTGAAATAGATACACATATACAGCTAAAATAAAAATTCCTATCAAACCTAAATATTAAGTGCAAAAAAAATAGTAAAATCTTACAAGTTTTTGTGCCTTATTCCTTGAGGGTTTGCATTATTTGTTTTTTTGAGCAACTCAGGTAAATCAAACACTTCAAAATTTCCAGAAGGTGAATTTTCATTAGCCTGAAAAATTAAACGTGCTTTAATTCGATCAAACTATGAACTGTTTTTTTAATGCTATTGTTATTCCCATGAGTCGAAAAAGCCGAACCTATATTACATACCAACTGTAATCGTTCATTATTGTTTATTTGCTCATTTTCTTTAGTATTCTCCTAAATATGTTGACGTTTCTTCGGTATGAATCTGCGTGAAAAAAATAACAACTTAATTTCAAAATTTCATCGAGTAGAAAAAATCTTTAGTGCAAAAATTGACTGACTTCATTTTGCATAGTATTGACCATCGCGGTTTGATAATGTATTTGAACGTCTTTGAATATAATTATAATTTTGCAACTACTACTAGTGAAAAGTGATCCCTGGACATTTTAATCTTGTATGGCTCCTGCACCACTTCACAACACATTCTGGCATGATGATTCACAGCTGTAGTTCACAATGATAAAATTAAAACGTACGCGAAGATATGACGTGTGCTCGCTTGCATGAAAAATGTACGACTGATGACGCGCTGGACACGACTTTTAAGCCCCACCTGCTTGGGCACGACTTTTGTTGGGTCATTTTACTAACGCTTTTACGTTTCCTGACTTATTACTTATTCGTAGGTTACAATCGGATTATCACATTTTTCATAGCAATTTCGACTCTATCGCAAGGCATTAGTGATATCGATACTGACAATCCGATTGAAGCTAAGTTATGTGGTCGGGCTCCTGAATCAGTGGCCTAATTCCATAACTTGGCTACAATCGGATTGTCACTTTTTTCATAGCAAATTCGACTCTATTGCAAGGCATTAGTGGCTGCGATACTGAGAATTCGATTGAAGCCAAGTTATGGAATCGGGCTGCTGGTTGTCAAGTCTAGTCAAGTCACGATTCAGTAATAGTGGTGGAACTTTACTGAAACTTCCTAGGGAGTTCCGGAGCGAACACGAAATGGCACATTTTTCTGCATTTATATCATTTGCCCAAGCTTGTACACGCTATCGAAACGTAGTGGTTACTACACATTCACCAAACAAGTTTGAAAAAAAAAACAAAGTAAAACAACCGCCTTGATTTCGTTTCCCGAAGTCTAGCCTGGCTTCTTGTTACCCGAGATCAAATATCGAGACCACGGAGGTTGGCAACAACATCAAAAAGGATGACTGTGTTTGTTTTACAACACTCGAAAAACACAAGTTTGAGAAAATCAATCAAAGCAAATCTCAAATTCTTTTCGCGCCGAAATCTAAAACAAATTTGATTGACAAATGACTAATGTCAATTGTCAATTTATTAAGTTGTCAATGTCAAGCAAGTTTCACATGCCGTAGTAGGGTACTAGATTTTGAGGTTATATTTGTAGTACACAACTTTTCAAATCTAAACAGAGGTGGTCTTTTAGCAAAAAATGGTGAAAAAGAAGATAGACAACCGTATCAGAGTTATGATAGAGAATGGAGTGAAGCTGGGCCATCGCACAATGTTCCTCTTGGTCGGTGACAAAAGCAGAGATCAAGTAAGTTGGAAATAAACAATTCTCTCTATGTACGAAGAATTCCGTAATATTTCACTACTTACTTTAGTTAACCTTCCTATACCCGCACCAAACGAAATAAAACGTATAAACACGAAAGGTCTCTGGGACCAAAAATTTTGGCCCTTTTTTAATGTTTTGTTTGTGAAAGTATAGGTAAAATTTATTATTATTTTATAGTAATGCGATAGCCCTAGATACATAAAAAAACATGGGGCACAACTTCGAAGCTTGACCCACGATATTAGGGGGCGGGAGGGGGGGGGGGGGGGGAACGGGAAGGGTAAGGGGGAGGGAGTACAAACCCCCCTGAGACTAGGGAGGGGGAAGGGGCCACATCTCACCCCTCCTGAGATATTAATTTTTAATATAATTTATTTGCTATTTTTTTCGTGTCTTGACCCACGATTCTAGGGGGGGGGAGGGAAATGGTAGGGGGTAGGGAGAACAACCCCCCCTAAAAGTGGGGGAGATCTCGCCCCCCCTCTGAGATATGTTTTTTTAATATATTTTATTAGCTTCACACGCGTGGTCATTCTCTAGGTTAAAAGTACTATATGTACTATTCCAAGGCCTAATTTACCAATATACTAACATTTGATCAAAATTCCCTCAGCCGTCAATTTTTTTTTGTTGATTCCTCGGCTTCTACTTATTGGTTTGAGATACCAAGTAGACCAGTTTTTAATTCAAACCCCTAGCTATCCAACAATGAAAACCGCATCGAAAATGGTCCAGTAGTTTTTACGTGATGTGTGAACAAACAGATAAACAAACAAACAAACAGACACAAATTTTAAAAATGTTTTATTCTGGTTCAGTAGCTTATTTTAAGTAACCTAGACATTTCTTTTTTTTTTAAGACATTTAGTAACAACTACTAAAGATTAACAATAATTTTCCACCTTAAACGTTTCGTTTTACACACTGATAGTTAACTTTAATGTTATGCCTTTACACCCGACGGTATTTTTTTCAAAATTTAATTTCTTATCTTTTTGTTAGCTTTCAACTTCGTCTAAGGAGCTAAAAAATATAACTGAAAAAAATCTTAAGTTTATAGTTAACCCGCAAATTAACCCGCATGATCGTGAGCTTCCGGTACAACTTGACTACTCACTGTTGTGAGGGTTTATTGAAATTTGTCATTTTAAGTGACATTTGATAAGAAATTAAACCAATTTTAACATGTTCAGGTATGTTCAGGACTCTGGGGTAGTGATTACATCGAATGATGATATGAATGGAGAAAACTTTGGCTGTATCAACTGCTGTAGTTTTCAGTTCTCGCCCTGTTTTCCTGAGATGATACATGTCTGTCCATTACAATATTTTTTCATTAAACTCTCGTTTCAAAGTAGTCAGTAAAATACTCTATTGGGGACCTCACAGTAGACACTGGCAGAGAGGGATAGTCATGAAAGGCGTCATGAAAATGTGCCTTTTCCAGTCTCGTTTGCGGTAACAGGGGCGTAGATCTTTGGCGCTGAGAAGCTGCTATTGCTGACGCAGGAGTAGATGGCCTACGCTCTGGCTCTGGAGTTGGTTCTGCTTCATGCTCCAGCTCAGGATAGACTTCATCCAAATGAAGATCATCTAGTATACTTCATCGAAGTCTTCAATATTTGATTGATTTCCTACGCCTAAAATTAGCAAAACCTGTTCATCACTTAGTTATATTCCTAAAAGTGAAGATAGAATCTGTTATTTACTAAATTTAGGTAAGAAACAAAAAACAAAAGCACCCCTATTCTAGAACAAGATTTCGGATATACAACCGAAGCCACACGATAATAGCAGTCAAACTTTGCAACAACATTGTACCTAAACTGCAACGAAATACAACAAACTAAAAAAGTCCATGTATGCAGTACTATTTTAACTTAAATAATATACCATAAAAAATACTTAACGAAAAACACCAAAAAAAATACGTACCTGTGGCCATGCTTGGGTCAAAAAATGAAGCCATCTTCCAGTGAGGCTCACGGTCGATTGACGTCCCACACTCTGCCCTTATATTTTTTAGCGTAAACCACACTCTTCTCACGCACTATCTATGCCAGTTGCGTTCACGAAAGGCAAATAATTCGGCACGGGATTTTTTTCAAAGTGAAAGTCACACTTGTGTCTTCCCGAGTGTAAAGGGTTATATAATATATGTCATAAAAAATGGTGTAAATAAAATTATTCATTCATCACCATCTTCATGTCAGCCTTTAGAAGTCCACTGCTGAACATTGGCCTCCCCCAAAGAGTGCCATGATGAGCGATCTTGTGCCACCTCCATCCATCGACTTCCTGCGATGGCTACAATGTCATCGGTCCATTCATGTGGTGGGGTCTCTATACACCTCACTTGCTTGTTCATTGTCGCCATTCGAGAACCTTTTTTTCCCAGCCTTTATTTTACCTTTATTTAACTTTTATTTCTTTGTTTATGAGGACATCCGTAGAAGAACCAAACAAACAACCAAAGAAAGAACCAAATACGTGTCCTTTTAAATAAATTTTCCACTCCAATCCTGCGGGAACCCTTTAATTTTTTGGGATGTAAAGTACCCTATGTCCTACCTCGTAGTATGAACTCAAATCATGCCAAGTTTCATTTGAATTCATTCAGTAGTTTCGGCGTGATGCACGGCCTAGATACAGACAGATAGACAGACAGACAAAATTAAACATACACTGTTTTGGCTTCAGTATCGAATATAGTACAGCATTCAAAATGTTTACCTTAATATCTTCAGTGTACAGAATTGGACCTGTTAAAGTTTTATTCTATGTATAGATAGATAGATAGATAAGGTTCAGCTTGTGGATGATGGCCTGCATCAATACATGAAGCACAAAATAACACAAAATAATTATGTATTAACTTGACGCTGGCTGAATGAAATTATGTATTAACTTGACACTGGCTGAATGAAAATATGTATTAACTTGATGCTAGCTGAATGCACAAACTGTGAAGAGCAAAAAAAAGTTACTGAAGTTATAGTTAGTCATAGTCATAGTCATAATTTATTGATAATATACATTACAGGTCAGAAAATAATAATAATAATTAGCAATTTATATTAATAATAATATAAAAAAAATGCAATAATAATATTTACGTAAGTACATAATGTATTCTTTAAATATCAGTTATTTAAAGTCAATAAATTCTTGATAAGAATAAAAAGCATGCTTAATGAGCCAAATCTTTAACTTAGTTTTAAACTTCTTATAGCTGGGAGCATCCACAATCACTTTTGGTAGCCTATTGTAAACATCAGCTCCCATCACGTGAAGCGTTTTAGCAGACTTCGCCAATCTGCGTGTTAGTTAAGCTAACTCTATGGAACTCTAATCAAAACACCATTTTTTTCCAGGTACCCATTTTGTATGATATGCTTGTAAAATCATCTGTTAAAGCCAGGCCGACAGTTCTGTGGTGCTACAAAAATAAAGATGAAGCTATTAGCAAGTAAGTAAATTCACTCGCATGATGATGATGATAAAAAGTATCCTATGTGATATTCCAGTTTATAAGCTATCTCCATTCCAAATTTCATCAAATTCCGTCCAGTCGTTATTGCGTGAAAGCTCCCCAAAGAGACAAAGTTTCACTTTTATATATATTGTTATGGATAATTGCTTTGCAACAATATTATGGTCATTAAACAGGCTGGATTTTTGAGACAGGATAGTAAGGGCAGGTACCCTGACCGTTATAGTTATAGGAAAACATTCTTATGAGACCACCCATAACTTTTTTAAATGTACAGTCAGCAAAATAATAGTCATTTTACATAAAACCTTTTTTTGGTGCTAATCGATCCTGTTTCTTATTAGGATTAAGTCTCTATGGGACCAACTGAGGTTTGAATACTAGAAATGTCAGAAACTGCGAAAAAAATATCCATATATTTTGTACAAAATGAATAAAATGAAATTCTGACATCTTTCGTTTTTTTTTTTAAATACCGGTGGCTCTAACCTTAGTTGGTCTGATAGAGTTTTTGTTGACTGACTTTTGATCCTTATAAGAAAGAGGATCGATGGGCATATTTTTTTTTATGATATGCACCTGTTCTTGATGAATTTACATATTTTCAAAATGTGTGAATGCAGGTCAAAATATCTCCAAAAGTTAAGGAGAGTCTCTGTAGCTACAAAGGTTAAGGTATTTTCGTACAAAATATATCGGGTTTTTTTTCGCAATCTCTGACATTTCTAGTAATCAAACCTCAGTCGGTCTGGTAGAGACTTGATCCATATAAGAAACAGGAACAATTGGCATCAAAAAAAAGTTTTTGTGTAAAATTACCATTTTCTTGTAGACTGTACATTTTCCAAAATCATTGAATGCAGCTCAGAATATCTCACAAAGTTATGGATGGTCTCTTAGGACAGTTTTCCTACAACGGTTAAGGTACTTGCCCTTACTGTTCCGTCTCAAAAAACCAGCCTGTATACAAACTAGCTCGTATCGATATTGGTAGAATAAATCTCACCCTTATTCCTTAATTTATTCGTAAAGTAGTGCCAAATTAATAAATCAAAATCAAAATACGGGCACACAAGTTCAATCCACCCCACATTAGTTTGCATCGCAACATACAAGGAATTAGTTTGAATTTTCTTGAAACTAAAGCCTTGGTTACATAATGCCAGATACTGACATGACAGAGAACACTGCCACTGCTCGACTCACCTCGACCCCACACAAAGAGAGTAGCTGCTATGGTTCAAGAAAATATAGCTACTGTCTGAACTCCGAAAAGGCCATTTGTGCAAATTGTGTTGTACAATGTCATCGGTTGACGTCCAAGCACGTGCAATCTCGGTTTGATCCTTGTACATTTTGTTTGGAGTCCACCTATCCTCTATTATTACAGCCGAAACATAAAAAACACATGTATGCACCACAGAGGCGACTCGCTTGTGACTAATCGAGCTACTGAACTTCGCTTACCGAGCTTTTCGCTTCCGAGTCACTAGCGAGGTGCTAAGCAAAGGCGAGTGGCGAGAGTAAACATCGGCTGCGACTACACTGACTGGCATGTGAAATTTACTAGTGTAAAACGCCACACGGTGCGATTATCTGCACTGCAGTAACTCGCACGCGCCGGCTCGCACTGTTTAACCTTAGCATTATTTTGTTTTCAGTCACGGCCGCAAAAGAGCCAAAAAGATAGCAGCTGGCAAACTAGAAGTGTCAGAGGAATCTCTGTTCGACTCGTTCAGAGTGGCCACTACAATCCACGGTCGATATTATTCAGAGAGTCACGCCATGCTTGGACAGACATACGGCGTGTGTGTATTACAGGTATACATTAATTATTATTAATGATAAAGGTCTTGAAAAAAAAAAACCGACTGCAAACAAAACAAAAAATAACCATACAAGCTTAAGATTCTTGACTTTGAAATATAAGGTGCAGTCGTAGGCATTACGTATTTCATTTCTCCTTTGAAGGGATCATATAGAACCTGGTGACATATCCCTCATGCCTCCCAATTACGAATTACTCGTTTTAAAAAAAAAAAGATGCAGTCTCATGCCTCCGACTGCATCTTTTTTTTTTGTAGCTCTCCAGGTTCCTAAGTCCCTCTCGTGATTAAAACGAATGTAATGATTCCTCATTTATCAAAATCCATCAAGCCGTTTAGGCTGTAGGACGCGCCAAAGGAACAAACATACATACATACAGCCCAAAAACATAACCCTCGGACGTCGGGCAAAAACCGACTTAAAATAGATTTACTCAAAAACTACTGAACCGTATTCGTGGAAATTATATGGAAAAGTATACCCTTTCGAAAAAAAACAACATCCAAATCATCCCAGAAATCTAGGAAAAAAATCTCTCTCACTAGATAGCGCTACTGTAACCCGCTACATTGTTGTAAATAACTTTGTGCTCGCGCGGTCTACAGTTTGCAGAACTACTAGTTTATTTGTTTTGAGTTCTCGATATTTCGGCTTAGAAACGAGTTTTTTTTTACCTCTCTTTTTATTTCGGCACCGTTGCAGGCGCCATGATCACTAGCTAACTGATGTTCTTGCAGATGGGTAGTCTCATACTAAATATATTTCTACTGATCCGTTTCTGACAATTCTTTCACTTGTAGAACAACTAGTATATTATTTCAGATAGACAGACTACTTTTCCCCGGGAAAATGCAAGTTTTCGTGGAATAACCGGAAAACTAATTGCAGAGTCGTAGGACAGGGCAGCTATTCAGCTGTAAACTCGGAAACTACTGAATAGATTTTGATGAGGTTTATGGCTTTTCGTAGTTTACTTTTAAATTTAAAATCCGTTGTTAATGTTGTATGCTGTTCAGTTAAGAAGGTGTCGTTGTTTTTTACCCGACTACAGCGAAGCAAGGGAAGGATAATGAGTTAAACAGTCTATGTATGTATGTATATTATGTATGTGGGGTATGTGGATGTTCCACCATAGCGTTGCCCCTATTGGCAAGCTAGGTGTCAATTGTTTCGTCTTCCGGTATAGAGTGTCAAAGGCTTCTTTCTATTTTATCCACTGCGGCGAAGCAAAGGTAGGGCTATATGTTCAAACTAAAAACTTCATTCAAATCTTCATTTATAGAGTGTCATAGGCAATTTTTTTAACCGTAGTCTGGTTTTAGTTTATGAACTTATGTCTTGTTAATGAAATGTTTTTGTGTTATATTCTTCGATGAAAGAAACAAATAAAGATCAAGAACTTAATACTTACTATCATTCAAAATACGATCACGCGACTATTTGTGGTGTGCGTGTCGCGTGGTCGCGTGATATGTAGACGATTAGTTATGTGTGCTGCCCGGGCTCAAAACTATGGACAGCGGCTTTTTACTTATTATGATGATTAAGTTTAGTTACCTATTTGCCAATTAAAGAAGCCGTCTCCATTATAAGCGGGCAATGCGTGGAGTTTTGGTGGAATACGAAGCGAGCGAACTTAGTGAATCCTTATTTGTTTCTTTCATCGAAGGTTATAAATTTTAGGTGAAATAAAGTATTATCTGATTATCTATGTTGTTTGCTTTGCATTTATAGGATTTCGAAGCCCTCACACCGAACTTGATGGCGCGTACTATGGAGACGGTGGAAGGCGGGGGCCTCATCATAGTTCTGCTCAAGACCATGGACTCCTTACGGCAACTGCATTCCATCACCATGGATGTGCACTCCAGGTACAAACAATTGTAATCCGTCCATTGTGTTGTTTACTTCAAAGATATTGTTTTTTATTAATAAAATTATAAAAAACAATAGCGAACATTCATAATTGAACCAGTTTTTAAGTGAGAATATTATATTTAGAATATTATTAGATGGCGTTACCGTCCCCGTAAGACAGGTTGAGAAACTAAAGAGAAAAATTTGAATGATGATACGGTAGCCGAATTGGTTAGAGGCATGTGCCGCGCAGAGGTACGGATGTATGCGGGTTCGGATCCCGTCCGTGATCCAAATTTTTCCTTTAGTTTTTTTTATATATTAGGTTTACTTTACATCTTATGGTTTAACCAATTTGTACGATTATTTTTATTTGAATAGGTCTGGTGGACAGACAGCATTGTTATGGTAATAAGATTCCACCAGGTCCCTTTTGCTAAAGCTTCTTGGCCTAGGGTACTTAAAATAAGATACTGAACAAAAATATATTATATTCTTGTTCAGTATATCTTATTTTAGAATATATTATATTCTTGTAAAAAAAATTTTTTTTGATATCGTGTTTGTCTGTTTTTTTGTATTTTTTTTGCATCAGGTAAAAACTACTTAACCGATTTAAATGCTGTTTTCACTGTACGATAGATTAGGGTTTGACTTAAAATCTGGTGTACTTTGTATCTCAATCCGATGAGTAGTAGCCGAGCAATCGATTAAAAACGATTTGTCATCCGAACGAAGTCTGATTAAATTTGGTATATTGGTACTTTTGGTTCTAGAATAACAATCACGCGGGCACAGCTAGTCCTAAATCATAATTGTTTGTTTGTCTTATGAGGTACCTAGCGCTGGCCTCTGGAGTCAGATTTTGTCATCCGCCAGAGGGCCTCTGAAGTGGCTTAACGACTGCTATTAATCAATAACAGCCGGGACAGCAACAGCTTATCGTGCCCTCCGAAGCACGAAGCGATGGAAAACTGCACATAACTTAGAAAAGTCATTGTTGCAGAGCCTAGGAACGAACCCGGTATCGTTGGATTCTAAGTTGCACTATTGAACCGTTAGGATACCATCGCTCCGTTAATAATGATAATACTTGTTGCAGATTCAAAACCGAAGCTTACGATACAGTGGTGAACCGGTTCAACGAAAGGTTCCTACTGTCATTAGCCGACAACCCAAGATGTCTGGTGTTGGACGATGCGCTCAATGTACTGCCAATATCGTCCAAAACTGCACAAGTTGAACCAGTGGACGCTGTGCCAGAGGTAAGCTGTTCCTAAGTTATACAAAAGTGAATACCGTTTCTCAATCGGTCCAGTAGTTTTTAACGGATGTGGAAACAGAAATTGGTGTCGATTCTGTTGTTCCCAACTAGACTAAACTACGCTAAATTTAAGTATAGTTCTGTCAAATAGATTATTTTGTTACAAAGTCACAAAAACTAGTCTAAATTTATGTTTAGTTCTGTCAAATAGATTATTTTGTTACAAAGTCACTAAACTAGCCTAAATTTAGCTTTTCGGCTGTATTTAAGTTTTGCGACGGAACTCAGGGCCTTGTGGGAGGGTGTGTTCTGTTGTGCACGGCTGGGGGCTGGGAACTGGGTGCCGCCCTGGGAGGAGGGATTAGGCGGGGATGTGACGGGACGGTGGGAAAGATGGCAAAAAGTTAGCGGAGATTGGGGTTAGTTTGGAAAAAGTGAGGGGAGGGCGGGTAAAGTTAGGAAGTCTTACTGTCTCTCTTTGAAATGTCGAACCCCTCTTTGGGCTTTTAAGCCCCGAGAAGTACTAACATGCCTCGGCAGAAGAGATAGTTGCAGGTCTTGTATTTCGAGATGGAACTTATACTCGACCTGCAATTCTTTTTCCGCCATCACCAATAATGTACCTACAATAATGTTATTATCATAGATTAAATGTTTCGAACCTCGTTGGTTATATTGTTATTCTTTCAGCGTGTGAACCCGAAACTGACAGAGCTCGTGTCGTCCCTGTCAGACTCGCCTCCCGCGGGCCCGCTGGTCGCTCTGTGTCGCACGTACGACCAGGCGACGGCGCTCGTCGCTCTCATAAACACGCTCGCTGACAAACAGTCAAGGTATGTTCCAATACAAATTAACTAAGTGTTTAAGTGTTGTCTCTCTCACTCCTTTCCGAGTATGTAAGTCTGTGTCCCAATACATCAGAATTGTATTTTTTTAATCAATTTTAATGCAATTTATTGGTTCTTTATGAAAATATACTATTTTCACTTGTGAAGGACAAAATAGTTATGCACGTAAAGTTCTTGTTTATCCTGGGTGTAGGTGACAAAAACTGAATTTTATGCTCTAGCGCAGAAAAGTGCTTTACTTCTCTAATTCTCTATGGTCTCCGAGCCGACCCTAAAGAATCATGAAGAAAGTTTAAAAAAAAAAGAAAAAAAAGAGAAGCTCTCGTGTTGAGTGTGTAACTCGTTTATAAAATAAGGCATTTTTGTCTTCGACTTCAATATCTACCCCCGCCTACTGCACGGGCGGCTACAATGGGTTGTTTTATGCACTTGTTGTACAAAAATAAATATTTATTAGAATAAATAAATAAAACTTTTACAATCTACAAGCTGACGTGGCAGTGGGCTATTCACATTTCCCGAAGAACGACAACCGCTGGAGTAGACGTGTTCTCGAGTGGAGACCGCGCTTGGGCAAACGTAGTGTAGGGCGCCCTGCGGCCAGGTGGACCTGCGAAAAGCATCTGGCAGAAACTGGATGCAGAGAGCTGAAGACCGAGCTTATTGGAGTGCATTAGGAGAGGCCTACGTCCAGCAGTGGACAAGTAGAGGCAGATGATGAAGTAAAATCTACTATTGTTGGTACGTTTGTTCGTTCTAGGCCTCCGCACTGCCTCACGGCGGCTCGCGGGCGCGGCAAATCGGCCACGCTGGGCCTCTCCATCGCGGCTGCGGTCGCGCTCGGCTACGTCAACATATACGTGACGTCTCCGCATCCCGAGAACTTGATTACACTGTTTGAGTTTCTGCTAAAGGTATTCAATGATTTTTCTTCCCACTACCAGGGCGGTCGCACTCCGCAACAAGTACAAATAAATTCAAGGACCCAATATTCGGGTACGTTCAGTCGAGTGTCAAGCGTGCGCTCGATGAGTCGCGCGCCTAGTACTTAGCGATAGAGCACCTACTTACGTAAAGTTATTGACAAAATTTATTCGTGTTTTAATTATGAGTACCAAGAAGAAAGCTAGAAAGTACTGCATAGCATTCGGCTGTTTGAATAGTGATAGGAATGACGAATTGTCATTCTTTACGTTTCCAAAGGATATTGAAAGGTAATAAATTGTAATACCTATAATAAGTCCTAGTTATGTAGTTAGATATTGATATTTTTTTTATTACGTAGGTTCCTATAGTTTTATGTTATTTCATTTGTGTTCCATACCGAAGATACGCATATTTAAGGTTTTTCCGCGCAGAAATAAAGTCGTTTATTAAATCGATCAACGTAATTTTATAATTGATTATAGTAGGTACTGTTGATCGGAAAATGAATTACTGTGCTGACTTAGTAAGTAGCCTACAACTAATTAGGAATTTATATAATATATGTCTCGTATAATACCTACCTACTTTTAATACCTTTTATTACGTGGGTAGCAATTTATTTTTCACTCATTAAAAAGCATGGAATTCAGACAGGCACCTTTATTCATCAAAGTGCAATACCTATAGGATATAATCATAATCAACCAACGACACGTAGGTAGGTATCTCACTAAAGTTATCGGCGGTCTGAAAACGGGATAGGTAGGTAGTAAAAATGAGGTAGTAGGTCTATTCTGATAAGAATGTCATTGTATGTAATAGAACTATTTTAATTTATAATAATAAGTAATAACATAATACATTATTACTTATTTATTCTGTTACAATATCTAAGTCATAACATATCACAGAATAATTAGTAGTACAAGTACCTAGTCATATCTTAATACAACCCTACCGAGCGAAAAAGGGACAGCGATTCTGAAACGGTTAGAGCAATGGAAGTTCTCGCGCGATGTGATACGGTGCATTCTAGCCTGCACGCGGTGGGCGAGCGCCTTCTAGGTAAATATAATTGAAAGCTCGCAGCGCCGTGCGAGTTAAATTGCACTTTATAGCGTTGTAGCGAGAGTCGCTATTTATTTAAATGACTTTACTCAGTTAGCCTTCTGTACTTGTACTATTATTTATTCTGTGCCACTACACACTAATATCACCAATGTTCACCTAAAACGTAAACAGAAAGTACCTTGTTTATCCTCATAATAAAAAAAATGCAAAAAGTAGGTAAGGAAATCCATTAAATCCCTCTTTTTTTTTTAAGCAATGCAATGTGTGGAAATCCATTACACAGTTTATTTTTTAGTTTTCGTTTGTATCCCAGTTTTGTTTAGTTTTTTAGGCTACAGAAAATGTTTTATTAATTTCATATTGAATGAATGCATTTATTTTATCCACATTCTCCAAAAATGGATTCATCTAATGCAAGTGAGTTTTCCCTAACACCAGAAGAAATAAAAAACGAGGCAAAATTCATTATACGTAATCTTTTGCCGGAAAATCAAGACGCCTATAGAACAAAACGTATAAAAACTGTAGTTTTCGCTGTAGTGTCTTGAAAGTTTATTTGACCGCCTCAATGCATTCAGTGTAAAGAAAAAGCAATAGTGTGATTTCTTGACCGTTTCTTTTTTCAGGAATTGTGAATACTGTGTTCAATTGACTAATGGCCGGGTCCTATATCTTAAAACGAACCGTTTTCCTTTACTGTCCGTCAGCTTTTGATATAAACGCCATACAAAAACCGTCTATAAGTAACGAGAGGTTGGAAAAACGACTCGTTTCATTTTTATAGGAATGGGGGGTAAAACACCTCATTTGTCAATCATGGCGCACGTGACGTCACTACCCTGTTAAAACAATCTTTGATCTTCCCAGGGTCTGGACGCGTGCTTGTACCAGGAGCACATAGATTACAACATAGTGCGCTCCACCAATCCGGACTTCAAGAAGGCTATTGTCAGAATCAATATCGCCAGAAATTCACGGCAAACTGTACAGGTAAATTACTGATAAACTAGTGCAATAATATTCATCGCGTGATATTTTTTCACTTTCAATTGAGAATTTTATAATGGTAGCTGTCGACGTAGCAAGAAAACTAGAAACCTTTAGAATCAAATGCTTCGACCACATTATCTTAATAACAATTAAATATTTTAGTTAAATGTGAACTTAAAACTTAGCCAGATATGCATATCATCAACCTCCCAATTGCTAAATAAAACTATACACTGAATTGTATTTTACTGTGTAGTTTAAATTGTATTACACAAGCTATAATCCACCACTCAGGCCACAGTTTAAATTGTATTACACAAGCTATAATCCACCACTCAGGCCACAGTTTAAATTGTATTACACAAGCTATAATCCACCACTCAGGCCACAGTTTAAATTGTATTACACAAGCTATAATCCACCACTCAGGCCACAGTTTAAATTGTATTACACAAGCTATAATCCACCACTCAGGCCACAATTTAGCACATAATTGTTTTTTACTGTGTAGTTTTTGTTGTATTATACAAGGCATACTCCACCACTCAGGCCACTAACTTAACACAGAATTGTATCTTACGGTGTAGTTTTTATCGTATTATACAAGCGATAATCTACATCTCAGGCCACTAACTAAACATAGAGTAACATTTTACTGTGTAGTTTTTGTTGTATTATACAAGGCATACTCCACCACTCAGGCCACTAACTTAACACAGAATTGTATCTTACGGTGTAGTTTTTATCGTATTATACAAGCGATAATCTACATCTCAGGCCACTAACTAAACATAGAGTAACATTTTACTGTGTAGTTTTTGTTGTATTATACAAGGCATACTCCACCACTCAGGCCACTAACTTAACACAGAATTGTATCTTACGGTGTAGTTTTTATCGTATTATACAAGCGATAATCTACATCTCAGGCCACTAACTAAACATAGAGTAACATTTTACTGTGTAGTTTTTGTTGTATTATACAAGGCATACTCCACCACTCAGGCCACTAACTTAACACAGAATTGTATCTTACGGTGTAGTTTTTATCGTATTATACAAGCGATAATCTACATCTCAGGCCACTAACTAAACATAGAGTAACATTTTACTGTGTAGTTTTTGTTGTATTATACAAGGCATACTCCACCACTCAGGCCACTAACTTAACGCGGAGTTGTATCTTACGGTGTAGTTTTTATCGTATTATACAAGCGATAATCTACATCTCAGGCCACTAACTAAACATAGAGTAACATTTTACTGTGTAGTTTTTGTTGTATTATACAAGGCATACTCCACCACTCAGGCCACTAACTTAACACAGAATTGTATCTTACGGTGTAGTTTTTATCGTATTATACAAGCGATAATCTACATCTCAGGCCACTAACTAAACATAGAGTAACATTTTACTGTGTAGTTTTTGTTGTATTATACAAGACATACTCCACCACTCAGGCCACTAACTTAACACAGAATTGTATCTTACGGTGTAGTTTTTATCGTTTTATACAAGCGATAATCTACATCTCAGGCCACTAACTAAACATAGAGTAACATTTTACTGTGTAGTTTTTGTTGTATTATACAAGGCATACTCCACCACTCAGGCCACTAACTTAACACAGAATTGTATCTTACGGTGTAGTTTTTATCGTATTATACAAGCGATAATCTACATCTCAGGCCACTAACTAAACATAGAGTAACATTTTACTGTGTAGTTTTTGTTGTATTATACAAGACATACTCCACCACTCAGGCCACTAACTTAACGCGGAGTTGTATTTAATTATGTATTTTTTGTTTTATTAATCGCACATAAACTATTATGGCTTGTATAATAATCCATAACCATAATCCTTCGGGCACCTTCGGGCATGCCAGCGCACATTACGTTAATGTGCGATATCGAATGAGTGGATTTTTGGGTGTGCTCGAAGGGTTAATCCACCACTCACGCCGCTTACTTTACATAGAGTTGTAGTTTTTATATATTACTAGGTGTGCCCGCGGCTTTTCCCGCGTGATCATTTAATTTAAAAGTAGCCCATACGTGTTATTCCGGGACCAAAAGTCCCTATAAAGTACAATATACTAAATTTCTTCAAAATTCGTACAGGCGTCAAATAGTTTTTTATCGATTGCTTGGCATACAATCATCGAATTAAAATACCAAGTACCCCAGTATTTAAGCCAATCCCTAAGCTATCTAACACTGAAAACCGCATCGAAATTGGTTCAGTAGTTTTTTGGTTTTCGGGAACAAACAGACAGGCATGGTTTTTTTAAATGTTTTTGTTCAGCAGCTTATTTTAAGTACCCTAGACCATTTCTTTTTAAGTTATCTTCTTTGTACATACTTTTTCGTTCTTATTGCTTTATTATAATAAAAATAGATACAAGCCATATCCCACCTCTCTTGCCACCAGCTTAGGGTACAGTCCCATAAATTGTGAAGAACGCATAATTATACAAAATCTCTCTGTATAATATCAACTCTGTCATTACCATTAAATAAGAACATTCATTATTTTTCAGTACATAACTCCAGACGACCATTCCCTCCTCGCGGCCGCAGACTTAGTCCTAGTGGACGAAGCGGCAGCTATTCCTCTAATCCACGTGTCCGCCGTCGCACAGAAGGCGCCACTAGCGCTACTCTCTTCAACGGTGTCGGGATACGAAGGCACGGGCCGAGCGCTGTCGCTCAAACTGTTCGCACAGCTGCAGACTCAGCACAAGGCACCGCCGCCTGTAAGTAACTGTTAGTTCATAGAGCGCGCCACTTGTGCTACTGTCCTCAACGGTGTCGGGGTACGAAGGCACGGGCCGAGCGCTGTCGCTCAAACTGTTCGCACAGCTGCAGACTCAGCACTATGCACCGCGCCTGTAAGTAACTGTTAGTTCGTAGAGGGTGCCACTAGCGCTACTGTCCTCAACGGTGTCGGTATACGAAGGCACGGGCCGAGCGCTTTCGCTCAAACTGTTCGCACAGCTGCCTGTAACTGTTAGTTTATAGAGGGCGCCATTAGAGATAGTGTTGTGTAATGTGTATTTATTTATAGTAGGGCAGACAAGGACACTTGACAGTAAAAGAATCAGAAAAATATATAGAGATACTTATCTATGTATTTCGAATATATGCTTAATCTAATTCATTAATAATTCATTTAAAACAATTATAAAGTAACTTTTTGCCATCTAAAAACACTGCTCAGTGCGTGTGACGTCATTTCTCACTGATTCGCGGTTGATTTGTTCCTTTGTGGCTGGCGTTTTTGTACACCTTCGCGCAGCAGTGACGTCATACGGTCGCCATGATAGCTGTAGTCGTTTTGGCGTGAATCAAATTGTGACGATGTCAAACATCTTTCATCATAATTATACTACTTGACAGTTTGTCTACATTAATTATAAATTCAAATAACCTGTCATTCCTAGATTGTCATTAATGCATTGGCTCATGTCCATGTTTTTACAAAATATCCGATAAAAAGTGGTAAATAAATTATTATTTTAGCTTTCTGTATCTAGGAGTTTTAGTTACTGCGTAAATACCACGTACCTAAACTAACGGCCGGTAGAATGCCCACCAGAATGCAGACTTCTAGCTTGGGGCGTATTCGTGTTCAGTAAGGAGGGACCCGCTCGACTAGCAGAGTCCTGCAAGCGTTGCTGATAGGCCAGCTATCTCTGTGCATGGTCATCTTCTGCTACAACACGTCCAAGGTGAAGCTGCTGTTTATGAACATCTCCGAGAGCTCCTATTGTTCCTGTACTTTTATGTTGTGCACTGAGGTTTGGTCCCTGTGCTAGTGGAACAAACCCTAGGACCGCCTCGTGACAAAATGAACAAGTGTATATTTTTTTTTATTATTTTGTTTTTATTGGAAAAATACCATCTGAAACAAATCGATCAGTTTACAAATTAAGTCAAGTACCATATTATGGAGATAAAAAAACAGCTTATGAGTAGAGTCTTATAAAATAAGCATTTTAGTAATAAACTAGCTTTAGTTATCACTAATAGAGTATTATTACCGACTTTGTTATGAAATATCCTCTTAGATTAGATTGGATTCACATATAAATAATGCGTTAAAGTCATTACCAAAAAATGCAGATCATAACAGTGGAAGCCGCATCAAAATACGCTCAGTGGTTCCAGTGATTAGCTCTGTCATACAGACAAATGCGCCTTAGACATTCTATGTTAGAAATAGTGGTGTAAAAAAAACATGGTCTTATTTTTTGATATATTTTTCAGATAAAACTAGAAGAACCTATCCGTTACCGCTTCGGAGACTCCATCGAGACATGGCTTAACGCTCTCCTGTGCCTCGAAGCTCCCGCCCCGGGGGCAGGTGCGGGCGCTCCGCCCCCGGCCTCCTGCGAGCTGTTCCGGGTGAATCGGGACGCGCTGTTCTGCTACCACAAGGCGGCTGAGGCATTTCTGCACAGACTTGTTGCTATATACGTCTCTAGTCATTATAAAGTAATTATATACTTACTATATTTATTTATGTATATGTCGTAGCCATATCACAGAATTGGTAACATCATGATGTGTCCGATAATTTCATGAAATAGAAGTTTTTCATGATGGGTCAACCATTTCCAACCATGGTTGACCCCCATTTCTTGAAATTATCACTTGATATCGCCATGTCATATAAATAAACTAGTCTTACACTCAGTTATCGCATAAAAAGTATCCTAAGTCCTTTCTCATGGTTCAAACTCTCACTTATACCACATAAAGTATCCTAAGTCCTTTCTCATGGTTCAAACTCTCACTTATACCACATAAAGTATCCTAAGTCCTTTCTCATGGTTCAAACTCTCACTTATACCACATAAAGTATCCTAAGTCCTTTCTCATGGTTCAAACTCTCACTTATACCACATAAAGTATCCTAAGTCCTTTCTCATGGTTCAAACTCTCACTTATACCACATAAAGATCAGTACAGCCGTTTAGTTTTGAAAAATGGTCTAGGCCTAGGGGACTTATTTTAAGACCATTTTTCACTATGCTTTCGCTACTAAACAAGAATATAACATTTAAAAAAATGGTGTCAGTATTTCTGTCTGTTTGTTCGCACATCGCGTAAAAACTACCGGACCGATTGCGATATAGTTTTCTAAATTTATCTTTAACCACCCGATAACGATCCAAAACGATAAGATAGTCGTTAATGATAGATAGAAACGATAGTCGTTAATGTTAACGTTAACGATGTTTTATAATAAAAAACCTAATAATAAAATCAACTGTCTCTTTCAACTTGTTGACCATTGATGAAAAACTGTTACACTAGTGGCTCTGTGAGCTGTAGACCTCGCGCACAAACTTTATTGCAAACAATGTAGCGGTGCACAGTAGCGCCATCTAGTTACCTTAATGTAAAACTAACATTAATAACCAAGGTTCTCCATCAATCCCTACCTAGTGGGCAAAGGGCTGATTCCACTGGTAGAAACCTAAAAGTGAGAGAGCTATTCTGCTCATCACGCCGTAGATCCTCATCAGATCTTCACCAAATTTTTATGAGACCAATTTAAAGTTACCTTTCAAATAAAAAAAGAACCATCGAAATCGGATCTAATAAGGCGGAGATATTTAGTAGAACCCTTTTTGCCCCATTTTGGGGGAAGTACCGCTGCTTTGTTACGTTTGATTTCGTATAACTTAAGTTTGAGAGTTGATTTTAATTTGCTTCCAGGTCATTAACGGTCGGCCGCGGTACAAATCAATTAATAATACAAAACAAACTCGCTTTCCGCCGTCTGTCTGAAACGCTTAATCTTTTAAACTACGCAACGGATTTCTATACGGTTTTCAGTTAGATTATTTTTCATGGAAGTTTTATATATATGCTGTGCCCGCGGCTTTTTTTTTTGCGCGGATTCCTAATTATTTTCGAAAATGTAGCCTAAGTTACTCCTTATAACATCAGCTATTTGCCAGTGAAAGTACCGTCAAAACCAGTCCTGCCCTTTGGAGATTTTGATTGTTATGGATATGGATAAAGGAGAATACGAGACCTGAACGTAGCAAGGGTCCTCCGACGCGGAGTGAAGGTCGAGTGTGCGAGAACTACATTTTACACCTCTTTTTTTTCTAAATTACACCTGTGCTAAGCCGGGGCGGGTCGCTAGTATAATATAATGTTATCATTTAATTAATGCTAAAGCCTTAACAAACATTGATTCAACTGTGATTAAGTATACAGTTAATAATAATAATAATAAAATGTATTTATTGCAAACAAACAAACAAAAACAATCAACACAATCAAAAAAAATGATTTTCCACGATAACATGACTCGCGACAATTAGTAACATTAAACTTACTGTGCCGCGCGTCATGTTAGCATGCACATCTGATGTTTTTTTACAATATTGAGCTTGTTTGACAATTGGGGTATATTCAGCACTGTACTGCGCAGACTAAGAGTCTGCGCAGACTAAGAGTCTACGCAGGGCTAGTTTTCAGCATACCCCGTTGCTTGAACTCTGGTGCTAGTCAAGCGCAAATTAAGTGTTAAGCGAGCAGTAATTAAAAAATAATAAATATCCATTTATTATTTTGTACACAAAAAAACATAATTGCAAAACAGGGCCCCAATTCTACTAAAACAATTGTAATGACAATTGTCAACAATTTTCGCAAAATTTTCGCTTTTACCGCTTAACCCCGAGTGAAAAAACCCCGAGACGTATAGTTTAGCCCGATTTCCTACCTATTACCTAAGCCCGAGTTTCAGAGCCGAACGTGTATTCAGACAGACGCATACTTCTATATACTTCTGGAACAGGTTTTTTTTTTATTGGACGGTGGACGCGAACTCGTAAGACTCCGTATGTATTTTAGCTAATACGTCTCAGTCTCACCATACATTAACGAATGAACTGTTTCAAACAACTTACTCTCAATTCCTCTAAAAATGTAACGAGTCGTTTTTCCAACGTCTCGTTACTTTTTGACGTTTTTTATATGGCGTTTATGTCAAAAGCCTACGGATATTAAGCGAAAACGGTTCGTTTTAAGATATAGGAACCGGTCATTAGTCTAATTCAACGTGTAAAAACAGTTGTTTTAAGAAACGTTTGCGCTCTACTACCGTTGTCTACCGATTGAATACGAAATAATACGAATGAGGAACGAAGTGTTTATGTTACACATTTTCGTCACTTAGATGAAGGCCAAAGGTTGAACAAAAAATATATATTAAAAAAAAGGCAAAAAAAATAAGATTAACTTTTAACAATGTATAATATATTATATAACATGAAAATAACTTTTAAATACGCCTGGGTTTATTTTTCTGTCCATGTACTACCTAACCTAGCCATCCTAAGCCTGGAAGATGTATGAAGAAATTATCATTTCATTTATATCCATTTTCATAAAGCTCGTATTTCCGAGGAACGTTTTTTCTCGCGAAAATAAAACTGTTTTAACGATTTTTTTTTAATAAATTTTAACGAAAACGATAAAAGAATCTATATTAAAACCTGTTGAAAAAAAACTGTTCAACCTGTTTTTTTTTTTCGAATAAAAAAACGGTTACGTTGTATTGCCACAACAACTGTCAACGACCCCATCTCTACTCTACCTCTAGTAATTAGTTGTTTGTTTCAGACGTCTCTAAAACCCCTCGAATTTAGTGTTTTATGACGTGTTTAAAAATTCCGTTTTTTAGAACTCTGATTTACGTGCGGGAGTGAAATGTCAGTTCGCCTTCCACAGTTGCCGAGTTAATAACGTTTGCGCGATTCAGCAATGACAGTTCCATGACTGGCACCATCTAGTTTCCTCGTACGTTTCTTCGTAGAACTAGATACTAAAGAAACATGAAAAAGTTTCTTCTTATTCGTATTAGATGGCGTTAATATTGAAATTGTAACGCATCATATTCTATGCGCATATGCCAGACAACATAAAAATGTACCTAGACTGCCAGTATTATTATAATATAATACATTCGGGACAATTCCACACCAATTATCTAGCCCCAAACTAGGATACCCTGTACCACAGTACATATATAGTCTTTACAGAGAGAGTAGTGTATCGAAGCATTGTTTTCGAGTTTGATGTCTACTGTCAGTCGGAGACCGATGGTTGCCACCTGTGGGTCTTTACCCAGCTACCAAAAAGGAGGGATATGATTTTATCCGAATACCTATGTATGCATGAATGAATGTATGTATTTCGTCTGTTTGTAAATAAACAGACGAAATACCTTTTTTAAGTCAACCTTTTAAATTTGTAGGAATCTTATATTAGTAAAACCAGAGTTTTTTAAGCTACTTATAAAAACTTACTTACAAAAAAGGAGGCTATCGATTTCACGCGTATGTCTACACTCATATTGTACAGAGGAAAGATTTGATTTTTTGTATGTTTGTATTTTTGTATCTTTGTAATGGACAAACGAATTAAAAAAAAAACAAGAAAGAGATCCTTACGAAAATTGCAATATAACCCTTGGAATCAATAAAATATTTTTCTTAAAAAAAAAAAACTACTTGAAATTCAAATGTTCAATTCTAAACAAACACTAAAGAGAATAAAATAATTACAATAGAACCAGAACACTATAACTTAAGAAAAGTAAAAATGTAATACCGATTCAATAATACAATTTAAAATAGAAAGAGTTATCATAGTTTCTTACCCCCCTTATCTCAATTAAAATATAGCTAAGTTTCATCATCATGCAAACAAAAAACCGCTTCAAAATCGGTCCATTTGTTTGGAAGCTACGATTCCCCCCCTCCCTCTTCCCCCTATTATAGCTAAGAACCATCTCCTTCACACCAGATTTCAAACAGAAAAAACAGCATCAAAATCTGTATATTTGTTTGAAAGCTATGATGCCCTAGACAGACACACAGCCAGAGAGACACACACACACACACACACACACACACACACACACACACACACACACACAAACACGCACGCACGCACACACACACGCACACACAAACGAACACACACCTCACACAGACACACACACACACAAACACACACCCTCACACACAGATAAACACATAGTGATACCCACCCTAAACTTATAACACCCGTCTCTTTGTTCGGGGGTTAAAAAAAGAATCTTACATAAATTAACTACTAAGATGAATTTTATACAGTCTGTTTATTCTTTAAAATATGAAAGGACATTAATAACAAAACAAATCGATTAATTAATAAAAACTAAACCATTTTTGATAAAATTGATGTGGGACAGCAATAAAAGTCTATTGTTTTAAATAAACCAATAATCATTCATTCATATTAAAAAACTGCTGAACCAATTTTGATGAAGTTTATATACTACGCTGAAAGTCACCCTTTTGAATGAAAGAACAACCATTCAAAACGGTTAAGAAATCTTAGAGATTTGGGGCAATATAAACACAAGATCAAATGGATGTACTAGAAAAACTATTGAACCAATTTTGATACAACTTATATGGGACCACCTGGATAGTATACCCATTCAACAAAAAAATAATTTTCAAAGAAACCGGAGCACATCAATAAAAAACGAAAACTCCTTTTGTTAAGTCGATTAAAATTTAAAATATACAACGGAATGACATGTTGCCATGGAAACGAAATAATAACAAGTCTGTCAAGTACGTGAGTAATGATTAAACTTTTCTTGGAGTAATGATGCAATTATTGTTTATGGGTAAAAAAACACCATGATCGTTGCTGCAAAAGATTTTGAATTACGCTTACTGGCGTATTTTTTTTTAGAAGTTACAATGCGTATAAAAATTATAAAAGTAAGAATAATGCCGTGGTGTGGGCGCTACCCGTGCGAAACCGGGGCAAATCACTAGTATGTATATTGTTAAAAATTGGTACTTATTAGTAGTATTCATATTATGTTAGTCGTGTCACTGATACTTCATTTAACAAAATCCATTTAGCCGTTTAGTCCACGTGCTAAAGAAACGTAAAAGCAAACAAACATACATACATACAACCCAATCACATAACCCTCCGCAGTCGGGTAATAAATTAAGTTAATTTGTTTTCGGATCTCAATAGCTGGTCGAAAAGATTGGACTAAAGAGTCCAATCTTGATATATACTTATATTACTATACTCTTTGGTTCAATCTCTTTGTGGTACTGGCATCCTACTAGCAGAACACAATCTCTCTTTCTCGTATTTTTACGTGAAGATACTTCAGGCGCGAAACTCGCTCGTAGCGTTCTTTTCAAAACCACGCTGAGAGGGGTCTGTTATTATAAATTCACAATCTATACTTGTAATAAAGCAGTGAGTACCTACCAAAAAGCCTTTAAAAAGATTTAAAAAAATATGTGTAGAGTAGGTACTAGAGATGCGCCGAATATTTGTTAATTATTCGTATTCGGCATATTCGGCATGGTTTTATATGTTCGGTATTCGGCCGAATATTCGGTTGATTTGCCGAATATTAACCGAATATTAGACTTATGTAATTTTAAGGCCTACCTACAGCTTTTATTGACTTTAAAATATTTAGCATACATATCAAGTATTAACCAATCAATTAATATTAGAGAACCTACGAGCCGAAATTATTCGACTTATAAATAAAGATAAAACCAGCTAAGAATATCAGACAAACGTGACATATTTAACATTGATGTCAATTTTTATGGTGACAATTAGAATAATAGTAAATGAGTATGTATTCATTCAATCTCAGATAACACAATGAAATCCATACCAATACATAAAAGTGAAACGTTGTCTCTTTGTTTATTTGTTTTTTTTGGGGAGCTTTCACGCGATAATGGCTGGACGGATTTTGATGAAATTTGGAATGGAGATAGCTTATAGCCTGGAATAAAACATAGGATACTTTTATCCCGGGAAATTATGAGTTTCCACGAGAAAACTGGAACAATGGTGTTTACTCGCTGTAAGAAACTGTTGCCATAGAAACGAAATAACAAGTATGTCAAACAACATCAAGAGCATTGGTGCTGTACCTACTTTTGCATTGGTTTTTAATATCCTAGAAGAACATAGGATGCTTTTTTTTAGGGGTAAATATATTTTTTGGTTTTTGGTACCCGCGACTACGTCCGCGTGGACGTAGTCGCGGGCGGGAAAGCTTGTAGACAATAAATATCAATCAAATTATAATTAATTAAGTATAATTGTTTTTATTAGCTCCATCCCGGTAGCGTTTTGTTTTTGATAAGGTCGCAGGAGGTCCTGGGACCCTATTCTGATCCAAAATTTCGAAGTTTTGGGCTTAGTTTCGATTCGACGATTGAGTGGTACTGTAATCATATGAAGAACACTTATTTTTGACGAAAATGTAAAGACAGCGCGAGTGAATCATCACTGTGTGTGTGGTGAGTGAAAACCGATATCTTATTTAAGATGGGTTGATACCCATCTTAAAAAAGATATCGGTTTTCAAATGATTAGCCGGCCGGGTGGCGCCTTGCGGACCTGTACTGTACAAACGTGTTTAGTGCGATAAAGCGTCCCTAAATGGAACCGAATAGTTCGGCCGAACATTCGGTTCGGTAATGGCTGAACCGAACAATGTTCGTTATTCGGTTCGGTATAGGTACCTACATAACTTAAAATGAGCTGAATAGTTTGGGGAGCTTTCACGCGACTGGACGAATTTTGATGAAATTTAGGAGTTAGCTTATACCCTGGAATAAAACAGGATACTTTATATTTCAGAATATTTTAAGTTTACACGGGAAAAACTGGAAAATGTTGATTACTCACTGTAAAGAACGGTTGTCATCACAGAATGGTCTGTGGTTGCCATAGAAACGAAATAACAATCCTGTCAAACAACTTTATATTCTCTTTGTCAAAAAACATCAACCGCATTGGTGCTATACCTTCTTTGGCATTGGTTTTTAATATCCTACATGAAAATAGGATGCTTTTTATCGCTTTAAACTGTAGTCCGCGCGTACGAAGTCGCGGGCGGGAAAACTAGTGTACTATAAAGGTACTATAGATCCTGGAATAAAATAAGAGTGGATCACTTTCAACCCTGAGAAATGACCATGCGGGCATAGCTAGTCCTAAATATATCCAGTATAGAAACACCGATGACGTCACGAATCTGACTCGGATATAGTTAGGACATCAAGGAAAAGCGATTTTACTCATATCGGTATATTTAGCAGTACTAGTAGCCATCTAAAGATAAATACCCAAAGCCTAACTACCCTTTCTCGACCTAACCTGGAAATAGGCTCTCGCAAGAACTCTCGCTTCTGGCTCCGCGTTTTGATACATCCCTAGATCCCTTAAGAGGATCATGTACCGCCTCCTTGTCCATACAAAAAGACAAACCTCTTTTCTACCTCCTAATATTTTCCGATTTCGGTGTTTTTTTTTATGTAACTAGCACATTCAGGGTGTCCACTTTCTGGAAAGTCAGGGTGAGTCAGGGAAAAGTCAGGGAAGCTCATGGTGGTCAGGGAAAGTCAGGGAAATCGAAGGGGTCACCTGGAAAGTCAGGGAAAAATAATAATTTTGCTCGGTTTGCCTCACACTTTCTCAGTGATTGTAAAATGAGAGATATATATCATGCTCTAGTTTGACTATGTTGTGTAATCATGTTTATTTGTTTCACTGAAAGAAATATCTCGAAATTTCCGCGCTCGCTTCGCTCGCGCCTTCATAATACCATTTCCTATGTAATTAAAAACACACAGTAGGTCAATTATAAATATTAATTTATTCACACAATTACACTGAAATTATAAATAGCTAAATTCTTGCGCTCGCTACACTTACACCCTTATTCTGTTATTGCCTGTTGAATGAAGTATAAGGCGGACGGACCACCTTGTTTTCCTTTAGTTTTTAACAAACACTGCAAGAAATAACTAGCTACGCTCGCGCCTTGCTATTATTGGTTCCTCACGTCCACAAATAGTCGAAATTTTTGCGCTCGCTTTGCTGGCGCCTGTTACCTATTTTCGCACTACTATTACTATTTTCGCTGCGGAATTCCATTCATGTTTAATTTTTACCAAACTTTTTCGCGCTATCTACGCTCGTGTCTTTTATATGGTATATTATTTTTCCTCATTCGTATAATGTATAGGAAATAGCTCAACATTTTCGTGCTCCCTTCGCTCACGCTTTCTTGGTAATGTTACGTGTTTTGCAAACAAAGAAGATCGATCGTAAACGTTCATTTTTAACCCCCCGAACAAAGAGATGGGTGTTATAAGTTTAGGGTGTGTATCACTGTGTCTGTGTATCCGTATGTCTGTCTCTGGCATCGTAGCTCCCAAACGAATGGACAGATTTTATTTTATTTTCTTAGGAAATCTACAGCCACCCCCAATTATAACTAAGAAGCATTTCGATCACATCAGTTTTCAAACATAATAAAAACCCATATGTGGAAACTTTTGTAAGCTGCGTGTATAACCATAGTTTTTATCCTAAGTACTACTTAAGTAGTACTTAGGGTCAAGAGTTATATATTTTTTTTAATTTGGGCTTGTTTTTACATAATTACTCTAATAAAAGTATAAGAAGCTCGAAAATTTTGCGCTCGCTACGCTCGCGCCTTGATAATATTGCTTGTTTCGAACTCATAAAAGATCGATCATAAACGTTCGTGTTTTCACATAACTACACTAATAAAAGTATAAGGAGCTAAAAATCTTAGCGCTCGCTTCGCTCGCGCCTTCTTGGTAATAATACATGTTATGCGCACATAGAAAATCGATCTTAAACATTCTTATGTTCACATAGCTACACAATAAAAGCATATATAAGAAGCTCAAAATATTCAAATATAAAAGGGGCGCTGATTTATAAGCTGATTGCTAAGGCCAGTCCTGTGTACAAGAATAGGCTGATAATGATGATCATTTGATATGTGATTTGGAATACTCATGTTTCACAAATAAAAATATCAGAATGTTTTCGCTTCCCGCTTATGATGGTGTCTATCATTTTGTGAATTAGAATTTTATTTAAGATTTTATTTTAAAATAAGTCTGATAATAAAATAAGTACCAATATATGAAGGATAAGAAATGATTAACTATTTAGATAACATTATTTTTCGTTATTTTATGAAAAATTATGAAAAACTTGCTTTAAAATGAAAATGGTTGGTCAGGGAAATTTGGCAAAATGGTCAGGGATATGTCAGGGTTTTTTTTTAGAATTTTCAGTGGACACCCTGACATTATTTACTAGGCTTAGGCGTCTTATTTTTTCCAGTTATTTAAATCACTTTAAATTTGCAAGCGTCTGAATCAGCCATATTTTTGCGCTGAAACTATTGTTCAGTTTTTTTTTTTTTTTAATATAATAAAACGTATAAGCCTAAAATACATACTGTACGAGCGATTAACACTGATAACAAAACATTTTGCTACAATTTAAGGGGTGGAAACAGGTTTGTCCCGGAACGTAAATTCTATCAAAAATGTACCTAATAATCTCACGAGCGGCAAATCTCAAAGGGATCAACAACGGAAACAGTGTTCGGTATCGGATCCTTTTAACCGTTTCTAATGACGTGTTACAGAACAGCCCCAACGACCTCCAGCTGCTAGCTGATGCGCCCGCGCACTGTTTGTTCGTGCTGCTGGCGCCCACGCCGCCCAACTCCACCGCCATGCCGGAAGTGCTGTGCGTCGTTCAAATATGCCTCGAAGGAAACATATCTGACAAGTAAGGGACCCTACGCCAGTTGGCGTGGGCTAATAACGCTACTTGACTATAGTGTACTAGTGACTCGCCCCGGCTTCGCACAGGTAGCGCTCACTCCTCGGCATTTTTCTTACTTTTAGCATTTTTATACCCATCGTAACTTCTAAAAAAAGCCTAAGAGAAATTCAAAATATTTGGCAGCAATATTCTGGGTCGTGGTGCTTTTTGACCACAGACAATTGCATTATTACTAACGTACTTGACAGACTTTTTATTAAAGTAGCGAGTACGTAAAAGTAATTATTGAAATTTTTTGATACCTTCGTTTACATTATTACAATTTTCGTAAATATCTCTATTTTTTTGAAAAATAAATCCTTCCCTTTTAACTCGCTTATAATGTAGCTATCTATAGGTGAAAGAATTTTTAAAATCGATTTATTATTTTTTTGAGTTTATCCATTACAAAAAAACAAATATACAAAAAATCAAGTCTTTCTCTTTATTATTATAAAGAGAAAGATTGATTAGTCATATATTTATTAGTGCTTATACCTCGGACAGCAGTCATCACAAAAATCCTTATATATCGATATATCATTCTTCATCTTCGTGTCGAGCATTGTGCATTTTATAGTCTTAATTCCACTTTGACCAGTAAGTTGCAACTTCTATGCTTTACCAGTACATTGATAAGTTTATAGGTAATGACAACGGCGAGGTTTATCTGAAAACCAGCGACTAGTGTAATTCATTGGGCATTTTTGCTTAGAATAAGACCCTTTCGACACACACACAGGCACATTTTATTTTATTGTATTTGTTTTTAATACTGTTATCTCTTGTGTTGAATAAATGTTTTCTTCTTTCTTTCACATGTTGCAGTTTGGCCCGTTAGCGATATTACCCCACCGCCATCTCCCGCCCGCCCTTCCTATAACCTATATCTATACCTGTTTCATCTATACCCTCATTCATAAATAATTAAAGATCAAAAATGGAAGCAAAGAAAAGTCAACAAACGTCATTGTCAATGTGACAGGTCAGGTGCGCTCAACCCGTTTTCAACAAAATATTATTTCCATTTAAATAGGTAACTTTAATTGTGTTTATTGTTACCAGACATGAAACAATGCCTATATGTGCTTACCTATTTTAAGGATTTAACACATAAAGTAGATAATAGATAGATAATACTTTATTGCAACTAAAAAAAATATTATTACACATAAAACATGTAGGAACTTAAAGAATTATTAAGACGTTGTCAAACACTGTGATTGGAACAGACAGAAAAACATAATGGCGGCGATTGCACAAAATGTTTAAAATCTCTGCTATGTTCCCAGTCTAAAAAAAAACTGCATGAAAAAAGTTCCCTTATTATTGTTTTGTTTAAAATAACAATATTGAAAAAAAACATCCTTTTTTTAATAATTAATTTTTATCATGTTATAATTTAAAATCACTTAATAATAATCAAAATTAATGATCACATTAAATTATGCAATCCATAATTTAATGTGATCATTAAATTATGGATTGCACAGTTTTCTATCATTTTTTCCGTTCTCGTGCTCTCTCCTAGCTCTTCCTAGCTGAACTGGATGTCCAACCGAAACATTCCACAAACTTGAACTTAGTAAACCTAGGTTTAGATCTATAACTATTTTGAGTCGGAAACGTTGTCTTCCACAGATCGGTACGCGACAGCCTTGGGCGCGGCCGCAAAGCCGCCGGCGACCTGATTCCGTGGAACATTTGCGAACAGTTCGGCGACAAGGACTTTCCCAAGCTATCCGGAGCCAGGATCGTGAGGATAGCCACGCACCCTTCTTACCAAAGGGTAAGTTGTACCTTAACAATTATTTTTTTCGTAAATTTGGATAAGCACGTACGGGGTTCGAACTCGCATCATCCTTGCCTCTGCGAGGCACATGCCTTTACCAATTCGGCTACCGTGACAAGTACTACATCATCCAAATTTTACGCTTAGTTTATACATCCGTCTTACGGGGACGGTAACGCGGTCTAATGGCAGTATTCTGAACTGACTAACCGAATACGGCTAATATTGCAATTAAAGTCTTGAGAAGATAAAACCACCCTAATTTAGATGTGATGTTTATATGAATTTAGCATTAACGAGCGTTAACACTTTAATTGCATAGCGAGACTTATCTACTAAATTTTCTAAAGAAAATAATATGCATGTGCCGCGCAGAGGCACGGAATGATGTGGGTTCGAACCCCGTCCGTGATCCAAATTTTTCCTTTACAAAAAGACCATGACCAAAATTGGCGCAATTTTTCGCAATCTATTTTTTTCGCGGCCTTCCGTTAGACTTTGAATTATCAATTATTCTAGACAGTGTAACAATCAAAACATATTATGACAAATATACCTCTACTCAGTCTGCACCGAAATAAAGAGGTTTGAAGTTAAGATATTTCCTTACATTTTTGTAGGTCATGTTTTTTACACGGCCGTCGATGAATCTTTTAGTTATAAAATTCTAGACAGTGTAACAAACAAAACGTACTATGAAAAGTATACCTCTAAACTCAGTCCTAACCGAACTAAAGAGGTTTGAAGCTAACATATTTCTATACATTTTTGTAGGGCATGTGGTCATTTTTTTTTATTAATTCGTTTAGTCGTGGAATTATCAATTCTGGCCAGTGTAACGAACAAAACATACTATGATAAGTTTACCTCTAAACTCGGTCCGAACCGAGATAAAGAGGTTTACATATCTGTAGGGCAGGTGACACAATTTTATTTGCGCGGCCATCAATGAAGCATTGAATTATCAATTCTAGACAGTGCAACAAACAAAACATACTATGACAAGTATACCTCTAAACTCAGTGCAAAATGAGATAATAAGGTTTACATACTTGTTTTCGCGCGGCCGTCAATGAAACATGAAATTATAAATTTAGACAGTGTAACAAAAACAACATACTTTGACGAGTGTACCTCTAAACTCAGTCCGAACCGAGATAATGAGGTTTACATATATGTAGGCGCATTTATTTTTTTCGCGCAGCCATGTATATAGAATTGATAAATCGAACATGTATTTACCAATTCTAGACAGAGTAACAAACAAAACATACTAAGGGCCTTATTAATAAACCGACCTCAACTCTGAGAGCGCTATTGAGAGCGATCTCAAGATGCTAATCTAATTAATAAACATATCTTAAGCTGTTGATTGAGATGCCGTAATCAGCTGTGCTAGTGTTTAATAATAAATCAATCTCGACTCTCAAGAGCGCACTTGCGATGTGCTTTGAGATGCAGAATGTTGAGTGCGGTCGATCCGTGACTTGAGAGCGTGATTGCCAGTTGCTAGAATCAAGGATTTCGAAAATATTAGGTCAGAAGTTGATAATTATAATTATATTACCCATCATTATAAGAATATTTTTATATTCCTCTGGGAATAAACAAATTTATTTGGCATGATTGCGAAAAGATCCGAAGATTTATTAGATATCAGAACCTGGCGAGGACTCGCTGAAGTCTAAAAAGATCCGAAATCGTAACCAAAGGATACGCGCTGGAAATACTGCTTGTCTAATCAACGATTTTTTATTTTCATAAATTATAGTTATTTGTTGATGAATATAGTTAATAATAGTATAGTAGTAGTTAATTATAGTTTAGTTAATTATAGTTATTTTTTTGTGTAAGTTCTTTAATAGATAGTGGAACTTTGAAAATTTAGTCAAATATTATGGCTTACATCCTTTTTACAAAAAAAAAACAAAATAATGTTATGATAATTACGTAGAAAATAAACATTACGTATAATATAATCGCATTTAATTTAATTCAACTACATCGAAGTAATAAATTTTAACCTTACGCTATGTCTTATTTGAGCAAAAACTGAACTTTCACTAAAGAAAATAAATCGTTCATTCGTAGTTCATTCAATCTTGCTCTCAAGTTCTGGTTCGTGACGTAGCATCTTGAGATGCGGCTCTTGAAAGCGACATGATCTGAGATGCTCTTGAAATGTCTTTATTAATCAGCGACGATCTTAAGATGCTGATCACAACTTGAGAGCGTATCAGTTGATATCGCACTTGAGAGCTCAACCAAGAGCGATTTATTAATACGGGCCTAAGTGAATTATACCTCTAAGCTCAGTCCGAAACGAGATAATAAGGTTAACATATTTGTAGGGCTGCTGGCGCTTTTCTATTTTCGCGCGGCCATCAATGAAACGTGGAATTATCAATTCTAAGATAATTCTAAAATATCTCGCTGTCTAGAATTGACAAATCCACGTTTCATTGATGGCCGCGCGAAAATAGAAATGCGCTATCTACCCTACAAATATGTGAACCAGCAAATATGTAAAGCTCATTACCTCGGTTCGGACTGAGTTTAGAGGTATGCTCGTCATAGTATGTTGTGTTTGTTACACTGTCTAAAATTGATAATTCCATGTTTCATTGATGGCCGCGCTAAACAAATATGTAAACCTTATTATCTCCGTTCTGACTGAGTAAAGAGTTATACTTGTCATAGTATGTTTTGTTTGTTGCACCGTCTAAAATTGACAAATCCATGTTTCATTGATGGCCTTGCAAATTAAATTGTGTCACCTGCACTACAGATATGTAAACCTCTTTATCTCGGTTCGGACTGAGTTTAGAGGTATACTTGTCATAATATGGTTTGTTTGTTATTACTGTTTAAAATTGATGATTCTACGTTTCATTAACGGCCTCTCGAAAAAAGGCACCAATTAATATGTTTTGTTTGTTACACTGAATAAAACTGATAATTCCATGTTTCATTGATGGCCGCACGAAATAGTAGATTGTATTACTAGGGAGCAAAATTATATTTTGCCGGCGAGGGCGCTATTTTCGACCAGAGCGGAGTGAAGGATTCTAGAGAAGAATCCCGAGCGAAGCAAGGGATTCTTTAGTAGAATCCTGAACGTAGCGAGGGATTCAAAGTACGTCGCCCGAGCTAAAAATATATTTTGCGCCCGAGTGATACACTCTTCTTTTCATCATCCACTATGAGAAAATAAAAGGCGCCTCATATTTTATTGTGTTATTATTATTTAATAAAACATAATTGAACATAATTCAGTAACAACTAAATTGAAATTAAATATTGATACTAATTCTGTTGAGCAACTCACTAAACTAAACTAAGCTAAAGCTAAATCAAAAAAGACCGGATCAAATTGTATGTGGCGTTGACGTTTCACTACAAGCAAACGGCCATGCACCACAACACAGCCATCCGGTTTTTCAAAGAAACTAGTACATTTATGAAACGAAAA
This sequence comes from Alsophila aescularia, assembly GCA_946251855.1. Classification (NCBI taxonomy): domain Eukaryota; kingdom Metazoa; phylum Arthropoda; class Insecta; order Lepidoptera; family Geometridae; genus Alsophila; species Alsophila aescularia. The sequence goes on from OX276381.1 coordinate 11,910,912, forward strand.
TCTGGTTATGTTTCGACGGTCACGCATGCGCATAAGGGCTCTTGAAAAGTTCTATTTTAATCTTTGGAATGTGACATACATGAATACTTGTTTACTTTCACGGTCACGCATGCGCATCCCGTTCACATCAACTTTCAAACAGAAAAACCGCATCAAAATAGGTCCATTCGTTTGCGAGCTACGATGCCATAGACAGCCACATGGATACATACGTGTTCACACACACACACACACATACCCTAAACTTATAACCCCCCTCTCTTTTCAAGATCGAAGGTCCCTAATAAAGATTTTATAATAAAGCAGTGAGTAACAAAAGGTCTGTACAAAGAAGATAATAATAAAAAAATGGTCTAGTAGAATTTAAATAAAAAAAAAAACATTTTTCAAAATCATGTCTGTCTTTTTGTCTGTTCGTGCAACATGTAAAAACTAGTTTTAGAATTAAAAAAGGTTTTGGTGTACTTGGTATTTCAATCCGGTGAATAGAAGCCTAGTAATTGATAAAACATATTTGACGGACGAGTGAAGTTGTTATTTTATACCATAAAGGTACTTTTTATCCTTAAATAACACATAGGTTACTTCTAACCCAGAGAAATGACCACGTGGACAAAGCCGCGGGTGTCCCGCTCATATTCAGCAAAATTTACGTTATTGTGAACTTTAATTCGATATAACTCGCGATTTGTACGTGGAGTAAACGTTTCACGACAAACAAGCGGCCGTGCGACCTGACACGCTTTTTGTCTATGGTTTTCATTTCTTGCCGAGTTTTCGGCACGGGGGTTGTGTGGAGGCACCTTTACACGTAAACTGACGTACAACAGAATAGAAAAACACCACTAAACTAAACTGAGAAATTAAAATCACTTAGCACTAGGCACTTTTTGAGGAAAATGTGACGGTGAATCTCGTTGTTTGAATGTAGATGGGCGCGGCGACAGTGGCATGGATGGATTAACTGATGGTTGTAATTCAATGTTTTCCACGATGCGTTCACATGTTTATTTATTTTTTTATTCAGCCGGCGGCGTGACTATGGGCCGTCGTACCAGCCAGTCTTTATTCAAACAATATTTGCGTTCGATTTCTTTGACGCTGAACACTAAGATGTTCCAAATTCAAAAAGTGCGCGGCAAAGATAATTGCGGCGCACTTATAAAGAGTATTAAAACTCATTACTGTCCGCTACAAGTTTCATAAAGAAAACACCACCTTTGGGTGCACTTACGAACCAAGTCGTCCTTTTCGAATTGATGGGATGAAAAAAGAATTGCGCCACCTGTCATCGGACAACTGTCATTGTCTTTTATTATATACTAGTTTTCCCGCCCGCGACGTTGTCCGCGCGGACTACTGTGTATCGCGAAAAAAAGCATCCCATTTTCTTCTAGGATATTCAAAACCAATGAAAAAGTAGGTATAGCATCACTCTTGATGTTTTTGACAGACTTGTTATTTCGTTTCCATGGATATCCACAGACCATTCTGTGATGGCAACCGTTACTTACAGTGAGTAATCAACATTTTCCAGTTTTCCCGTGGAAACACAATTTTCCGGGATAAAAAGTATCCCATGTTTATTCCAGGGTACAAAGCTATCTTCATTCTAAATTTCATCAAAATCCGTCCAGCCGTTATCGCGTGAAAGCTCCCCAAACAAACGCACAACGTTTCACTTTTATATATTGGTATGGATGTTCTCGCTAAGCAGGCGATAATGCTAAAATCATATAAACATGAAGTTGTAAATTGTGTTGATTAGTACTACAGTACGCAACAGTCACGGTGAAGGAACCTCACTTCTCTTGTTCAATAAATTTTTGTGATTTACAGATGGGTTACGGCAAGCGTGCGCTGCAGCAGCTGGCCGCGTACTACAGCGGAGATATCCCCTGTCTCGACGAGGACCAGTCCGACGACGAGGACACGAGCGCTACCGGACAAAACACGCTGCACACCGAGACTATCGCACCGAGGTACGTACAAGTCACCCTGAAAAATGTCTCAGGACGTTCTAGAGAGAAATAGAAAAGCCAGCAAATGAGATAGAAAGCTTTGAATCGAATGCGATGCCACTTGCATATTGCATTTATATAAAATACTCTGCGCAGCTTTGCCCGCGTGCATACTTTTCCGTCCCCCATAGGGATGAAATGTAATATGGGAAATATCAGAAAAGTATTTAGGTTCTAGGAATAGGTACTATGTATATGTACTAGATATTTGTACTAGGTAAATGTACTAGGAATAGGTACTTCAAAAATCAACAAATTATCAGAAAAATATCATAAAAGTATCTAGGTACTACGTATATGTACTAGTAATGGCTATTTCAAAATATCAGAAAAATATGAGAATCTATACTAGGTATAATTAGAAAGCTACATTTTTCCAATTGAAGGGGTCAGGGGAAAAACACCTTTTGTCACATTTTTATATGTTTTCTACTGGCAATGCAGTCTGAATGAATATTCCCGTCTCTATGTTCAGCCCAAACAAACAGGATAATAACATTCATAGTCACTGAGATACTCTGTTTTTTCTAAACACAGATCTAACGATACTGGGTTCGGTAGCTTCTCTCCGCACCAATTACTTTTCTAATTTATGTGCGGTTTTCCACCGCTCCGTGCTTCGGAGGGCACGTAAAGCTTTCGGTCTCGGCTTTTATTGATCAATAGCAGTCGTTAAGCCATGTCAGAGGCCTTCTGGAGGCCTGAAAAACTGACACCAGAGGCCAGCAAAGCAGCAGTCGACAAACAAACAATTATTTAATTTTAACTATTACCTACATTACTTTTGATTAGTGTCTGATGTATATAGTGACATTGATTGTTTCTCACCTGAATTTGGTGGACATAACATGATTTTACCCTGATTATTCCGACTATGGTGTTTTTTTAATTATAACAATAAGCAGAAGTAAAAAAATGCATTAACAATAAATATGTCCACAGTATAAAAGTGATTTCTTATTTATTTCGCTTATAATAATTCAATTTTCTTATAATCTTAACTTTTAATTAGCATTATATCAGTTTGTTAATTATGTGACAAAAGCTGTTTTTCTCCTGAGCTCTTCAATTGTAAATTGGCTTTTAATCGACTTTTGTCGATTGAAAACTTATGGAGGACGAATTCGGTATGGATGTTTTTTCTATGATTATCTTATATTTCTGAAACGATTTGTATGGTCCCTTTTTATTTGAAAGTTTGTGGTCATCAAAATTTGTTTGTTAATTTTTTATTAAATCCTTTTGTATCTGGGATAAAATCTTTTCAGTCATTTATCATCATCATCATCATCATGTCAGCCTTTAGAAGTCCACCGCTGAACCTATCCCCCTATTCCCCCAAAGAGCGCCACGACGAGCGAACTAGTGCCACCTCCATCCATCGACTTCCTGCGATGGCTACAATGTCATCGGTCCATCTCTCTACACCTCGCTTGGTTGTTCGTTGTCGCCATTCAAGAACCTTTGTTCCCCAGCCTTTATTTTACCTTTATTTCACTTTTATTTCTTTATTTATGAGGACATCCGTAGAAGAACCAAACAAATAATTATTTAATTTTAACTAAGATGCTATTACCTACATTAGAAAATGTTGAACCGACATAGCTTTCAGAGTTTGCAAGTTGAAGTGGCAATGGGCCCTCCATATAGTTCGCAGAACCGACAACCGCTGGGAACCAAATCCAGTCAATAATCCACAATGAAAAGATTATTATTATCAAAAGAATTCATTAGAAATCAAGACAATTGATTAAAGATTAAAAAAAGTACGAAAAGAAGAGGAATTTGTTTCAAGTATTACAAATTTATTCGGTTTAATATTCATTTAAGAAAAAATGTTTTTTTATTTTAAACGTATTTAATTTAATTACATGTACATATTTGTCTAATTAATTAGGGTTTCATACACCAAAATGAAAACAAAAAGGAATTCTTATAGTATCAATTTGTTATCCGTATGTCTGTCTGTCGGTCAGGATCGGGTAAAGGTAACAAGATTAAATTAATATCGGTACTAAGGTATATATGGTCACCACTCAGTCATCACCAAGACCTTGGGTACATTCTGGTTAGTACGGAGCGCTCTGGCAACACTGTTCTGCTGCAAACGAACAAAACGTTGTATGTTTTTTTTTTCTAAATTTGCTACAACTTCAGGAATTTTTAATATTTAATTTTCGTAGGTAAGTAAATTATATCACGAAATAATAAAATAAAATGTTGTAGTTGACGTAACGTTCGGAAAAATATACTATTTGGTCGTTATAAGCTCCATAAAAATACTCACATAGTTAATTCTAGGTACATAAAACAACTCGACATCTTTGAAGTTTTAATGTTTTTGTAATATTTTGTTAAAACCTCTAGTTGGATTTCTAATAACAATCTTCCTTGAACAAAACTTAAAGACTTAAAAAAATAATTGTCGTCTAAATTTTCCAGAGCAAAGCCTCCAACTCTTCTCAGACGCTTGACAGAAGTGAGAGCGGAGCACCTGGACTACTTGGGAACAAGCTTCGGCCTTACAGAAGATCTGCTCAAGTTTTGGAAATCTCAGAAATATGTACCGGTGTATTTAAGGTGAGTATTTTAATCCATACCAATATCTTGTACTATTATTTATTGTGCCAATATATAAAAGTGTCTGTTTGTTTGTTTGAGGAGCTTTCACGCGATAACGGCTAGATGGATTTTCATGAAATTTAGAATGGAGACAGCTTATGCTCTGGAAAAAACATAGAATACTTTTTATCCCGGAAAATTGAAAGTTTCCGTAGGAAAATAGGAAAATGTTGATTACTCACTGTAAGGAACGGTTGCCATCACAGAATGGTCTGTGGTTGCCATGGAAACGATAAACAAGTCTGTCAAAAAACATCAAGTGCATTGGTGCTATACCAACTTTTGCATTGGTTTTTAATATCTTAGAATAAAATAGGATGCTTTTTTTGCGATAAACAGTAGTCCGCGCGTACGAAGTCGCGGGCGGGAAAACTAGTTAGAAAACGAATTCAATCTAAAGTATAATACATTGCACTTCGGGAGAACCGCTGCGGTAGACGTGTCCTCGAGTGGAGACTGCGAATTGGCAAACGTAGTGTAGGATGCCCACCTGCCAGGTGGAGTGACGACCTGCGAAAGGCGGCCGGCAGAAACTGGATGAGTAGAGACCTCAGACCAAATATTACTATACCTATAGTACTATTTGATCTGAGGAAGAGCTGAAGATCGGGCTCTGTGGCGTTCATTGGGAGAGGCCTATGTCCAGCAGTGGACGAGCACGCCGGGCTGATGATGATTACACTTACTGTTTTTTTTAATATTAACAACACTAGGTAAAAACCGCCATATCTTTACTTATAATAAAGCAATATGTACGAAAAAGTATATAAAAAGAAGATAATTTAATAAAATATGGTCTAGGGTACATAAAATAAGCTACTAACGTTTTTTTAAATCGTGTCTATTTTTTTGTCTGTATGTTTGTTCGCGCATCACGTAAAAACTACTGGACCGATTGCGATGCAGTTTTCACTGTTGGATGGCTTTGGGTTTGACATTAAAACTTGAGTACTTGGTATCACAACCCGATGACGAATCAATAAAAAAAAAAATTGTCTGCTGAAGGAATTTCGTTCAAATGTTGGTATATTGGTATCTTAGCTATTGGAATAGCACATAGAGTACTTTTAACCTAGAGAATTGTTTTATTTAAAAAAAAAGATTCATTTAATAGAGTGGCAGCGGGGTGGTCCATCACCATTTTCCAATTAAAACATAATTTAACCAAAAAATGTATCAACTTTTCCAGTCAAAAAGCCAACGAACTAACCGGCGAACATTCTTGCATCATGCTGCGATCGTTGCGCGAATGTTCGTGGCTGGCAGCTTACAGCGCTGACTTTAGAAGGCGTTTCTCCCGGTTGCTAGCGCGACAGCTTCGCAAGCTGCCAGCCGCTCTCTCCATATCTACTCTGCTGAATGATAACGTCAAGTGCAGCAAGCCGGGTGAGTTATTTAATTAACAAGCACAAATTTAAAAAGTATATACCCCACCCCCATTAATGCTTAGAAGCATCACGATCACATCAGCTTTCAAACATAAAACCTCTTCAAAATCGGTCCATTCGTTTGGGAGCTACGTTGCCACAGAAGACACGGTATATATACACACCCTAAACTTAACCCTTCTCTTTTCTCGTTCGAGGGTTAAAAAACACAGCTTGGAAAGGTCTTTGTCGCTGCGTCTTAACCAGTCGCTTATTGCGCGTGCTCGTGCGCGTGGTAGCTTTTTCGCGCGCAAACAAGGTGACAAATAGACTTTGAGCCTAGCGGTATACTAATGCGAGTTATTATACAATGATACCAGGTTAGATCCTTGGCTCCACAACAATGAGCCAATGACTACTAAGCGTTATCCATTGTTCCGTGCTTCGGAGGGCACGTTAAGCTGTCAGTCCCATCTTATTGATTAATAGCAGTCGTCAAGCCGTGTCAGAAGTCAGCAATACCTCAGAAGACAAGCTACCAATGCCAACTCATATCTTAGAAACTAATAGATTTTAAGTCTCCTACATCAAGTTAAGGATGGCATGTAAAGATGCATATATTTTTTTTTCATACAAATTTAGTAGTTCATTCAAAATTATGCTAAGCTCGTTTTTGATTACATATTTGAGTCCTTTAAAGTTTGAGTTAAATCTCACACTAACTAAGAATTCATTCTTAGTTTACCTAATTTTTATGGGTTATTCCCTTTCTCCCCACCAGCTTTGTGCCACTAGTGGGGAGAAAGGGAAAAATAAAAAAATTATGGCCTTTCTCCCCACTAGGCAATCCTTGATATACAATATCACCATAATTTCCCTTACTGAAAATAATGTTTGTTTCATATAAAGTGTTCACATTTGGTGACTGGTATCCCTAAAAATAGTTAAAAAAGAAACTATCGATACTAGCAACACTTGCATAAGGTGTGTGTCGCCGTATCGCCGCCCGCCATGAGAGGTGTGTGCAATTTTCGTTGGTGAATAATAGATTCAGTTTTCGAAGGGCAAAGCCCTATTTCGTGTGCTATCATAATTCAAAAGACTAATAACTACGTTAACTTAAGAAAGAACTATATCCCGTGAGTGATTCGTCGTGTGCGCACTACTGAGGTGGTATCTCAGGGAATCTGGTAAGGTCTGTCTTAATAACGAAAGGGGGCCCTGGAGTAGTTAGAGAGCTTACCATATCAGCCTAAACGTGTCCCAAGGACAATTCGGTGAGTGCACGACTTCAATCCTAATTTACCAACAAAACCCTCGACTTAGTTTTTGTTTCGCCATACAGTCCACTAATTTGAATTTCGTTCGCGGTATAAAAACGGAGAAAATATAACATTTTCTTGGCCCTACGAGCCGTATCTATCTAGTAGTGACCTAATTCTAGCCTTTTCTTGTGTTTTTATATCGAATTTCTTGAATTTTAATGTATTTTTTGTTTTTATTAAAATCCGAGGGTAATGTATAAAAGTTCTAATTTCGAATTCGTAAAGTTAGCGTCAGTAATTTTCGTAGTGTTGGTAGCATAAATGATTGTTGGGTTGGTAATATAAAGTTGTACCAATTTTTCGTATAGTCTGTAGTCTATGACTATATTTGTCGTTCAATTCATTCGATTTAATTTTGTTTGATTGGCAATAGTGCAAAGCTTTCAATGTCAGTAGGTATCATTTCAATTGTTTATTTACAAAGTTTACGTTTGTGAAAAGTGCTTACCGGTGGCTTTTATTTGTGAATTTACGATTAAAAAGTGTAGTTTAACGTTCGAAAATGCCGGACACAAAAGAGGATTCAGTAGATAACAATCGAGTAGCACGGGATTACGCTCTCATGCGGGTTGAGATGATGTCTTCGACAGATCTGTTTGGATACACAGAAACTGATCTGTTGGAGATCGGAATACAATTCCACGATGCTCAACTCAAAGTTCTCAAAGCAACTAGCGTTGTTGATAGGGACACGGAACTTTCTGTTACCATCACTTTCGAGAAAATGTTTCGTGAGATAAAGCAGCGATTGTTATCGACTCAAATACCTACCAACAATTCGTGTTGTTTTTCTGTGAAACTACCTAAAATTTCTATCAAACCATTCGATGGTAACGTGGATAACTGGATATCGTTTATTCAGTTGTTTGATTCTTTAGTGCACAAACGAGAAATTTCTCCTGTCGAAAAGTTACACTATTTGTTGTCGAGCTGTCAAGGTAAGGCCTATGATTTGATTAAAAACTTTCCTTTAACTGATGATAGTTACATGAATGCATATGATACTTTAAATAAATATTACAATAGAGAGCGGCAAATTGCAATTACATATTATGAAAAAATGTTAAATTGTGAAGCAATTAAAACAAAATCTAGTTCAGAATTGGAACGTGTGCATCGTACCTTTGCAGAAAACTTAGCAATTTTGGATAAATATGAACTGCCTGATCGTAACTTCATGCTGTTCCATCTATTATGGTCGAAGCTGGACGGGTTTACGCGTGAAGCATTTCAGCTACAATTTAATTCTGATAAAATACCAAAGTTTGAACTACTGCAAAGTTTTATTGAAAAACATTATCGTGCCATGGACATGTCAAATACCAAACCAAGTACTACTGGGACTACTAGTACTCAACCTAGTTATCGAAAGGGAAAGTCTTCATCATTTGTGGTGGCCACTGCAAATTGTGTGTGTTGTTCGAGACAACACAACCTCGAGTCGTGTGACAAATTCTTGAAGTTGTCAACCCAATCTCGCTTTAACTTTGTTAAAGAAAAGAAACTTTGTCTATTGTGCTTCTCGCCATCTCATGTAGTAAGATATTGTCATTCGGGCTCAAAGTGTGACAAATGCCAGTTTTCACATAATGGATTATTGCATTTTGATAGGAAGCCTACAATTGAGTCTGCTGAAAATGCCCAAAATAAAAATATTGTTTTAACGTCAACTAACAAAAATGCCCATGTGTTGTTTGCAACTGCAAAGATTTTAGTTATGGATTGTCATGGTAGGTATAAACCAATTAGAGTCTTATTGGATTGTGCAAGTGCTAGTAATTTTGTGTCAGAATCTTGTGCCAAATCTCTTGGGTTGCAAATAACAAAAAGTCATCATTCGGTAAATGGCATTGGGGGTGTATTAGCAGAAACATTAGGGTCGTTGTTGTGTTGTGTCAGGTCAATGAATGGTAATTTCAATTTGGACTTGGAAGCTTTTGTGTTGCCATCAATATGTTCTGACCGACCTGCACAACAGATAGAGTCATCGTCATGGTCACACCTTATCGGATTGAAACTTGCAGATCCTGATTTTAATACTCCAGGACCGGTTGACATGCTGTTGAATGCAGATGTTTTTTCGTCATCATTGCTTCCTGGCCTGAAGAAGGGTAAACCAGGGCAGCCCAACGCTTTGAACACCAACTTTGGTTGGATATTGGTTGGTAGTTGTGATGCTAAATATCACACCACAAATTCTCGTTGTCGTAACCCGCAAAATAAAATTTGCTTTTTCGTGTCGAATTTGTCATTGGATAACTCTCTCAAAAAGTTTTGGGAGGTAGAGCAAGTTGGATCTCAACCTAAAATATTGTCGAAGGAAGACCAACTTTGTGAGGAGTATTTCACTCAACACCATTGTCGTACGGATGAAGGAAGATTTGTTGTTCCTTTACCTTTTGTCGATCCGTTAAATAGGCCAAGTTTTGTGAACTCTCGCGCTCTAGCTTTGAAAAGATTTTCGTCAATTTTTGAGAAAAAACTTGAATTGAACCCAGATTTCAAGAAATTATATGTTGCTTTTATGGAGGACTATGAGGCTTGCCACCATATGGAAGAGGTAGAGCCACCCACTGTCGATGATGGCCTCTTTTTCTACATCCCCCATTTCGGAATTTTATCGGGATCAACCAGCACGCCTCTTCGTGTAGTTTACGATGACAGTTCCAGGGACTCTAGATTGGTTTCTTTGAATGACACATTGTTGTCAGGACCAAAACTCCAAACAAATATATTCGAATTGTTGGTCCGCTTTCGCTGGCATGCAGTTGTGTTCACAGGGGATGTCAAACAAATGTATCGCCAAATTTTAGTGCCAGAAGGTGACTCAGATTATCAGCGCATACTGTGGAGGTCGTCGGTTGATGAACCAGTGCGTGACTATAGACTCCTAACTGTCACCTACGGAGTTACCTCCGCACCATACCAAGCTCTCCGCACCATTGCCCAACTAGCTAAGGAAGCTAGCTCTGACTACCCTCTAGGCTCTGCAACACTAAGTAGAGACATTTTTGTTGATGATGTTGTGAGTGGTGCTGACTCTGTCAGTCAGGCGCTAGAGCTGAGATTGGAACTCACCAAAATTCTGTCATCAGGTGGTTTTGACCTCCGCAAATGGACATCAAATCACCCAGATTTCTTCGTTGATTTACCCCCTAAAGACTTGTATTCTGAAGATTTCAATCGATTTGAAGACGTCTCTGATGTTTCATTGAAGATTTTAGGCCTCTTGTGGCTGTCACATTCGGATTGTTTTCGTTTCAAAGTTCTCGTTGAGAATCGTAGATGTACGAAACGAACAATATTGTCAGAGCTAGCTCGTATCTATGATCCCCTCGGTTTTCTCGGACCGGTAACCTTCTACCTGAAGTACCTGGTGCAACTTTTATGGATTTCAGGCGTCTCGTGGGATGAGAACGCTCCCGACTTTATTGTTTTGGAATGGATGCGATTCAAATCACAGTTGTCGTTGTTGTCAAATATATCCATACCTCGTCGTATGGTATCGTCCTTTGTCGTGTTACAGGTCCATGGATTTTCAGACGCTTCGGAGCGGGGAATGTGCGCTGTTACCTACGTGCGTGTTGTCGATGCAGAAGGTTGTTGTTCTGTAAATTTTTGTGCCGCACGTTGTAAACTTGCACCTCTCAGCAAACTTTCAATACCTAGATTGGAACTCCAGGCTGCAGTTTTGCTGTCAGATTTGCTGACCGCTGTTGTCGATGCGCTTGGTGCTTTCCATGTGGTGAAACATATTTTCGCATGGTCCGACTCTACAGTCACTTTGTCGTGGATCAAGTCTTGTCCATCTAAATGGAAGACGTTTGTGGCCAACAGAGTCAGCCATATTCAAGAGAGAATCGCGCCCGAATCTTGGAGGCACGTTGGAACCTTGGATAACCCAGCAGATTGTGGGTCCAGGGGGACTCTACCTTCAGATTTGGTAGAGCATACAGTTTGGTGGAATGGCCCAAGCTGGCTCTCTAAACCTGAATCCCAATGGCCTGTGTCGTTGTTAGGCGCGGATTCATCTGTCGTTGCAGAGGAGCAGAAGATATTAACTCTTGTTGCATCTATCGAATGTAGTGTAGTCGAGCAAATGCTAAACAAACGTGTTTTTGCGTTTATCTTTAGATTTCTGTACAATTCTCGACCCAATCAACTCAATCCCAAACTTGTCGGTGCTTTGTTGCCTTCTGAACTTAAACAGGCGCTTATGTTTTTAGTTAAACATGCTCAACAAAGTGCATTTTCGATTGAGATAGAGAAACTTAAATCGGGTTTTCCAAATTCTTTACCCAAGAGTTTGAGAAAGCTATCGCCTTTCCTTGATAAGGCGGGTCTTTTGAGGGTGGGCGGCCGCCTGGCCGCAGCTGCAGGTTTAGATTTCGAAACATAACACGATTTGCTTTTACCTCGTGACCATCGACTTACGTTTTTACTTATCGACGACTACCACAAGACCTACATGCACCCTGGTGCTCAAACTTTGCAAAACCTTCTCGCTCAAACATTTTGGATTTTGTCTCCCAAGCGAGCTATTCGAGCAGTCATTTCAAAGTGCTTAAAATGTTTTCGTGTTAACCCCAAACCTGCGCCAGCTCCGATGATGGGAAATTTACCTTCGTATCGCGTTAGTCAAATTAAACCATTTTTTAGCCGCACCATGGATTAGCCGAAGCAGGTATAAAATCAGTAAAAACGCACCTTGCCCGTGTTATTGGTACTCAACGACTTACATTCGAAGAGTTTTACACCGTACTTGCACAAATAGAAGCTTTATTGAACAGTCGTCCCCTCACTTCCCTCAGCAATGACGTCAATGATTTTTCGGCGCTTACGGCTGGTCATTTTCTGACGCTAGAACCCTTGTCGATTCTTCCAGAAGAAGAGCTTGTCGATTTGAATGTCAGTGCTCTACATCGCTGGAAGCTACTTCAGAAAATGCACCAGGACTTTTGGCGCAGGTGGCATCAGGAATACATTCATACTCTTCAGCAACGGATGCGCTGGAATAAAGTTCAGAAAGATGTAGCTGTCGGTACACTGGTTCTTATTGTTAATGAACAAGCCAGTCCGATGAGGTGGAGTATGGGTCGTATAACTGCTTTGCATCCAGGAGCTGATGGGATTTGTCGTGTCGCGACAGTACAAACTGCTACAAGCAAGTTCAAGCGACCACTTGTAAAGCTTTGTCCGCTGCCACTTTCAAACTAAATGTTACCCACCCAACCTTTGTAATTTGTCGTTTTTCGTTTATAATTTTGTCGTATCACAATATAATATCGTTTAGTTTTCATGTATTGTCTAATTATCAAATAATTTTCGTAAATGTAACCATTTAGGTGAGCGGAATGTTCACATTTGGTGACTGGTATCCCTAAAAATAGTTAAAAAAGAAACTATCGATACTAGCAACACTTGCATAAGGTGTGTGTCGCCGTATCGCCGCCCGCCATGAGAGGTGTGTGCAATTTTCGTTGGTGAATAATAGATTCAGTTTTCGAAGGGCAAAGCCCTATTTCGTGTGCTATCATAATTCAAAAGACTAATAACTACGTTAACTTAAGAAAGAACTATATCCCGTGAGTGATTCGTCGTGTGCGCACTACTGAGGTGGTATCTCAGGGAATCTGGTAAGGTCTGTCTTAATAACGAAAGGGGGCCCTGGAGTAGTTAGAGAGCTTACCATATCAGCCTAAACGTGTCCCAAGGACAATTCGGTGAGTGCACGACTTCAATCCTAATTTACCAACAAAACCCTCGACTTAGTTTTTGTTTCGCCATACAGTCCACTAATTTGAATTTCGTTCGCGGTATAAAAACGGAGAAAATATAACATCAAGTCTAGTGGGATATTATACTATATGAAATTTGGTTATTAGCTGTCTCCCCACTACTATGATAAGTATATTTTTTTATTCTATAGTGGGGACTTGGTGGGGACAAACAGAATACTTTTTCGATTATTACCTTTCTCCCCCACTGTCAAATAATATATTCCATAGTGGGGAGAAAGGCCATACCTTTTTTTATTTTTCCCTTTCTCCCCACTAGTGGGACAAAGCTGGTGGGGAGAACAGGAATAACCCATTTTTATTGACTTGATAATATTTTATGTATTTCTCCTTCTTTATGAAATTCGTCGAGATGGCGTTCGTGATGACTCTTGAAAACAGCTTGTAGATATGGCTCAAGAGCGAGATGGGCCAATAGTTTTTCAGAAGGGTCTTATCACCCTTTTTCAAAAACGACGACGACTACACTCCTGTTCCATGCCTGTGGAGTTATCCCAGAGAAGAGAACGGAATTGAATATACGTTGTAGTTCTTTGAGCGTGGGTGTACCTCCTGCTTTTAGGAGTTCCGTGGTAGTTCCGTTCTCCCCAGGGACTTTTCCATTTTAAACATAAGAGCCATCGCAATTTCATCAAGGCTGACTGCTGGCAGCTTTTCGGTAAACTGGCGGATCAGGGTTGCCCTGGAATCTTCGGTGTTGGGTTCTAGTCTCTCTGGCTTTAAAAGGACAACTTCTCCACTGGCTTCGACCCCCGATTTTGCTCAATCTTTTCTTCTGTGTATAGGAGCTTCGGATTTCTCGTCAAACCATCTTAGTTATTTTTTTGCTCAAAGTTCTGACGAAGTGACTTCCGGATTCTCGCGTCGTTTGCCCATTAGCTGCAAAGTTTAGATTTTCTGGCAGTACGTCGCATCATACCCTCTTTACGGAGGATTCCTACCACTTGCCTGTCCAACGTCAACGTCTATTATGCTTTCCAAAGCAGCGAATCAGTTCTCCGGTTTTAACTGGATTTAGATATGCATAACATATCTAAAATTTACAATGGTTATTGTTTTGTTTACAGTAGTATCAAGGCAGCTCATAGCGCAGTATCTGTCCGGACATGACCTGGCGCGGTTGGAGGCGTACTGCCGTCAGCAAGCGGACTACAGGCTGGTCACCGACCTGTTGGAGCCGCTCGCAGCACTACTGTTCCATACCAAGGCAGAGATAAGACTGGACGCCGTTCAACAGGTGAGAATAAACTCTTAAGTATTCTATGAATATTAATTTAAAAAAACATGCATAAATCACACTAATTGACTGAGCGAGCGCGAAGCGCGAGCGAAGCGTCTCCGTTTCAGCTTAGGCATAAATGCTTTCGTATGTCCGGAGGATGTCCGGATCTCTGTTCTCCTCTCAGAACAGGTCGCATTCCTCAACCGAGCTAGTCGAAACGTCGTACTTATACAGGTTAAACTTTTTTTTTGTCGTCGGGATTTTTGATTGGGGGGGTGCTTCCCCCAAAAACGGGCAAAAAGGGCTATCTATATATCTATGGCTACTGAATATCTCCGCCTTATTAGATCCGATTTTGATGGTTATTTTTTATTTGAAAGGTAGTAACTTAAAATTGGTCTCATAAAAATTTGGTGAAGATCTGATGAGAATCTTCGGCGTGATGAGCAGAATAGCTCCTCAAAATGCAGTAAATTTCTCACTTTTAGGTTTCTACCAGTGGAATCAGCCTTTTGCCCACTAGGTAAGGATTGATGGAGCACCTTGGTTATTAATGTTAGTTTTACATTAAGGTAACTAGATGGCGTAAAAAAGTTTGTGCGCGCGAGGTCACAGAGCCACTAGTATTATTAAGGTGAAAGTTTGTATGTACGGTTTATGTGTGTGTATGTGTTTGTTACTCCTTCACACTTAAACGGCTGAACGAGTTTGGGTGAAATTTGGTATCTAGATTCTCTATTTCCTGGAAAATAGGGTACCTACATTTCATAATCATATACCTAGTCAAAGTGACAGGTTTCAAAGTTACAGGTGCCTAAATGACATGTGTCAAAGTGACAGGTGTCAGCGGGTGATACGGCGGGGCGGAGCTAGTATTTTGTTACATCTCAAATGCTTTTATTCCTCATATTCAGCCTGAGTGTAAACACTACATTAGACACAAGGGTTTTTAAGCCTCATTATATCCCAGTCAATTGCCCTCCAATCAGAGATACAGAATTTCCTTGACCTTTAAAAAAATAGATTGAAATCACAAAGAATAACTTGTTCTGATTACATATATTTTTTAATTGACTCACAAGTAGGGGGATCTCAATACGGCTGTTTTTTTTTATTCAAAGTGCTCACTACATAAGTGGAAAACTTCCTGTCCCATTTTAATATCATCAAAATCGGTTTAGTAGTTTTGAAGTAAATCTACTTGAAGACTTTTTTTAATCAAGCTATTTTTTCCATTACAGGTGGTATTACTAGCAATGGGCTTCCAAATGAAAGACGTGGACGACATAGCCGGCGAACTAGGCCTGCCCGGCTCGCAAATCCTGGCCAAGTTCTACGAGGCGTGCAAGAAGATCAACACGTGCCTCAACGCCGTGCTAGAAGATACCGTCGCCAAGGAAATAGGCATAGAAGACAAAAATGCAGAGGGTGTGTCTATGGACGCGCCCGTCAAACAGAGCCTGCAAGATGAGCTCACTAAAGCAGCGAAGGTTGGTGCTGTTGTTGTTCTAAGTTTTGTTATTTGGAGGTTTAATAAAGGTTTCACATATTTTTTTGCCTTATTTTTTCTTATGTTTTATGAGATAATAGTTAACACGCAGTGCGGTAAAAAACTGGTTACTGTTGTAGCAAATACGGGGTCATTAATTCGACTGTTTTTTTGTGTAGTAATATCATATCTCCAGGATTTCTTAACCAGGTTGGATTATTATTTTATTTGAAAAAGTAGAGCTCCAGGGCAATCCCATTGCTCATTACATATTTTTTTTTTTTTTTTTTTTTTCAATGTATTGTATGGTTCTCGACATGAGTTTTACTAAATGGCGTTAATGACAATACTTGCATAATTTAGTTTTTGGGCTTAAATTGCTATCAGGTTTGATTTTAATATTTTTTTCTTATCCTATACTGTCCCACTGCTTTGTTACCTTTGCTGGGCAAAGGTCTCCCCCATTTTCTTCCATGTATCTCTATCACCCGCCACATCCGACCAACACCCTCGGCGTCGCCGCCCATCTTGTGGCACTGCGTTACGATCGTGGCCCATCGGTCAGCATGCATTCGCGTCACGTGACCCGTCCAATCCTATTTCAGTGAGGCAGTCTTGTGTGACCCACGATACCAGTGATAGAACGCAACGTGGTTACGAACTCGGTCAGTCCTTCTGATCCCTAAGACGCTGCGTTCCATAGCTCTTTGGAAAGCCCCAAGCTTGAATCTTCAGACTCTGTCAGCGACCCGGTCTGAGCACCGTAGGTGAGGACGGGCAGGATGCACATGCCAATGAGTCTGTGCGTTATAAAAAGTTTGCCCTTCATAACCTCCTTCATGAACCAGTAGTAGCTCCTGCAGGCATTTTCCACGCGTTCAATTTCTTTGTCTTGCCGGCTTCCGAAAGAGACTATAGACGGTCCAAGTATTGCAAAAAGGAGGTTTTTTATATTTCATCTTAGTAGTGTGACAGGAGTGGAAAAGTTTGCACGCGGGCGAAGCTGTGGACCGAAGATAGTGTATTTATAATTATAGTATACATATAAAACAGTACTATGACAATATGTACTCATTAACATAGTGTAGTATTCCTATTTACCCTACGTTTCGTTCTGTAGGTTATTATTTGCATTTTTGAGTTCTTCATCCATTTTGATTAAAACTACACATGGCTAACACTATATAATTTTAATGATTGATCTGTAGTTTTAATTGACAAACTTTTTTTTCCGTTTATTTTCCTAAACATTTGCAGGGAACGAATACGGTAATATTTTTTTTTTGACCACGAACTCACCTGATATACAATTGAAATATATCCATCATCAGCCTATATCCGTCCACTGCTGGACGTAGGCTTCTCCTAATACATGCCACTGAGCTCGCTCTACAGCTTTTCAGAAATATAATCATTACATGGTATTACAGCCGCCAATAAAGCTTGATAGCAAGCTAAGGCCCAAAAAATAAATCATGCAAATATTGCAATTAGCGCCATCTAGTGAAACTCATGTCGTTGACCATGCACCTTGCTAAGAGGACATTTCTATACTATTACTATCTTTTGCCCGCGACTTCGTCCGCGCGGAAAAAGTATCCTGTGTTCCAGGGTTCAAATTATCTCCATACCAAATTTTATCAAGATCGGTGCATGTGTTGTGTCTGCCGCGTTCCAATAGAAGTTAAGGTGGATGGTCCATGACATGAGTTTCACTAGATGACGCTAGTAATCATTAGCTTAATTTATTTCTTTGGGCCTTAAATTGCAGTCAGGTTAGATTTAAAACTTTATTCGCTGTTCAAACACTATACGATATACTATGTTAACCGTATTCGTTCCCTAAAAATTTTGGTAATATTTTAACGAATACGGTTAAAATATTAGATTTACAATTGAAACTTAAGATTAAATATAATCATTACACGGTAATATAGCCACCAATAAAGTTTTAAATCGGAGCTGATTGCAATTAAAAGCCAACAAAAATATAGTTATGCACTATTGACATTTAGCGCCATCTAGTGAAACTCATGTCGTGGACCATCCACCTTAAATTAGAACAGCACTTCGAAAGTCAACATCTACCATTAAAAAATTTTTGTATGGATTCAAAATACATAATTCGAAATAAGGTATGGAATGGATGTTCGCGGGTTATCATAGTTTTTCATATAGTTTTTTTTTATTAAACTATATTTGTCGAAAGAGATAGTGCCGACCTCTGGTTGCTAAGTTTGTTAGGCCGCCCAAGGGCCTCAGACGTCGTTTACAGGCTCCTATCATTCGTTAGCTATCAGGACCGACGGCTTAACGTGTCCTCTGAAGAGCAAATCAGCACTTAACTTATTAATAGTCCCCGAGCGCCGCGGGGTCGAAGATCAAAGCCGGCGTCGTTGAATTGCAAACCGCACATAGCTCGGCCACTCTCCGTTTATTAAGCTGACATATAACTATGTTATGTGTTTATGATATAACATTAACGCCTGCTTAGCGCGAAACTTTTATTTTAAAAGTTATTAATAAAGTTCTTGCTAAGCAAGCGTTAATGGTAAATCATAATAAAACATTAGATTTGGGTAGCGTTATCTTTAAGACACGAAGTTAATTGCAATATTAGCCGTGTTCGGTTGGTCGTTTCAGCAAACTACCAATAGATGGCGTTACCGTCCCCGTTAGATGGATTTAGAAACTGATGAAAAAAATTGCATGATGATGTACATGTAGTGGTCACGGTAACCGAATCAGTTCAAAGCATGTGCCGCGCAGAGGCACGGACGAAGCTGGTTCGATCGAATCCCGTCCGAGTGTTTTTAAATATTATATGATAACTATATTGTTGTAATATTGTAGGATCTAGACCGCAAACAGCGCAAAGAGCTCTCTCGGCTGATGGGTGAAGACCTCGCACAGTATCGCATCAAAGGCAGCGACATGGACTGGGGACAGGCACTCGCCACCTCCAACCAGAAACACCTCGTCTCGGTCAAGAGGTAAGTACCTACTACATACACTCACATACCCTCCTGCGAAGTGCACCTGAAATACCGACACGCTGGTGGTAGCGGTGGTGATCTCCAAAATCGGAGCACGAATTCTATCGAACTTAAACTTATAAAGGGGTGAGACAGGGAGACGTTATTTCTCCGAACCTGTTCACCTCTGCACTGGAAGATATATTCAAGCTTCTGAACTGGAACGTATATGGTGTTAACATCAATGGCGAATGCATCACTGTGATGACTATATCATCAGCAAATCGAAGGTGCACTAAACCCTGGAAGACCTAAGCACAATGCTCAGTGACCTCAATATTGTTTCTCAACAGGTGGGTCTTAAAATGAACATGGGTAAGACGAACATCAATCATGTCAAATGCTCATTCAACCGACGAATCCAACTCGGATGGGCAGCGTACGGGATATTACGCCATATCTTCTCGTCGCAGATACCGCAGAGCCTCAAGACGAAAGTTTATAATCAGTGCGTGTTGCCAGTGATGACATAAGGCACTGAGACGTGGTCGCTAACTATTAGTCTCATACAAAAGCTCAGAGTTGCGCAGCGTGCAATGGAGAGAGCTATGCTCTGTGTTTCACTACGTGATAGAATCAGAAATGAGGAAATCCGTAGAAGGACGAAGGTTACCGACATAGCTCTCAGAGTTTGCTAGTTGAAGTGGCAGTGGGCAGGCCAGTTTTCAGAACCAACAGCCGCTGGGGAATAAATGTTCTCGAATGGCGACCACGAACAAGCAATCGAAGTGTAGGGAGACCCCCCCACACGATGGACCGACGGCATTGTAGCCAACGCAGGAAGTCGGTGGATGGAGGTGGCACAAAATCTCGTATCTCACAAGCCTCTTTAGGAGAGGCCTATGTTCAGCAGTGGACTTCTAAAGGCTGACATGATGATGATGTTTAATGTCAAATGTTGATAAGCGCTGATAAAACACTTAGTTAGCAATTAATATTATTATTATTTTATTTATTTCTTTACTTTTTATATTTATTATTGTTTTGCTGAGTGTGTGTCCGTGCCGTGATGTCACCGTAAGGCCCCAACGGAAGACCAGCGTTGGTTGTTTTACTACCAACATTATGCAGAGTTGGGACCTTTTTGCTGCAATTATCTTTTAAGCTTTATTATTTTATTTTTTCTTATAATTATTTATGTTTGTAATTGTAGCAAATAAACTTATTTCTTCTTCTTCTTCTTCTAATATATTTTTTCCTTTTTCCATTCCAGTGGCGAGAAGCGTCTCGGCGAAGATAGCAAAGAGATCGACGATTTGATCGACGCGCACAACACCAAGAAAAAGAAAAAAAAGAAGCACGTTCGGAACTAGATGCTAATAAACTTTGTATCTAAACTTATGTATCAGTAAGTCTTTCACTTAAATCCCATTTCAGTACCCCAGTGAAAAAATAAGTAGCCTAGTAAAATAGTCAATTATCAGTAGCCTAGCGAAGTCCTAAGTTGTTTTTTTTTTAATTCTTTCGAAGTTTTTTTTTTAATTTGCTATGTCCTCTATTTGTGAGCTAAATTTGAATTGACGTTAAATAAAAGCTTTAAAAAGAGTAGCGAGCTAGCGAGAATAGTTACACTAATATTCCGAATGTAACTCTGTCTGTATGTGATGTGGCGGATAGGAGTGTACAGAATATTTAGTAGAGGGTTAGCCAGACGTTGGGAGCGTGTAGGAACGTGGATCTATTTGGAAAATACAAGTTCGCGTTAAAGCTGCTAGTTGTTATTATTTTTTTATCGTTGAAATAATACATCTGAGACCATAAACAATCAAGAAAATTGTCCAGAAACATGCACGAAGAAGAAGTGTAGGGTTTGTGACGAGGTCAAAACCTCTTTCATAATGATACTCTTTTGATCTCTTAATTCTTTCATAATCCATTTCTTTTCATTTTGATAGTTGGTCATTATTCATTCTAAATACAAATAACCTGTCATTCGATATATAGATTTTTTGGAAACACCAAATTATTACTATAAAATACTTATATAAGTTTATTGAAAATATATATGAGACTTGTAAATATATATAAGAATACCTTCATAAGCCGTTTATAATCATCTCCTGTTCCTGTGCTCCTAATAATAATTGTTCCTGTAATTCTGTTGTCCACTGAGGCTTGGTCCCTGGGCTGGTGGAGCAAGCCCAAACCCTGGGACCGCCTCGTGGCAGGTTAAAGAGAAAACATTGAAAAATTCTAAAAAAAAAAGTAACTCATTACGGCTTTTACGCGAACTTTTATTTTCCGAATAGATCCATCTACACGCCCTCCACGTTTGCCTAACCCTCTACAAAAGGGTTAGTCCAAACTGTTCTACTGTTTGTTCGACTATAGAACAGATTGAAACAACCTGTATATAGTTGGTGACGGTTGACTGTGAAGTGGATAGGTACGTACCTATAATGTATAGGTATCCACTATTGAGGCTCCTCCATCTTTATGGGAAGTAGGAAGTACTTCCGACCGAGACAGGTGTTATTGGTTTTTCTTGTGGTTGATTTTAGCGCCATCTGTGAGCTGTGTTCGCTCAAAATTGCACTAGGTGGCGCTGATTTCAATGTGGTGGTTGAGGTCGCCACAGTTCATCAGACACTTACAAAACGTCATGAGAAAGGATATAGTTTTTTTTATATGTCCATTCGTGCGAAGCCGCGGGTTACAGCTAGTCATAACTGTAATCAGAACATTGATAGATACAATTTTTTATTAATTCCTGGTACACTCGAGGTGTTGTGTAGAGTAGAGGCGTGAAAATTCTGCGACTTACCCGTGGTACTATCGTTGGTACTACTTGGTACCACGGGTAATAATTTTTCATCTCTTAGAACATTTTTGTTTTGAAATAATCAATCGTCAATTATTACGGATTTGTACTGAAAACTAAAACTAGCTAGAGCTAGAATTATTTAAGTCTCAAATATTAATTATAATTAACGGTTTGGTATAGCCCATTCTAAATACGATATTTGATTTTTATCTGTAGTTTAATTGGAGCATGAGTATGTGAAGTCACTTGACTTCACAGGTATTATATGCGGAGCAACTGAGCTCGATTCTCTACTTCGCTTATCCGTCGCTAAATCATAGTAGGTACTACCTATGTAGTACAATACCTGCTCCAGCCATTTTACATTTTAAATGAAAGGTTTGTAAGAATCACTTACCAAGAATCACTTTCATTAAATTTTTGGACATAATTTTAATTTTGTATCATTTCTTGCATGATTTGATTGTACAAATTATATAAAATAAAATATATATATTATATATGATATAGCTATGATGTAGCTATTATAGCTAATTAAATTATTTATGTGGGTGGTTTAAATAAGATTTAGAAAAAAACAGCAGGCTCAATAATAATTTCTATAATTATTGTAATATAAAAAAGTGTTGGTAGTTTAACCTCGGATTAGACAATAGATATTTCCTCTTAAACATAACAAATATGAGCAGCTATAGCGGCACCTGAGCCGCCTCGGGCCGCAGTAAAAAAATATCTTATTAAACATCGAACGCCGCGGGCGCCCGCGCGCTCTCCGCGCCGCTACAGCGCGCATACTTCTATACTTTACCGTTTTATTATAATATATTGTGATCTAAGAAAAATAATATAATATTCGTCTAGCGCCGGCGACGGGCGGTTCGTAAACAATTTATACTATAATTTGTTTTCCCTTATTTTATACACGCTTCTACTCGATACAAACGAAATCGTAAACGGCTCAAACCGCTAGTTATATACAGCGAAGGCCCGACGTTTCTGGACGATCATCCCAATGAGTACCAATCACATGATCCTCAAATGCTGAAATCATCGACACTCAGCTCCCTTGCAATGGATTCACAATACTCCATCGCACTAGAACTTCTCACAGCAATTTCGTAAACTTGTACTCACACGAAAACTTTCCTTTTATTATATCGAGAATTAAACATCTACTACAAAACATAATTTAGAATATCAATAACATGCTATATTATCATTACAACGTTACGTTTACAAATACACTATTTCTCACTTTCGGTAAGCGGGATACTTTTAATTCACATATGTAATTGATACAAAGACATAAACAATACACTAAGCTGCGTACAAACGTAATTTTTATTGTTCAACTAATATGTAGTTTCGAAAACAAGTCGAGCAGCGCTAAAACGTTTTTGACATGTAGGTAAATGAATAAATAAGTGATATTAAAATATATGATTCAAAGTATCCCACAACATTAATTAACTTTGGCCAAGCGAGACGACATAGGTGTTTGATTGTTAACAAATATATTAACATTTTTGTGTAGAAGACAAAGGTATATAATTGAGAAGGAATTGCACTTAGAAGTGGGTTGCGGCTCTTGGCACTTTGACTTAACTAGATATTGAGGTAACTTAGGGTGATATTAAGATAAGACACAGAAACGATGCAATACCGGAATTGTTATCACTGGCACCGCTTTACTATTTCTGAAGAATATGTAGTGTATATGTGTGTAAGCTTAAATAGGAAGATTTCTGTAGACCGTCGGTTCTGCACCATTTTAACAAAGCATCCTAAACAATATGGAAGAAGAAATAACGATAAAAATTGTGGCAGCACGAATAAAAACTCCGGCACTGAATAAAAACAACGGCAAACTTATAAAAATTACCCAAATCGTGCTCAAAGAACGGCGACAAGCGGAACTATGCAACCTATTTCGCGTGCGATACAAAATAACGTGAACACCGATTCGACGTCCAATATTCAAATACTACGTAACTAATTACTTTCGATTGAAATATTATAAAATATACTTTAAAAACTTCAAGAATTTGAACTTATTTTACGTAGTTTAGTGGTAAGCAGTGTACAGCTCGCGCCTGACTGGATACATGGTAACTCGACGTAGGTATTCCCGTTAAGACGTGGTAGGGGTGCTAAAGGCCGCCCACGTTAAGACGAAATAATGTAAGGAGAGGCATAGATTTGAGATATATGAATTTTAGCAATTTTATGAAGAATATTAATTTTTTGGCATTTGTTATAAAATAATAAAGAAATGTCAAATTGAGTGTCATCGAAGTTTTTTTATTTATTTATTTGTGTTTTGGCGACTTAGTAATGAAGCGTAGTAAGCAATAAAATATCTAAAAACATTTAAAATGTGACCACTGTGTTTTTTATTATTATTTTATTTGTACGTTACTTGTAAAAAAACATATTTTAGTTTAAAAACACTGACAGCTGAGGAAGTGGTAAGAAATAGAAATCGAAAAATAAGTGCTAGCGCGGCGTTTAAACTATGTAACTAACTCATGTGGTTCTAAACAGACCTGTATTGAACAATAGCGACCAATCTTGCCATCAAAAAAAATAAGTGCTAGCGCGGCGTTTAAACTATGTAACTAACTCATGTGGTTCTAAACAGACCTGTATTGAACAATAGCGACCAATCTTGCAATCAAAAAAAAAAGTACTAGCGCGGCGTTTAAACTATGGAACTAACTCATGTGGTTCTAAACAGACCTGTATTGAACAATAGCGACCATCTTGCCATCAAAAAAAAAAAGTGCTAGCGCGGCGTTTAAACTATGTAACTAACTCATGTGGTTCTAAACAGACCTGTATTGAACAATAGCGACCATCTTGCGATCAAAAAAAAAAGTGCTAGCGCGGCGTTTAAACTATGTAACTAACTCATGTGGTTCTAAACAGACCTGTATTGAACAATAGCGACCAATCTTGCCATCAAAAAAAGCAAAAAAGCAAAAGCTTGCCATCGCCGACAAGGGTCAAATCAGGTAAAAAAGCGATCGATCCAGCTTATTCACAAAGGAAATGTGCAATTAAATTGGACTATGTCGTTCTAGTAAAAATATCGACTTTTATTCATTTTTAGATAGCTAACGAAATGAAGAAGTTTTATTAATAATTTGTACACTTAGCATTTATACTTAAGTACTTACTTGTTCTTTATACTCACTTAAAAAAAGTTTATTAGTCATAGTGGTCACTTTGTTTATTAGGATATTATTCGTATTAGGTAGCTTACTAAATAACCTAAAAATAAAATAAAAATACTTCAATGGCATGTAATTTGACACTTCTTTTTTATTTTGTGACAAAAGCCCAAAATGAAATACATATTTTTCTAAAAATTAAATTATATTTCAATTATCTCAAAATATACATTGACTTAAATTTGTTCCATATTAGCTCCCCTACCGGGCTTCCGTCCTGCCGGGAATAGGTGGGATTACCAATAGCCCTGTATATAAATACATCTGATTCATAAACTCGAGACACAAAAGCAATGCACTAGACCTTATTGCCACACTTAAAGTTATTGCTACGACATATAGGTACCGCTCTACGTATAATATAATGTAAATATAATCAATATTCAATCACAACATCCAATAAACAAAATATTGTTAACATTATTGCATTACTAACTCAGAAGGGGTTCTCAAACAATTGAGTAGTTCTAAGTGCAGTTTGTACAGTGCATATCTGAAATACTGCGAACCTAATACTTCCAACTCGTTTATAAACGGAAATAACGTTACACATCTCAAACGGCGCTCGTGTTCGAGATTTCCCGAATGTTTGGGATTGTCACTAAGGCACAATTTAAATTTTCAATTTGAACTTTATTCCAATATAAATTAAACGAATTCAATCCCCTCTGAGACGCTTCGCGGCGCAATTAGCGTCCTCTGAACCCGTCACCAGCCCCTATTCTGCTAAACTCATTTCGGAATTGCCATTCAATTCATCTGAAAATTATTGTTTTTGAGACTTTTGTTATTCAAAACTGACATACAATCACTAATCGAATTCGATGCCAGACAATGATCTGTCAGAATTGAGGCCCTAAAATACCACAAACTGCTATCACGTTGACGCATCTAGACTGATATCCAAAATATTGCAATTTTGTTGTATATTATAGTAAAAATTATTATGCAATAAGCGATATTACTTTAGAATTATTTAGAATTTTAACTCGTTAGTGTAACCAGTCAGTGGAGGAAGTCGAATAATAACCAATCTATATAGATCAAGTATCCTTGTGACTGGCCAAAAGTAGCGAAAACTACTGTTTTATTTGAAGTTATAATTATGATCACACACTTAAAAGCCCCTCGCTCGGTTACACCTACAAAAACTGGTAAGTATGCTATTTTATAACGGTAAATAGTTATGGATTCTATAATAATTGTGATTCTACTCAAGATCAATTATAAACAGCTTAGCAGAATTCAAAATTGACCTTGTATAAATTAACCACGGCGGCGGCAGTATATAATACTAACTTTGACTACGTTATCTGTAAGAGTTCTTTATTATTGCTTCCACTGACAGACAAACATTGATCACCTCGATCATCGAGGCGACCAGAATTTGATCATTGTGAGAAAGCCCGTTATGAATATTCTAAAATCACCTTACAGTATCTTACAAAAGTACTAATTTTACTGTACAATCACCATAACAGATTTAGAGTTAGTGAAACAGAGGAACAGGTTAATTAATAGGAGGTTAATTTTCTATTGTTAACATTGAACAATAGAACATTGTTTTAAGTAATCCTACATAATCGTGAATCGAATAAATTATATAATTAAAATCGCGGACAATACAATATTTACACCTGGAGGCAATCTTAAAAAACCTAGTGAAATATGTGTACAATACAATGTCTATTAAAATCCGTCCCCTTTATTCGTTTTATGCTTCCTTCCCCTTTCCCTCTGTTTCACTCTCGTTTCTTCCTTTCAATAACATATTGAAGGTGAATTTTCTCCTTTGTGTTGTTGTTGACTGGTAGTTAAAGATTAAAGAGACAAAGTTAGAAGACACAAGTGTATTGGTTATATATGATGCGTTTGGTTTTATGTATATGCTATATATTACTATGTATATATAGCTGATATATTATATCTATCGTATACAACAGCGCGCGGCTATTCATGACACGTGTCCGTGTCATTAGAGACTTAGGTACACAATTCATTTTTGTCTGTTTATGTATTTACAAAAGCCTAAACTTTTTGCATCTTACGAGTACGTGTGTGTTTTAGTGCGTGTGTGTGTATAACACACACCCGTGTTATTAACCTTCAATAAATAATCATATCAATGATTATTTATGAATTTATTTGACGTGATGTTTCAGCTCATTTATACAGCGATAATTACGAAATATTACTACATAAATCATATTCCGTTTGACCTTTCCATAAAGTTCCCAAATTGTGTACCTAGTCTGGTCTAACTTTTAGAGCTTGCAGCGACATCTAGCGACTATAACGATTTAACGTAAACACGATTTCGTATAAATCAATAATTGAGAAATCTTGATTTTGGTATTTCGTGTTGTACCGTGCGCAGGTTCAGTACAGCTTGGAGTAATATATACATATAAAGGCACTAAAACTAGCAAACATGGCAGTAATTAGCAATGAGTACAATGCGTACTGTTCAATATGGCAGTATGAATCTATACAATGCGTAAATTCTAACAAGTGTCAAAAAATATGTTATTTTATTTAGGCATAAAGTCATTTAGTAAGTTTTGCTATTTTTCCACACTCATATTTCAGATAGCATTTTACTTGTGTGGAGTCAAAATAGCGTTCCTACTTTTTAATTTTTAATCGTCTTCCAAAAGAAGGAGGTTCTCAATTTGACTTTTGATGTGTGTGTTTTACTCGAGATTTCTTTCTGAACCGATTTGGATGATTCTTTTTTATTTGACCCCACTCTTAGGGCTATGATATAGCAAACTCCAGGGCGCGCGGCCGGGCTAAAATGCATGGCGCCTTGACACAGATGACTAAATAGTCAAGGCGAGCGTCCGGGAGCGAGCCCGGCCGCTTTCTAAATCAACTCCCTAATAGGTACCTACCTCAGTTTCGCAATGCTTTTGTTTATACTTTTTGAGAGAACTGAGACAGTTCATTCGCCTGTCAATAAACGTGCGTCTCAGCTCATGAAGCCCATTTCTCAGTCTTTTTCTCGAATGAACCTTACTTAAAATGAACTTTTCTCAAAATTTACAATTCGCTATTACAAACTTACAATATCATATAAATCAACAACAGATTCAATAAATAAACCTATTAATCAAAACTATAATAAAAATCTTTGTTAGTGTTATTTAAAAATAAAACCTAGAGAATAACTTATATGTAATATCAGAATTAAATTTTGAAGCATTTATAATAATTTATCATTGAAAATAAACAGTATTGGTAACAATACTACTCACATCCTGTGGAGACTTAGTTCAATTTATAATTTTTAAAAAAGTGTACGTGAAACGAAAAGTCCCATAGTGTAATTTATATATATTGTAGTTTTCAAAAAGTAGACGGTTATAATATGTGCGACTATATGTATGTTTATATTTTGTGTAGGCACCGAATTCTCCGTCAATTGCGGACGGATTATGAAAATTCTTTTTTGTTTTAAATGGTTATACTCTCCAGGTATGAATTGTATTCAGAATTCAGTAGTTTTTCATTAAATTCATTTGACTTTGTGTTTATATTGCCTCAAATCTCTAATATTTCTAAACTGACTTGGATGGTTGTTGTTTTATTCAAAAGAGTAGTGCCATATACACTTTATCAAAATTGGTTCAGTAGCTTCGCTCGCGCTATGTGTAGTCATGTGCAAACCTAACCTACCCTAGTTTTTGGGGCCATACATAACATCTTCAATCTTTCTGGCGAAAGCAGTGGAAAAAATACTTTTTACTATTTATTTTATTTACAGCTACCAATCAGTTGATTTTTAATAAACTTAAAACTGAAAGCGTCACTCCTGCCCCTACATTCTATAGCCAACCCTATCTCATAAACTAAGCGTCCCCCACCCCAACCCACTACATCCCCCAACTCCTGCCCCTCGATTCTATAGCCAACCCGCAATTACTGCTCAATTATTACAAGACCACTGTATTTTAAACAATCCATAATCCATTTGAAGTCGATTTTTTGTATATCGAATTTTGTACAGCACTTGTTATGTTGAAGACATTCGACATGTCTGAAGGAATGTGTTCGAAACCAGGCGATGTTTCAGAGCTTATTGGTAAAGATAGCCTCTAGCTTCTGCTAGGTACAAATTCCCATTTCTTGGCTTCTCCTTTATCAGAAGGGGCCGGAATACTGCTCATATTGTACTTGTTCCTATTCGGAGGTAGATGTTTAAGCCTGCGCCTGGATTACCTGCGATTAATTTTGAGAAAAGGACATTTTGTGAAAAGCTCTTTTTGAGAAACTGTCATTTTAAGAAAAGTCATTTTGTGTCAATATTTTTGAAAATGGACAATTTGAGAAATGCTCATCTTGAGAAAAGGATGTCATAAGCTGAGACGTAAACATGCCAATAAAAAAAAGATATCAAGTGTTTTATAGTTTGTTTTAGACTTGAAGAATTTACTACAGCATTAGGCTTATCTCGTTATTGCTTCTTCGGCACCAATCATTTCGAAGACAGCGACGTCTTTAACACGAACTAATCCATTGTTCAAACTGTACTGAGCGCACCGTATGAGGTATTTGATGTTTGTACAACTTACGTTGCAGTATATAAAGGCGTTTAGCTGCGTATTATGTGCACTTCATAAGGCGTCGCTTTATAGCGTATTTAACATTTAGAAAGACGTGACTTGACTTTTTCACATCGCAACACTGGGAAAATAGCGCGAAGTGCCTGTATTACATTTTTGCTATATGGTAAGGCGGAATAACATTATAATTCAGAGACACATTCGAGCTGTTCACTTTTGTTGTCACTGTCACACTGTTACTTAAAACCACACCATAACTGCTTAAAAGTGGGTAAACGAATTCGAATTCACGTGGGTCATTAATAGCATATATTCCCAACTGCTCCATTTACGTCCACATCAATGGGCAGATAGGAATATAAATTCCCATCTGCCCCATTGGCGTAATAATGGGCTAGGCGAAGGTCCGACTTGGCCGTGGTAGGTTAGAAGAAGAACTTGGTAGCTCGCTACGTTTCGCTCCCGCCTTTGTCTTCGTGTTGTTTTTTGCCTTGATAACACTACATTATTTGATAACATAAAAAAGGGATAATGTTGTCGTCTCAATGTGGTTCGTAAGTGGCAAGTCTGAAGTGCTCTTAGAGCTGGCCCGAGGCTCTTGATTACAGTTGTGATATACAATAGTGCTATTCCCTTTTTTAACACAATACTGCTTTTGGCGGAAATTGACAAAGGCGGTGTCGAATTTATTACATTACTTATTATAAAGCACTTGATTCCGCGCGACATATACTTACAAACTATTTTTATTCAAGGCTTTAGGTATTATATTAGTCAATGTCGTCTCGGCTTTTGTAGCTAAATTGACTTGTCTTAGTGCTCTTATGATGAAAGCTTCACTAGAGACTAAATAAGAAATAAACAATGTTTAAAATAGTATCAACTATATTCTGGTAAACCTGCAATTAAACTGGTAAATCGCAAATACGTAATTAGAAAATAAAAAAATGGAATACAAAAAAATTGCTGTCAATATGAATCAAAGCCCATAGATTATACTATTATATTAACTGGTCAAAGGGAGCTGAGTGATCGATTGTGCGAGGTCGAGTGTGGCCAGCAAAAGAAGGCAATGGAACATCCCGCAAAATTTTAAAAGATATGATCAGTTAGTAACCCTGTCAAATAGTGAGTGAGAACTGTTTTTGATGCTTGAATTTTTTTTTTTCTATACTACGTTAACATTGTTTTGGAGCTGTTTCTGTTTCGGGCTTGTTCCAAGCTAGTTCACAATTCCTTCTAAATTTTTTAGATTATCTATCGACATAATTAGAACCTACAAAGTATTTTTTCATAGGTCTACTAAAGAAAAATAATAAAGTAATTTAGAGTGGACACATAAAAACAATTCTTAAATATATATCACTAATGTCACTGACGTCTAGTCATATTTGGTGACCCAATAAAAAAAACTGAAAAAAATTCAAGTGTCTACTTTTGCTGGCCAGACTATACCTACATAAATATATTACTTACCGTGCTCCGTAAAACATTACTTTTTTTTTTAAGAATTTGCGTCAAAGCAATGTTCCAGTTCATATTATCATTTTAATTTTGATGTATTTATTGCTTGCGATTTGTTATATTACTGCATATACGTTTTTACTTATGAAAAGAAAAACATGGCTATTCAAATAACTCCTATAATAAGAGTATTCAATGATCAGGCCGCGGCAAACCTCAACAAAAAGGAAATAAAGGAAAAACAAAACAAAATTAATCCATACATAAAAATTAATGTATTCTATAATCAATAACATAGGGTATACACAAATAATAATAAAATTAGAGGAAAACAAATTTATACATAATCCTTAATTCGAAATAATAATAATAAAAAACATTATCATACATATTATCAACACAAGATACTATTATAAAAAGGAGGCAAAACAGTATTTTACAATTTCCTAAAAAAAACAAAGTAGCCTAACATTCCATAACCAGCGCTCACTTGTTTATCCAACTTACACAATATATCTGTCAATATAATTTGGTCTCAATTTTAGGGCTCAATTTGTGATTTTAAAATAATATTAAATTTTTGTAAAATTTATAATTAGTACTAAACGTGTGCAGGAAGATAAAAAATTCTTTGAAGCACATACATTGACGCTATTAGGATATCACCAAGGCGTCATAAAATTGTTGTCTAAAAAATTATTTTACATAAATAGGTCTAAAAAAAGTTAACCATCTAAGTAACGTGAGTGCAAAATTAAAATAAAATTTCATCAATGGTACCTTCTATGACACTATAGAAGACAAAAAAGTCACACTAATGGCATCAAAAACAAAATAAAGCAACAAAACAGAACCAAAAATCAAAAAGTAATTTTAAGAACTAAGAACGATAACAATAATAGTTAAAACAAGTACATATTTGCGAGTTTCCGAACGAGATGCAATTGTAAATTTGTGAAAATAAATTCCTCAAAAGAAGCTACATTTTCTCGTAAGGCACATTCGTAACCAGATCTTTGTAAAATGCATAAATACAATGCCTCAGTTAAAATTAATTTTACAATTTAAGTAAACTTCGCTCCATGTCCAAATAAATACATTTGCACAATAAATAAATATTAAACAACTAAACAAAATAAATATTTGTGCGGGTAAGTACCGATTTGTCTTTGATGTCGATGTCCTAGGGCAGTAATTAAGCTAAAAATATATTTGTCAGTATTATTGATATACAACGAAATAAAACGTGATTTTAGAACGAGTCATAACGTGAAGAAAGTACGCGGGTTGAACTAGTAACAAATAACTACGATCGTACAAAATAATGGAGCTCTTTCAGTCTCGGATGGCTTCACTTGAACAATAATTCTCCATCCTCCTCATTTTTTAATATAGGAAAAAAAGTTTATTTAGTTACAGTTATTCTTATTATGCATATAACTTGGTAAAAGCAAGTAGTGATTTGTCGCGGTATTATCATGTCGATCGATGTATTGCGTCCGCAGATAAATATAATTTAAGTAGAGAAGGTACGCGCTGGCTCACCGTCCGTCCGCCGGGTAACTAGCGTAGGTAAACAACCACGTCGGATCGCGAATTATTGCTTCTAACGACCGCTCCGACCTAATCTAATAATTACACTAATAAACCGAACGCTGCAAGCTCATCTACACACATTTACAATATTCAATTTATTAAAAATAATTGTCTTATTACAAAATAAAGGAATCCTTGTCGCAGTCACTCACTCGCCAGGCCTCGTCGCACACTGACCATGCACCCATCACTTATCCTAACTTTATTATGTTAAATCCTTGTCCGCTTATCTATAAATATAGTTTACATATAAATTAAAATATAGAATGAAAACTACACATTTCTTATAATATACTATGTACAAGGCATCTCTTGTCGTTCCATAAACAACATTACTTTAGTAAGTGAACTCGCACGAATATATTTGTTAGTGGGCACGTTTCCTCGCTTCTTGCGCCCGCGACACTTACTAAAAATGTTCATACAAAAACCTATCTGGCACTAACATGTATATTCATTATAAAATGTATAATATAATTATATTATGTATATACAATCACAACATAAATTTGATAAACAACCGAGAGAAATAGATATTTTTAAATTTATTGGTGTTACGGTGAATTTGTTGTTTCTGTTTTGATTCAAGTCATTTATATTGTACTCTTTTAAAGTTTAATTAAAAAATATTTGACCTTTTTATATTATTATGAAGTGAAGTTGAACAGTGGATCGATTTGTTCTACGCTTCATATAATTATATGTAATTCATTCATTTAAAATTCATTTTAGAGTAGATGATTTTATTTTAATAATAATAATCAATTGCCTTCGAATTTTTGTAATTTACATTTACACAAACGAATCTAGCGTTCCTCTACCAGGTTTATTATTGTCACTCCAAAATATTTCACAAACACTTTAAAATCAGAGATCATATTCTGTCTTGTTCGCGTTATTAAAAATCTCCTAAGCATAATAACCTAGTATGCAATCGGAGGAGTTAAATCATCTACATGCCATTTGTCCAAATAATTTGATATGTTTTAAGAAAAACGTCTGCTTTCTTCTTATTTTAAAATAAGGGTTTGCTCAATCATTGTTCTGTATCTAACGAAATCAATAGGAACATTTTAAAGGTAGGTGCTTCAGATGTTTCATACGTTTGAGGCAAGAGCGTAATCAATGATGATTATCTTATTTTATAATTCGATTATTTTATTAGATATCTTGCCTCAAAAAGCACATTTTAGATCAAATTGAAGTCGATCATAAAACTAAACTATTAATTAATTAATCAATAAAAATCTCTCATTCAAATGCCCACTCGAAGCTAAACCATACAACGAACGGGAAAGTAATTATTGCGAAGAACTACTAGTAGTGATCCCATACATGTTGAGATATTTAAATATTCTCGATTGGCCCGCGTGCGATCAAAATTTGTCGTATAACTCCCATTTACACTTAAACGATCGTTACGTGTTCCCGAAGTAAGAAACGTTGTATAATAGTTCTATAGGGAAGATAACTACAACGAAAAACACTAAAGATATGATTAGTCTATCTCTTAATATAAATACAGAGTCAATTTACTGCGTTCCTCTATACCTACCTCAGGTTTAACTCGGTCAAAATATTACAAATCAGAAAAAAAATATGTAGGGAATTATCTTTTTTTGTATAGCTCAGTGTAAAATACAAAGTTCTAATAATTTCCTTCTCTTTCCTAACATTGATATAATTGCAGAGCTATTTTCGTTCGGGTCTAAAGGAACGCAGTTATAATTCGCGTACTCGTTGCTAAGCAACGAAGCTTATTTACAAATTCTTACATTTTTACAATCGTTTTTGGTAATCGATTTTGGGAAGAATGAAATGCGAAGACAGTGGTTGTATCATTCGCTGCCGGTCTGTTTGGGCGTCAGAGCAGCCAATTTTGGAAGCTACCGTTTCTTCGATTAGTCATATCAGAGGTTTTTGGAAAATACAGATATTTTTGCTACCTGTGATCTTTGTCTCCCCAGACTAATAATAATGATAACAAAGTAATATGTGACTCAAGGTTATGTTCGACTGTTTACATTACTTTTAGTCAGGCATTATTAGTGATGTTTTTTTTAATGACATTATCATTAAAGTATTTGGAATTTCATGGTTGTCGTCAAAAGCTATAGATGCTAACGAGTATTTAATTAATTATATTATTATCTGGCCTCTATCCATAGACCAACAGAATCAATTATCTGCTTAATATAGGCACAAAATGTTTCGGTACTGATGGATGAATTTTTCATTGACCATTCTTCTTACCCCATCACGCAGTAATACTAGAAACAGTAAAACGTCTAGCATGCGACCCGTCACTAATGTTGCCTCGGTAACACTGTAACATTAGCACGTGAATCGCTGATCGAACTTTCCCGACGTTTCGGCCCGCACTAGCGGAAGTAGCACGTGTATGTGTACACGTAAAAGTAGCTTGTACATGTATGCACTACTGGCATGGGCAGTCAACGACTTCCACACGTAGTCAACTACTTCCACACGTAGTCAACTACTTCCACACGAAGTCAACGACTTCCACACGAAGTCAACGACTTCCACACGAAGTCAACGACTTCCACACGAAGTCAACGACTTCCACACGTAGTCAACGACTTCCACACGTATTCAACGGCTTCCACATGTAGTCTAAGGCTTTTCTATCTGAATGCTGGGCAGTCTGGGAAGGTAGTACCGCGGGCGGCCCCCGGAGGGCCGGGGCGCGCGTCACTCGCGGGGTGCGCTCTTTAGAAGCGAGATGGCGTAACGCACGTACTGCACCAGGTGACGGAACGTGGAGGACAGGGACAGAGGCCCGCACTTGCGGTCCACGGCGATAAATAGATCTGAAAGTGGAAATTTGCTGATTAATACAATTTTAAAGGAGTTAGCAGAAATTCATATTACAAAGGACATTCAACTCGTATAAGATCCGAGTTACAGCGGCACTTTCAGAGATATTCCTAAGTTCGATTTTTTGGCCAGAGGGTGTGGGGTACCGACGCTTTAGGGAAGCAAAACATGCTCCGAAAATTAATGTATTTTTTGTAATTTAAGTGAAATTATGTGTTTTATAATGTAACGTATGTATGTTAGTCTGTACTTACACATGTTATCAACTACTTGTAAACGACTTGAATAATGTAATCTACGACTTGCATGTAGCCAACTAATTACACATGTAGTCAACAACTTGCACATGTAGTCAACAACTTGCACATGTAGTCAAAAACTTGCACATGTAGTCAAAGACTTGCAGCTCCGCTGTAAACAGTTTATTATTTTTATGATTGAACAAGTCCACTGACCTTGGTTAGCCTTCAGCCGACAGAGGCCGTCGGCGCGCTCCCACAGGTCGTGCGCGACGTACAGGAACGCGTAGTACTTGGTGAGCAGCAGCAGCGCCTGGTGCGCGTGCGCCGGCACCGAGTGCACCAGGCTGCAGTAGCCGGACGAGGCGGACGCGCCCGAGCCCACCGAGCCCACCGAGCCCGCTGGCGACGGCGTCGGCGACAGCGGCGACGCGGACTCCGCGCAAGCGGGCTGCAGGCAAGTACACCGACATACGGTTATTTTTATCCCGGAAAAAGGTCATTTACCATGTCGATACTCGCTTTCACACAAAAACAGCTGTGATGAAGTTTTGGATATAGGTACTATACAATACATTAATCCCGAAAAAAATAAAATTTACAAGGGAAATTGGGTAAAATTTGGCTGTGCTCGTTATCACATAAATCGGCTTAACTGATTACGATTACAGAATGACTAACCCATCCCCACTAATATATAAAAGTGAACAGTTATCGATTTTTGTTTGTGAGGGGCGCTTTCACGCGATAAAAACTGGTCCAAATTTAATGAAATGTTGTATATATATGCTGTATACCATAGAGGCCAACATAGGATACTTTTTATCCCGGAAAATAGTTCACGCGGGTAAACCCGCGGGGCGCAGCTAGTTACAAATAAAAATAATTAAATACTTGAATACTTAAACTAGTAATGCTAATAATAATAATACTAGTAATACTTGAGACTAGTAGATGTTCGCGCTGACCTCGCGATGAGCAAGCTATAACCTTACCACAACACAAATCCTAGGGTGAAATCATGGAGCATGGGTAGGTACAGTAGTCACAACGAATCTTCGTGGTTGTGAAGTTAAGTTCTGTGAACGATTGCGCAGGTACAGCTGTGAGGATAAAACAGCATAAAGTAAGAGCGAGATAGATGATGCGAAAAACGCGAGTGAACGAGGCAGTTATATAATACTGTATTCACCTTCAATATTGAGATTGAGCCTGAAAAATAACAGATTGCGCAGCGACTTGCTGACAACTTCCGAGCCACAAAGAATCGTTGTGCCTACTGTACCCTTTTTCTTTTGTTGCTAGCATCTGAGCGGAAAGAGGACCGTCGTAGGACTTGAGGGCGCTGCAGCGATTCATTTCCATTGTTGCTAGCATCTGAGCGGAAAGAGGACCGTCGTAGGACTTGAGGGCGCTGCAGCGATTCATTTCCATTGTAGCTAGCATCTGAGCGGAAAGAGGACCGTCGTAGGACTTGAGGGCGCTGCAGCGATTCATTTCCATTGTTGCTAGCATCTGAGCGGAAAGAGGACCGTCGTAGGACTTGAGGGCGCTGCAGCGATTCATTTCCATTGTAGCTAGCATCTGAGCGGAAAGAGGACCGTCGTAGGACTTGAGGGCGCTGCAGCGATTCATTTCCATTTTTGTATTTTTAGCAACGCAGTCATTTTCATTTTTCCATTTGTTTTGATTAATTAATGTGTTGGTTGGTGTTGCTATCAAAAATCTTAAGGTATAGTTGCGTCTTACGCCGCAACAGTTGTCCTGCCGCACATACTCTAGATGAACTTATGTAACTTGAGGTATATAATGAAATAAAAAAGAAATACAAATTTCGATTTTTGTGAAAGTACAGTCAGGTTAAAAAGTCATCTCTATTTCCCATCCGTTATTTTTTTGTTACTTTTCCCACGTACTTTTAACCTAAGACGATCGTGATCAACAGAAATATACTCACTTTTTGTTGATACTCTGTAACAATCTTGTTGTATTCCTTCACTTCACGGTTGTACATTTTGAACATTCGCAGGTACAGGAGTGCTTGCACCCGCAGCCTGAAACAGAACAACGATAAAATAGTACCGGTACAGATATTTATGAACAACAAAAAGTATAGTCAGTTAGATATGGTCTTTGACAGCTAAATATATTATCAGTAAATAAAGTCAAGTAAGTTTGTATAAGTACGTTCAGCAACAAAAATTCATGAACATGTCCGGTTATGTCCAAGCTTTCAATTTACTATTTTAGGAATAATTTGACGGCAATCTAGCTTTGCGTTAAGCTAAATTGCCATTGGGTGTCATGTTCAGTTTATATCACAAGCTTTCAATTTACTGTTCTAGGCATAATTTGTCAATTTTGACTCAATTGCAATTTAGGTTTGCTTAAGGATAAATTGGCTAATCACATCATCAGGCGGTAAATATCCACTGCTTAACATCAGCCTCCCCATAGAACGCAGCAAAGAACAGTGGTTACTCGCTCTTTGCCTACCATAGGGGCGAGGAGGGATTTGTCATAATCACCTCATTAGGCAGGCGATCACAGTAGTTGGTACCTTAGCTGGTTCTCCCGAGGCATGAGGGGTGGTCCTATTTTGATGCCGGGCACCACACGGTGCAACATTCATGTTCAGTTAGTTCTTATCATATGTATCATAGAGAGAGGAGTGTTCCATACACACACAGTGCAATGTTCATTTTCAATTACTTTGTTTGTGTGTGAGACAGTGAGTGAGGAGTATCGTTTATGACTGCACCACACAGTGCAATGTCCATGTTCAGTTACTTCTTAGCATGTGTATCTGAGAAAGTGAGGAGTATCGTTGCTGACTGCACCACACGGTGTCATGCTCATGTTCATTTACTTAGCATGTGTGAGAGAGTGAGTGAAGAGTATAATTGTTGACTGTACCCCACATTGCAATGTCCATGTTCAGTTACTTCTTAGCATGTGAATTTGAGAGATTACATGAGGAGTATC
The DNA here is from genome assembly GCA_946251855.1 of Alsophila aescularia. Taxonomy (NCBI): domain Eukaryota; kingdom Metazoa; phylum Arthropoda; class Insecta; order Lepidoptera; family Geometridae; genus Alsophila; species Alsophila aescularia. Next base: position 11,949,475 of record OX276381.1, read on the forward strand.
GTTGCTGGCTGCCCCACACGGTGTAATGCTCATGTTCATTTACTTAGCATGTGTGTGTGAGAGAGTGAGTGAGGAGTATCGTTACTGATTGTACCACACAGTGCAATGTCCATGTTCAGTTACTTCTTAGAACGTGTATCTGAGAAAATGAGGAGTATCGTTGCTGACTGCACCACACGATGTAATGCTCACGTTCATTTACTTAGCACGTCTGTGAAAGAGTGAGTGAGGAGTATCGTTGCTGACTGCACCACACAGTGCAATGTCCATGTTAGCACGTGTATCTGAGAGAATAAGTGAGGAGTATCGTTGCTGACTGCAACACACGGTGTAATGCTCATGTTCATTTACTTAGCACGTGTATCTGAGAGAGTAAGTGAGGAGTATCGTTGCTGACTGCACCACACAGTCTAAAGCTCATGTTCATTTACATAACACGTGTGTGAGAGGTGGTGAGTGCGGAGTATCGTCGCACACGTACCCCAGTATGTCGAGCTTGTTGAACGTGTCGTGCGGGCTGGCGCGGAACCGCTGCGGCATGCTGTGGATGAGCTTGATGTACTCGATGGTCTCGCGGTAGATGGTGAAGGCGCCCTTGGTGTCCATCTCCAGCTCCAGCACGCGGCCGGTGAGCACAAAGCACAGCACGGACTCTAGGTACAGCATCACGCGCGTGAGCGGCTCCTGCTCGCGCTCGGCGGACGCACGCAGCCGCGTCGCCTCTTCTAAGTAGTATCTGCAAGGAGAGCGTTCGTCACGTTAGATCGTCTACATGTGTGCGTGCGCGCGGAGAGCTTGTTTTTACAGGTTGTGTATGTGTTTAGGGTAGATAACAGCGCGTGCGTGGACGGAGAGGATCGTGTCTGTAGAGGATGTGTATGTCAATGTAGGCGGGGGTATTGTATTGTATTTATTTTGGTGCATTACACACACTTAGATATGTCAAACAGTAAACAAATAATATAATAGTACAAATAGGTACAAAATGTTCAACTTATATTAAAGGTCTTTTAGGGAATACAATTCCCTTTGTGTCAAAATATATTTAATTTTACGCTTAAATGAATAAGGGGATGTGATCCTAGCAATATTCTTTCGTAATAAATTGTAATACCTAACACTATTACAGATAAAACTCTTGCACTTTTTGACGAGTCTACATTTAGACATTGCAATCCTGTCCTTGTTTTTAGTGATATATCCATGGCAACTGCCAATCATAGGTGTATTTTTAATATTATTTTGGGCGTGTACAACATTGTGGTAGACATATTCTGAATGTAAAGTAATGACTACATTCAGAAAAATGTTTTTTTTTAGTTTTTGCCATGTAATGACATGGCATTTCTTGAAATTATTTCTACAAGAAGTAAGAGCTGACATTGATAGAACTGATCTTATTGCTCTCTTCTGAAGTATGAAAATTTTGCCTACAGTTGCAATTAATCCCCAAATATTAATTCCATAGCTCATAAGACTATGGAAATATGCAAAATAGACTTGTTTCGCTGCCAGGAAACCGCATAAAGATTTTTTTACCGATAAAGATTTAAGACCGAATTTTGGAGATAGCATAGACTGCTGACGAAAGTTTAGAAGCTAATCGATCTATGTGTGTGTCCCATTTAAGTTTACTGTCTAGATACACACCAAAGAATTTGACAGTCTTAACGATTTCCACATTTTTAGCATTATAATTAACACATATTTCATCCAGACAATTCTGTGTACCAAGGGAGAATACCATAGCTTTGGTTTTCTCAACATTAAGATGTAGCCTATTCGAGTCAAACCAATCACATATAATATCAATAGATTCGTTGACTAGTCTACTGAGCTGTTTCATGTTTTTGTGAGAAAAAACAACCGATGTGTCATCTGCGTACATAACAACTGTTCCTTTATCTTTTATGCACGATGGCATGTCATTAACGTAAATATTAAATAGAAATGGGTGTCTTGTAACGAAGTCTTTTTTACAACCTTATTTCATAGTTTATCACTGTGCACTGTCCACACACATTTATCACACTTCCATTCTCAAATTCAAATAATTCTACGAAATTATCCATACCAATATATAAAAGTGAAACGTTGTCTGTTTGTTTGTTTGGGGAGCTTTCACGCGACAACTGATGGACGGATTTTGATGAAATTTGGATTGGAGATAGCTTATACCCTGGAATAAAACATAGGATACTTTTATCCCGGAAAAATGGTATGTTTCCACGGGAAAACTGTAAAAAATGTTGATTACTTGCTTTAATAAACGGTTGCCATGGATACGAAATAACAAGTATGTCAAAAAACATAAAGAGCATTGATGCTATCTACTTTTGCATTGGTTTTTAAAATCCTAGAACAAATGCTTTTTTTTCGCGATAAACAGTAGTCTGTCCGTAAACGAAGTCGCGAGCGGGAAAGCTAGTTTCAAATATTTCTAATCGTTTACGTTTTTCATTGTTTCTTGCATTCATACTTTTTACTCATTAGCTCGACTCGCTGGTTCAGACAAGACCTTCTAATTAAAATATCTAGGCTTATTCTAGGAGCACGACTTCCTCCAAGTCAGGGTGTGTACGTTTGACGTCTGTGTACGTGCATGTACGTACTTGTGGTCCCGCTCCTCATCAGACAGCGCGTCGGCCGGCAGCCGCTCGAAGTAGGAATAGTAGATGGGCGTCTGTCCCGCCGCGCCCGTCCGCTCGTGGTTGGTGGCCGCCACCGACTCCAGCTGGGAGAGAGGCACGTTTTTCAAATAGAACTTGCCAAATTAGAAAGGTTACAATACAATACTTTTGCCTTTAATCGTTCTCGCTCGCTTCGCTCGCGCCTATGTTGTGGCAACGTCTGGGTGGCTATCTTTTAACGCGATGAATTTTCTTCATACCCCACCTTTGTACGCAAAGCTGATGACGATTGAAATCTGAATCGGACTCAGACAAAGAAAAGGCGTAAGCGAAACGAGTGCAAATTATCGCTTTTTCGTTGATTAGACTGCTAACTCAAGTTACGTTGTGGTTGGGGGTTGTGCAGCGTGTGTGGCAGCAAATAGTGGAAAACAAACCATAGAAATAAACTGTTCTACATGTTCGTGTGGGTAACCACGATAGTGGCTCTCAAAGTTTGCTGCTGGTACACTCCGAAAGAGGCTTCTTAATGCAATGTTACCTGTTCCTCAGGCAGCGCCGCGCGCTTGGCCGGCGGCGCTCGACGCGGCCGCTGCAGCGCGCGCAGCGTGTCAGGCCGCAGCCGCGAGAGCGGCACGCGCACCAGCACGCGGGACTTGCGCCGCTCCGACACTGTACAAAAAACAAATAAACCGTAAAACCGTGACCGCAAGATAGTTTTAAAATCTCTCGCGACCATAAAAATTAGTGGGTTGTTTTTGCTATCAGTATATTGTTAAAAAAAGGCGCATGATAATGGTTCTTCTGAGTTTGCCGACATAGCCGGTATCATTTCAAAAACGCGAGGGATGTGAATGCGATAGTTTCAAAATAATTATAATAATGGATTTCCTGAGTAAATGTCAAAATGGCCATTAACCATTTCGGGAGTTTCTGGAGTTTCTATATTTTTAGGTATATAAATAAAAAGCTTTGTATTTGTACCCAGGGGCCGCGACACAAAGTTAGAGAAACACTCACTCAGATAACTACAACTGATGAATTTGAACAAAATAAAAATTGTACACTGACCGATGGAAGTGGCCTCCTCGAGTCGCTCGGAGCCGCGGCCCGGCTTCAGCCCCGAGCCCACGTCGGCCTCCGCGCGCACGAACCGGTCGCCCAGCGGCAGCTTGCTGTCCGGCCGCTCCAGCGCCAGCCGCTCCAGTGACAGCTTGCCGTCCGTCAGCCGGTCGATCGACAGCTTCCCGTCCGTCAACCGGTCGATCGACATCTTACTGTCGGCAGACACTTTGATCTCGCTCAGCCTGTCTATCGTGATCTCTGGCGCCCGATCGCTCGACATCTTGCCTTCGAGTCGATCGTTCGTCGGTTTGGTGTCCGCGTGTCGATCGGCCGGTTTGCCGTCCGGCGGGCGAGTCGCGGGTGTCTTGTCGAGTCGGTCGTGCAGCTTGTCGGTCAAACGCTGCGGAGTTTTGTCGAGCGACGATTTGTCAGTCAGCCGCTCCATCGACCGCCGATCCGAGGATAAGCTCCCGGACAGGCGGTCGCCGAAGGACCGGTCGCCGAGCGAGGACCGATCGCCGAGCGAGGTCCGGTCGCCGAGCGAGGTCCGGTCGCCGAGCGAGGTCCGGTCGCCGAGCGAGGTCCGGTCGCCGAGCGAGGTCCGATCGCCAAGCGAGGTCCGGTCGCCGAGCGAGGAGCGGTCGGACGTGCGGTCGCTGGACGAGCGCTCGGTGGACGTCCGGTCCGGTATCCGGTCGGCGGGCAGGCGAGGCGCGCGGTCGCGCGGCCGGTCGTGGCGGTCGTCGGAACGGCGGTGCTCGGCGCGCTCGATTGAGGCACGGTCGCGGCGGTCGTCGCGGCGGCGCGCCGGCTCGGGCGGCGGCGGCGGCGACACGCGCGCAAGCGCCTCCTCGTGCCGGTGGCGCCGCGCCGCGTCGTCGGCGCCCGGCTCGGGACGCTCCACTTCTATGATTGTGACCTGCCCCTTGCCCTTGCCTCCCTTGCCCTTCCCTCCTTTGCCGCCCTTCCCGCCGCCCTCGTCGCCTTTTTTAGGAGTGAACACCTGAAATGGACGATTGTACTTTACGTCATTGTAAACTATTTACATTTTGCAAGGCAACATTTTTGACCACCCTGCTTGAGAGCGCTAGCTAATCAAAACGAAAATGCGCTACAACCATGGTTTTACAATGAGATTCACCGTAATCGAAAATAGTTAACCGCTTACCACCAGAATACAACTGTCTCTTCACGGACTGCTGTACGTACGTATGTCGAATCATACAGTCATCAGTACATCTCTGGTTCTTCAGTACGTAGTACTATTATGTATTCTGTGCTCTGATTTCCGTTTTTTTACCTAGGGCGGCTTGAAAAACAGTCCGGTTTTCAAACCTTTCGGTTGGTTTGTTAAGTTGTTAATCCACGTCAGAAGCCCTAGGGCCTAAGGCGCTAGGACCTCTGACGTGGCTGGGATGCCCTAGGGCGAATAACTGACACTAGAGCACAGATTAAATAATGCAATTGATAGCAACCTAGACAGATCTGATGCCTTCCGAAGCGCACAGCGACGGCAAATATGCACATAACTTATTAAGTCAATGGTACGGCCGAAGATCTAACCCTGTGTCTTTGGATTGCAAAGCGCACATATATAACCGTTCGGCCGCCATCCCTCTGTTGCCGGAATACTCCTTGCAGCAAGGATACCTGGCAGAAATTCTTGGCCGAGTTCCTCACCTTGCGAAATATATGCGTCTTGGTGTCCTGCAGCGAGTGGTGGTGGAGCGGGGGCACCGGCTCGGGCTCGGGCTCCGAGTCGGGCGCGGGGTCTGGGCGCGGCGGCGAGGGCGGGCGCGGCTTGGGCGGGCGGCCGCGCTTCTTCTTGGTGGGACGCTCATCCACACGCGGGTTGGGCGGCCGCCCGCGCTTCTGTGTGGGCGTCGGCGCCGCACTAGACGGCACGCGGGGCGACGACTGTAATACAACCAACATTGTTATTAAAGAGAGGAAAACTTGGAAGAATCCTTTGTCCTATAGTGCGATTACAGGTTAAATAAAATAATAATTGAAGACGCACCGAAAAAGCCTTCCCTCCCGGTGTATTCCGTTTCCTAATGTCTTTTGATACATAAGAAACGTTATAGAATAAGAATAAATTTTATTGTATAAACTGTGTAAATAAAGGTCTTAAAATTATTTAGTAACAACAGTTTAAATCCATTTCGGACGTACAATATTTGTTTAGTTAGTACAGGCAGAACATTTAACTGACTACAGTACTAAATAATAATGATATTACAGGAACACTAACACATAAAAGGCTAGTATAATTATTAAATCGTATCAAAAAAATCGTTAAGATTATAATTAACTTTATTTAATAGCCATTCTTTTAAAGTTTTTTAAACATATTTCCATTGAGGGATTTTAAGTCTGTTGGTAAGTGATTATATATTTTAATGGCACTGATAAATGAACTTTTATAGGACAATGTATTATTAATCTGAGGAATACATATGTTATATTTATATTTGCTACGAAGATTACCCGCACGACTAGATTGTGTATTAAAAAAATAATTTGCATTATTTTTAACAAACATACAAATTTCTAGAATGTAAATCCCTGTTAAAGTAAGAAATTTCTTGTGTTTAAATATACTGCGAAGAGAATCTGTGTTTTTTAAACCATAAATACATCATAAGCAACGCTTTTGTAGAATAAATGTTGACTGTATATTAACAGAATTGCCCCAGAAGACAATGCCATAACTTAATTGAGGATATACGTAATCATAATAAGCATTGGTTGCTACAGATTTAGATGTAATACCAATCAGTATTGACAGAGCATAGCAATATTTTTTTAGATGTTATTATTTATTTTACTTAGATGAGCCTTCCAATTTAAATTTGAATCTAGAGTTACGCCTAAAAAGTTAGTTTCGTTATTAACCACTGTACCTTTATTTTTAACTTTTAACTGTAAGGTAGGCATTTTGAGGTTTTTAAACTGTATGATTTTCGTTTTCTCTATATTGACTTTAAGATTTATTAATTCTAACCAAGTTGTAACTGATTCTATTGACTTCTGATTCGAAATCGCTGTGAATATTTTCTTGAGGAATGAAAATGGTGGCGTCATCTGCAAACATAATGCAGAGACGTTGAGTGATAAGTGGTAATTCGTTAATATATAAGGAACAGAAGTGGTCCAAGAATGCTACCTTGTGGGACTCCCAGAACGACATTTTGGTAGTCAGATTGTACTTTTTCTATTGTTTTTGTATTCTTGTTATATACTTCTAGCAATGTTGTCTGACTCCTGTTACTAAGATATGACTCGAGTAATGCTAAGGCTGTTCCACGTATCCCAACTGATTCTAATTTATTCAGCAAAATTGTATGAACTACACAATCGAAGGCTTTTGAAAGATCTAAAAAGAGGGCAACACTTGTTCGTTTATAATTAATTTATTGCCAAACTTGCTTCAACATTTTGAAAATAGCTAGAGACGTATTTTTACCCTTACGAAAGCCAAATTGGTTTTCGTTGAGAATGTTGTTGGAGTCTAAAAGTGATATCATCCTGTTATATATATAGCTTTTTCGAATATTTTGGAGAAACTTGGTAATAGTGCTATTGGTCGATAGTTTCCTATGTCATTTTTAGAACCTTTTTTATGTAACGGTTTGACTAACGCTTTTTTAAGTTCATTAGGAAAACACCCAGTTTCAATCGACAAGTTAATAATGTATACGAGTGGTTCCGCAATGTAATCTATACTGTTATTTATTAGTTGCATGGAAATTTCATCATGTCCAGTACTCTTTTTATTTTTTATTTCTTTAACAATATTTTTAACTTCTTGAACAGTGACCGGGCTTAAGAACATACTCTTACAATTTTTGTTGATACATTTTTGGTTTAATGTATGGTTTGCATCTTTTGTTTTGTTGAGGTTAATAAAATAATTATTCATGGTTGAAGCTACACATAATGGACCTGAAATTTTTTCGTTGTCTCTATTTAAACATTCTATTGTAGTTTTTATTCTATTGGTTTGGGAAGTATGTTGTTTTATAATTCCCCATGTAGCCCTATTTTTATTGCCACTCCTGTTAATGTAACTGATATTAGCAATTTTTCTGGATGTGGATATTACCTTCTTTAGCGTTTTACAATTTTTTTTATAATCACTGTACTTTTCTTTGTTTTGTATTCGTTATGTAATACCCAAATTAATAATTTCCCTCTAGAATGACTTTTCATTTGTTTACATTTGTGTTCGGTGGTAAAAACTAAAAAGAAACATCGTTGGACTATTCTGATATTAATAACGTCATCATTGACTGTTACACTGCTTTCTTACTATTTCCTTCGCTTTTCTTTTTCTCTTCCCTTTTTTCATAAACCTTTTGTTGTATTTATTCTTGATACATTAAAGGAAACTCTAATGTATCCTTAGAAGATATACAATAAAACATTATCCGGACGTTAATTTTAGTTCAGAGACATATGGAGCCTTAGTTGAATTTTATTCAGTCACTTACCTTCAATTTATTTCTGTACATCGAAGAAATAGATAATCTAAATTTGGTAGCACATGGATACGATTAAAAAAAGATTGTAAAAGGTGGCAGAAGTTCCGCTTGTAGCGTGGTAGCGTGCGGAATAAGGCTGACCTACAATGAACTCTGGTGGATGGAAGATAAGGCAGGTTTTTCCTTACCGTGTGATGTGATCTCTGGTCGGTGTCATCATCGCTGGAAGCCGTGGACGTTCTGTTCGCGAGTGACCGCCGCCGCACCGACCGCGGCGATGGGGAGGAAGCTTCCGAGTCGGATAACTCCGATATTGGACTCTGCTGGAAAGAAGGTGAGGCAGGTTTTTGAATGTAGCATTAAATAGAAAAAAAAGTAGTTTGTATGTGAGCTAAATCGATCGCAGCTTTGTTGAGAACTTGAGATACGAGGGTCAAAAATCCCCACTCTTTCTTTTAAAAATGATTTATAGTGATACAAAAAAGTACAACAACTGAAATCATTTTGTTATCATTTTATTTGGAAGAAAGTTTGTTTTTTGTATATTTCATCACTATTATTTGTTTGTGTTAAGGCTTAGTTTTTGAGTTACATATACCTATGCCACAATGTTGTAAAACCGGTACGTCGCAAGGTCAGTTTAGAGCGAAACACTACTAACATTCAATTTTAGGTAATTTTAAGACACACAACTTCAAACCATTAAAATAAAAACGGCATATCTCAAACCTCAATCGCCACAGGCGCAGTTGCCAAACTTCCGTGCAGGGCTCCAACAGCTTGCCACACACCGTCCTTGAGCCTATAAAACTCATCTAGAACCTTCTTCCTATCGTGCGTCACATGGCACCTCAGACTGTCTTCGAAGTCAGTCAGACCAGAGCGTAAGTTACATTTAAGTAAGGTCAGCGTGATCCACTTTTGTTTCATGTCCATTTTGCGTTCGTTCATTATGCAGCAGAGGAGAAAGTTTAGGGCGTGCAGGATATTCTCCATTTAGTTGAACTATGTTAGTTTAAACTAATTTAATAAGTGTTAGGTTTTGGGTGAAAATGTTATGAAACTAAAGCCCGTCACTGTTATACTTTAAAATTAAGCTTTAAATAGGTACACAATATGTTTCAGTTTTAATAACAGCACCATACAAAAGTTTCAAAGACCGCTAACTCCACAAATAAAATAAAATCAGAGATTGTTTTCAAATCAGAGACACAAGTGCTCTATACACTGCGACAGAATCTAGAAGACAGAAAGAAGGTAGGTCCTGCAAACCGCTTACTCAGAACTCAGACGCCATGTACGGAGAATTGTTTATCTTTGCAAGCTGACACCTGGGAATCAGCGGAGTCGCACGTCATTCTAAATACAGATGTATCGAATTCGTACGTACTGCAGATTGCACTTGTATGGTGCATGTCTAATGCGGAACCGATGAGCTGTTCCGTTTCTTATGAATGTTTGTGATCTTCAAAGTCTGTTGCGAGATATTTGACCCGATAGAATGATAAGTTTTTATTTTTAGACGCGCCCCGCGGTTTCACCCGCGTGTATGATGATAAAACAGCGCTCTAACAAACATACACAAACTTTCTCATTTATAATTTATATGTCACTCCCGTCACAACTTTAGGAAAGATATTTCGAAAATCCCTCCTTGTTGCACCCTTACTGTTGACCAATCACTTTGACATCGAAGTGGCAATTCCCATACAAAAAAAAGTTTTTTTTTGTCCTGAATCGTGATCAAATTATCCTGTGTTAATCCAGGATATACTATCCTGGTACCTGGTAAATTTCATCCAAATCCGTTCAAGCCGTTTAAGTGTGAAGGAATGAGTAACTAACATACACACACAATACACACAAATACATAAACTTTCGCCTTTATAAATATTAGTGTGATTCGGGACAATATTGGTTTTATGGTACAATTATGGTATTTATATTAAGTTAGGTGGATATGCCATATACGTCGCTAATCTGAACGCGGCGCGGCAAGTTAACACGTGCTTGAGGCAGCATTCTAACATCAACTCACAGGCTTGCCCTTGACATCGGCGAGCACGCTCCTGAGCTCCTTCCCCGAGTCGAACGGCTGGTCGAGGGGCTGCGCGGGCGGCGGCGCGAAGTTGACGAGACTCCACGAGGAGCGCTGCGCGGGCGCCGCCGCGGCGGAGGGCGCGGGCGCGGAGGGCGCGGCCGCGGGGGCGGGCGCAGCCGCCGGCGCCGTCGACTCCGCCGAGGAAGACTCCGTCTCCGAGTCTGACTGGGAAGAACTGCCAGAGCTCGGACTCCCTGAGCCGATTGGAGAGAGTGGCCTGCGGAAGCGAAAACAAAGTTTCAAGATTCACGTTTCCATACAAACAAAGCTGTCCTACTTCACTGTTTAAACCCCATTTTTGTTTTGAAATAATAAGAAGCACAAATAAAAAAAAATAACCCCCGACCTCCCATTACAAATAAGAAGCATCTCATCAGGTTTCAAACATAAAAAACCCGCAACAAAATCGGTCCATTCGTTTAGGAGCTATGATGCTCATCTCCTCCCCTATTATAGCTAACAACCATCTCGATCACACCAGCTTTCAAACAGAAAATACCGCATCAAAATCGGTTCATTCGTTTGCGAGCTACGATGCCACAGACAGACATGGATACAGTGATACATACAATCATACATACACACCCTAAACTTATAACACCCCTATCTTTGGAGTTCGGGGGTTAAAAATCAGAAATAAGTACCAGCTGTTTTAAGTTTAGTACCAAAATCGAAAACTTGCTCTAATATAGTAAGTAAATGTGTTTGAACCACGAACATACTTTTTTAAAATTGCCATGGCATAGCCCAATTCTATACCTGAACAAAATTTGATTCCTTCTAAAACATAGCTTTTGAATTAAAGTAACGTTTGTATAGGACTCCATAGTAATGAATTCCCGTAATAGATTTCGGAAAGTGCATCGAACAGGTGGAGCCTGCCTCACTGATGAGATGAGTATAAACCAATGAAATGGCTTCATTATGACGCGATAATTTTCATACGTAATGAAGAATTTTTGCTATTGGTTGTTTTTTCCCAGCCTTCCTCCCACAACCTTGGAGGAGACAGTGATATTTTACCTCTTCCAAGCATCCTAGCAAAGTTTGATCATCGTATTTAGTAGAAAGGCACTCACGGTCCTATCCGATGCGTGGCGGCAGCGACCTCGTCTTCGCTCTCGGATAGCTCCTTGATCGGTGCCACATCCCTGAGAACAAAACCACACAATGTACACAATGTACAAGACTACATGCTCCTCTGGTGAATTCACAGCTGCAATACTTACGGGGAGACTGAACTTCTGGAGTTGGATATCCGGTTGTCCAAGCCTGGAACAGAAGAAAGAGAATATTGTAGAAAGAATAGCAGACAACGTTTTATAATAAAGTCAGAAAGATGGAACACCATATCTAAAAGGTAGTAAAACAAATAACGATTCAGTAAATTGTCTCTGACCATAATATGTCGCAAACTGCCAAACTGTCTACTGCCTACCACCTTAGATCATCTATTCGATAGCCGCAGATCTGCAATCGATCATACCTACTTTTCCTATGTAATTGAACAGCAAACTATAATTATATCAAATATCAATACAGAGAATATCTGTATAGAAAATACATTATGCTTTAAAAACAATGCGACCACCTACTTTTTGTGAAAAAATAAATGTTACTTGGTCATCAGAATCATAAAATCATTATAAAACTAAAACTGAATTATTCCATTGGGTATGACGCACCTCAAAATGGATGTGAAAGGTTTTATTTATATTACTTAAACCAGTTGATGTGAAAGAAATATCGACACCAATATATAAAAATGCAACGTTGTCTGTTTGTTTGTTTGTTTGGGGAGCTTTCCCGCGATAACAGTTCGACGGATTTTGATGAAATTTGGAATGGATCAACTGGAGCTGCAATAACACATAGGATACTTTGGAATGGATCAACTGGAGCTGCAATAACACATAGGATACTTTGGAATGGATCAACTGGAGCTGCAATAACACATAGGATACTTTTAATCATCATCATCCCTAAAGCGGATAAAAAAGCGAGACGCAGCAAGTTTTTTTTTTTTAAAACTTCCTATTACAGTGTAGCAGACTAATAATTTTAACAGACATTTAACAAAATAAAACACGCGACAAAAACAATAAAACGGCAGTTAAATTACAATTAGAAATACTCTCATCAATTAGTCGTATTGCAATCGATTCGATTACTTCAAAGCTCAAACTCTATCGCTTCGCTTGGAAAGACTAAGTTCTCGCAAAGGTCGTGAGTAGATGAAGATAGACTAAGTTCTCGCAAAGATCGTGAGTAGATGAAGATAGGCGCATTCAATTCAGTGTCATATCATCGTGCTAATACCAAATACGTATAACCTGTAACTCAACATTAGCGCAGGCCGTGCTGCGACTCGAACTTCAGTTCCGGATTCGAAGGATTTGACCCCAGTTATTTAATTCTCTAAGAATTTAGAGATCGAATAATATTACAGAGAGTTAACACGCTAATCGACAGATTGACATATTTAACTAGTGGGTGGACCTAATACAGTAAAGATAGACACAGTAACGTTACACAGTTGTTTGATTTATGGCTCAGTCTAGACCAGCGAGGGCGGGGGTCACGGTCAACGTTACGTAGCAAGTATTATCTTTACTAGACCTAAACGGATATATATTTACCTCGACGCGATATAAGCATATTCGAGATAGATAAGCTTTGTTATTTTCGGGGATCTCACTATTTGTTGGCTAGAATATTCGTGGCATTGTCTGGGAAGGAATTACCTACACTCGTTGTTGGTAAATATCAAGGGATCTTCATTGGTGGGTGCCAACTGGCAAGTAACTTCAGCTCTAACAAAAAAAGAGTGCTTTCGTATTCTTCTATATTTAATAGGTCCACATATATCTTAGTTTTCTCACAATTAATGTCGCAGACCTTAACCTTTTCGGGAACAGCTTGTTCTTTCTTTACGATTGACGTATGTGCAACGGCTGTAACTCACAAATTCATGAGTAACAAAGTCGAAATTATTTCAACCAGGCTCCGATATTTTTTGTATTTATTTGTCTTTCATTTTTATTTCTAGTCAGCATTGCGACTATGCACGACCGCTTGCAACTGACTGACTATTTTCAAGTCCAGAATCGCGGTACGATGTTTATTAGCGGCCAAACAACGCCATGTATATTAAAAATGGCGACCTAGTCGCGGCTAGATTGTCGAATTAGCCGCGCGACGAAACATGTTCACCGATTGGAAAGGCTGCAGAAACTGTTTCTGTATCCTATCTTATGCAAATAACAGCTTGACGTCGTATATCTATAGGCTTGCTCATTTTAACTACTAGCTATAGAATGCCGACGAAATGTTGCTGATATTCTGTTTTTGCATAAAATTTACAGTGGGAAAATCAGATTTACTCGAAAAAGTCAAACTCGCTGTGCAACGTTCATGCAGACGTCTCTGTAAACTAAGAATATTCAGCACTTTTTTGTGTCTACTAATTATGCCCATCACTCTCCGCTATATCGAATTTAGGTTACAATGTCATTTGACATGATCAGGAAATTTATGGAAAGTCTATTGATTCCAGTATTTTCATCTTCTTAAATTTAATATATTTTATTACAGTCTCATTACGTACAAAAATAAAAATAAATTGTTGTATGTTGTATTCACCTCGAGAAGGTCGTGCCATTTATTGTATGTGTAATTTCATTTTGAATGTTATTGTGAAACCCAAGTGCATCGCCCCAGTTTGATGGAATTATTATTAATAAATAAAAACTATCTTTAAGCTATCTTTGAGCATCTAGCCAATTTCCTTTTTGAGAATAGAGTTGTTAAACGTGACGAAGCGATCTATAGATAACGTTCACAAACTACTAAACATCTGCTGGGGTCTGAGCGGTAGTGAAAAGGAGCTCATATAAAATAAAAAAATAAACAATGGAAGGCAAATAGTACCGACTCATAATGCGTTAATGAGCTCAAAATTTAACGTCCCTCATTACTATAGAGAAGTTCCGCGAAATTCTGCTCAATTCATATCAGCACGGCGTGAGGGAGTTATGCATTTAGCATCAACTCAAGTTTCGCTCGGAGCGAAGTTTGGAATTGCCGAGAATTGAAACTAAGAAATGAAATAGCTTTTAGTGTTACACCTGCAGGCGGAGGAATCAACGGAATAGAATCTAAAATAATATTATAAGTTTTAATTGCTTAACACCTTTGTTCATTGGGAATGAAGAACCGGAAGAATGGAATTTGATGCCACGTGAGCAGGATGTATTCCGAAATATGGGCAAAGATCGCAGCAACTCATTGGGTACCCAATGACCGACAAAGGCGTCGTGGTTCGAGGTTGTCCACGGAAGCGTTGGCGCGACGACCTCAATACTTTCGAAGGAAATTTGCTTAAACTTACAGAATATCGTAGGTATGTCGTATAAAATCAAAGGTGGCCGTCTACACCAAGGTACAAATAACTATCCGCCTTTGATTGTATACGACTCAAGTGGAAGGAATTGGGTAAGAGGGGGAGCTGACTAAAATAAGTATTGTTTATTGAAAAGGACTGCGGACAGGACTATCGATTCACACTCGCGACTATTTCTACCTAGGCTTGGATTACTCTCGACTATCGATTCGTACTAGCGACTATTTCTACCTAGGCTTGGATTACTCTCGACTATCGATTCGTACTAGCGACTATTTCTTTCTAGACTCGGAGTACTCACGACTATCGATTCGTTCTCGCGACTATTTCTACCTAGGCTCGGAGTACTCACGACTATCGATTCGCACTCGCGATTATTTCTACCTAGGCACGGAGTACTCACGACTATCGGATCGTACTCACGACTATTTCTACCTAGGCTCGGAGTACTCACGACTATCGATTCGTTCTCGCGACTATTTCTACCTAAGCTCGGAGTACTCACGACTATCGATTCGTACTCGCGATTATTTCTACCTAGGCTCGGAGTACTCATCTATTCGTATTCGCGACTATTTCTACCTAGGCTCGGAATAAAAATACTCTAGTAGTATAATTCAACGGTTGCAACACAATATAATTGTTGGTTGCATGTTGACTGATTAAAAGGAAGAAGGAAAGGAGGACTGGTAAGGGAAAAATTGAGCTATATGTATGGTTTTATTTATTTTTTTCTATTCCTTCGAATCTTAATACATATTTTTAAGAACAGTCCCAATAAGCTTTCCATAACATTTTATAATATATATATTCGGGACATTTCCACACCAATTATCTAGCCCCAAACTAGGATACCCTGTGCTATGGGCACTAGATAACGGATAAACATACATAGATAAGAATATTAACATCCATGACTCGGAAACAAACATTTCTGCTCATCACACAAATGATTGCACCTTGCAGGATTCGAACCCGCGACCGTTCGATTTCGTACCTAGGATCTCTAGCCACGAAACCAACCGGTCGCCGAGTTATCACGACTAAAGTACGAAATATGTATTTATTTCCTTGACTTTGAATAATTTAACATTTGCTCAATATAAATAGTATCTTTATGTTTACAGTAAAATATTTCCTTGTGTTCAGAATAACTGAGTACATGAGTTCTTAATAGACTTTTTGTGAGCTCCATCAATTTGAAAATCATCACGCAGGACACTTATCTGCGATGACAATCTTATTTCTCCTATAACATCTCCCCATAACACATGTACCGTGATCGATCGTGACCACTTCATCGGCAGCTAGAAGTAACAAATTAGTTCTAATTTAAAGATAGTAACTGCCACACGGCCACATAGCATGTAAGCGCTGAGTGCATCTCGAGAGCCCCATGTTGACTTAGGCATGGAGAAATATAAACATTTCAAGTACTGTCGAGGGTAGAATAAGCTTCTTAGGTAGGCCTAAGAGTAGTACGCTACTGGGACGCAAGTGGCTCAATAGATTAGAACGGTTTGAATACAGACGAGTATCTAAATACCGTTAATAGTTTGAAAGAACTAAAGGGGGCTAATTTTATATCTTTAATTGTGGTTTATGTTTCGATTTCGATACGTGCAAGAAAGATCTATAGATAGATAGATAGATTATCTCTTTATTGACACCAAGAAAATAAAAGGATACAGACATAGGAAAATACTTAGATTATAGGTACAATGGGCGGTGTTATCGCTAAAAGCGATCTCTTCCAGACAACCTTTGGATGGACAGAATTGATTTAATAACAAGGACGGTGGTGTAGCAATAAATAAATATAATGTGTGAAATTAAGATTTGGAGTATAAATAGGCATAAAAAATTAAATAATATACAATACTTACATACTATAAATAAATACAATCACAATACATATTTTTATATATACATATACTTATAATAGTAAAAAAAAAAAAAAAACTATAAATACCTCCACACCAATTACCTAGCCCCAAACTAGGATACCCTGTACTATGGGCACTAGATAACGGATAAACATACATAAGATAAGAATATTACATCCATGACTCGGAAACAAACATTTCTTGCTCATCACTCACATGATTGCACCTTGCAGGATTCGAGCCCGCGACCGTTCGATTTCGTACCTAGGATCTCTAGCCACTAGACCAACCGGTCAATATCAGTTAATAGAGCATAGCATTCGCATATACGCTTGAGAAAATGAGTTGGACATTGGTACCAATTGTGATGGCTTGGCACAATGTTAACTAAAGCTTATTATGAAGCTCTGAAGTTATTGCTGTCCCTGACGTTATTATAATGTTTAAAAGTGTCAACAAATCGATTGACACTAGCAAACTATAATCTAGTCTAGTTTGTTTCAACAGAACTTGTACCATTGGCCTGTCTGTCAGTTAATTCTTGTCGGTGTCTTGTCTCCCACCTCTAAAACGATTTTTGAATAAAACACAATGTGATGGCTTGGCACAATGTTAACTAAAGCTTATTATGAAGCTCTGAAGTTATTGCTGTCATTGACACTAGCAAACTATAATCTAGTCTAGTTTGTTTCAACAGAACTTGTACCATTGGCCTGTCTGTCAGTTAATTCTTGTCGGTGTCTTGTCTCCCACCTCTAAAACGATTTTTGAATAAAACACAATGTGATGGCTTGGCACAATGTTAACTAAAGCTTATTATGAAGCTCTGAAGTTATTGCTGTCATTGACACTAGCAAACTATAATCTAGTCTAGTTTGTTTCAACAGAACTTGTACCATTGGCCTGTCTGTCAGTAATTCTTGTCGGTGTCTTGTCTCCCACCTCTAAAACGATTTTTGAATAAAACACAATGATGTGATGGCTTGGCACAATGTTAACTAAAGCTTATTATGAAGCTCTGAAGTTATTGCTGTCTCTGACGTTTTTATAATGTTTAAAAGTGTCAACAAATCGATTGACACTAGCAAACTATAATCTAGTCTAGTTTGTTTCAACAGAACTTGTACCATTGGCCTGTCTGTCAGTTAATTCTTGTCGGTGTCTTGTCTCCCACCTCTAAAACGATTTTTGAATAAAACACAATGATGTGATGGCTTGGCACAATGTTAACTAAAGCTTATTATGAAGCTCTGAAGTTATTGCTGTCCCTGACGTTTTTATAATGTTTAAAAGTGTCAACAAATCGATTGACACTAGCAAACTATAATCTAGTCTAGTTTGTTTCAACAGAACTTGTACCATTGGCCTGTCTGTCAGTTAATTCTTGTCGGTGTCTTGTCTCCCATCTCTAAAACTATTTTTGAATAAAACACATTTGTGATAAAAGATAGAAATGAAAAATATTCACTAATTTTTCCGTCTGTAGTTGGTACCAATCATATTCCTGACTGTACCCTTGTGCAGCGAGGTTAAACTTCAAATGGCCGTAAGAGCTTTGAACTCCGCTTCTATGCCCGTAATTATGCATAATGTAAACATGAGGTTTCTCACAGCAACCCCGCGAGAGGGAATTTGGCGCCGGACGCGTGAGATACTTCTGTTTGGCTTTGAATTAGACATAGTTTACATATTGACTCGTGTTTAATCTGTGAAGTAATGCATATGTAGTTTAAGTTTAACTTTGGATGCGATGATGGAAGAAATAATAATTAAGAGCATGAATGTTTTGGTAAACTAACGTACGTAGGTACTTTACCTGCTTGTATATTTTGACCTAGGTCATCTTCATTCTATAGTCCAGAATCAAATGCTTGGTCTAAGTAGAACCTAGATTATGCTTGGTCTAGGTTCTACTTAGACCAAACATTTGGTTATGGACTATATATATGTTTATATATCAATACTTATAGTAAAGCAATAGGAACGAAATAGTCTGTACAAAGAACATAATTTGAAAAAAAATATGGTTTAGGGTACTTAAAATAAGTTACTGAACAAGAATATAACATTTTTTTTAAATCATGTCTCTATTTGTTTGTTAGTTTGCCTGTATGTTTGTTCGAGCGTCACGTAAAAACTACTGGACCGAATTCGATACGGTTTTCACTGTTGGATAGCTTAGGGTTTGACTTGAAAAACTGGTATACTTCGTATCTCAATCCGATCTGTAGAAGCCGAGCAATCGATAAAAGCTTTTTGACGGCTGAAGGGATTTTGATCAAATGTTGGTATTTTAGGTCTTAGAATAGTAGATACGTAGAGTACTTTTAACCAAGACAAATTAACACGCGTGCGAAGCCGTGCATCAGCTAGTATGTATATAACTATATGTTTTATTCCTCTTCTAAGACTAAACATTTAAATCGCACCGGCCGGAAACATATTTATCTCTAACGTTAAAAGTTTAAGCGAAATCACTTTAAAATGTAGTAGCAACTGGTTAATATTCAATACTCTACATAATTTTAGACCGTAAGCAATGACCTTCAACTCTAGGTATAATTTCTTGTAGACCGCGTAATGGCCGAAGCAACCCTGCGAAGTCGCCGGTTGTACAGTCGTGCGACCGAGTCTTGAGGT
Source organism: Alsophila aescularia (assembly GCA_946251855.1). NCBI lineage: Eukaryota > Metazoa > Arthropoda > Insecta > Lepidoptera > Geometridae > Alsophila > Alsophila aescularia. Next base: position 11,968,686 of record OX276381.1, read on the forward strand.
CAACGGCCCCAGGGGTGACACCTGTGTGATGCGGTCGCCGCTAGAACAGACGCTTTTTTGGCAATGACAGCCTAATATCTCCAACTTGTAATACCTACTGCATTGTAGCCGATTAACTTGAAGCTTGGTTGAAATGTAATGGAGGCAGAATAGAGATAACAGAGCAGAAGAAAAGCTAATATTATAAAAAACGACTTCCAATGCAATAATATCAACTCAAAAGAAAGAAATAAAACTGTGTTTGGAGGCCTGTGCAAAGCCACGACAACTTAAGTAAGTACTTACTTTGGGTAAAAAATACAAAAAAATGCTGTTTGAAGTCGTTTTTTTATTTTTTATTAGTTATTTCTTAATTTTTAGTTTCGTTAAAGTAGGACTAAGAAATTTCGCTAAGAAGAAAACCCTAATGGAAACAATTATAAGTCCATATCTTTTAAAACTACTGAACAGATTTTGATGAAATTTGTACTATTCCAATACTGAAAATATTACAAAAAGAATAAATGCAATCAGACATGTGGTTACTGAGAAATACGTGGACAAACATACAAACGACCAGGTTTTATTAAGATACACACATACACTAACTGAAATTATATGAATATTACGCATTTTGGCAGCATGTAATCTTCATAATGTCCATCCCATCCATACAATACTAAAGTTAGACAAACAAAATAGGAATGGTTTAGTGTAATGGTAGGCCTCTTGTCGCGCAAGTCTGCCTTGAGAAGTATCACACCTTAGTCAGATATTCAATCGCCAAGCAGTAGTGTATAAACATTTCGGTTTCGGTTTCAAGGGCAATGTTTCCAGCGAAATTGCTGGGCAATGAGACTTAAAAACCAATGTCTCAGAGTGACGAGCGCAGTGCAGTGACGCGCAAGACTTTGTAACCGAAGTTCGGGGTGGCACTGCAACTGTTATGTGCTGGCGTGACGCTTACCATCAGGAGAGCGACATGCTCGTCTCGTCATACAATCAATAAAAAAAAAGCTAACTAATCTTAACAAAACCTAATTGCTTAATGTTCCTCCAAAAACAACCGTTTCACCCTTTTCGTTGTCCCACAAACGTTACGTAAGCTTAGCTAATAAATTGACCAAGCCGCTGTCCCACATGCGTTTCGGAAGCTAAGCTAAGCTCTAAACACATTAGTCGTGTTCCAAGCGACACACGCTCCGTCGACGCGTTAACTTGCGTAATGACCACCCACGTTTGTAAGCCCGCGTACACAATATAAATGTAATGCAAGAGGAAATAAGCTTAAACACAAGTAGGGCTTGAAAACTAAAACTGCGCTGTTTGTTTATTAAGTCATACTCTTTGGTAAATAAATTAAAAATGCAAGACTGAAAACTTAATTTGAGTAAAACACCTCTCTTTCAATTTTCAATCAATGTTTGGTTATTCCCACTGTTTCGAGTCTCTCTGTTTCTACTTCATTGCCCCAGCCCTCGGCCGATAAAAGTAGAGTTGGAAAGAAAAGTGAGTATTAATAATATCAGACTCATACTATTATCGAACTTCATGTAGTTTATGATTGCCTGGTAGAACGGGTACGTGAAGCACGAATGCTTCATGGTTATGCTTAGAATTGCGAACTAAACAAAGAGTATGTAGGTTGGCTATACATTTTATGAAATGTTTTTAAATTATCATAAAAATAGTTGACCATGAGATAGGAATAGGTAAAGACAGTTATTCTATACCTTGAGTAGAGCTCTGAGTCCTGTGTCTACCGCTTTATAAACTCGGCTGTTCTGGATCTATCTATCTGTAACGAAGTTTATCTTTGTATGTTTTTCCTGGCTACAAAAAGGGTACTCTATCTAGAAAGCTCTTCGGTCAGGAAAACCAAAGCAATATTGCTCAACGCTCATTTGTTACAAATATAGTATTTAACCTATCACCTGCTACATGGATTTGGATCACAACCGATCAACCGTGCCGTTTACGGCCGCCCATATCTGTCCGGGCAAGCCATAACTGTCCGCGCAAGTATGGAAATACAGGCCGCGATGCCTGTGCATTAGTGTGATGCCTATTATGTATTCCTTGGTTATGTCGGCGGATGAGGACAGGCTGGTTTCAGCGCATAGATGCCGTTTTAGTATATTTATGTATATCGACATTATGATTATTGAAACGTAGATGCGAGATAATATAAGATTAGATACATAAGCTACCGATAATGTTGGATCCAGACCAAGAGAACGAGTGCGAACGAAGGCTACCGTGCGAAAGCGAACAAATCAATGTGGACGACTTAACGAAAGCGAGCGAGAGCCAGCGTGTAGGCCTTCGTTCGCATTTGGCCGTGCTCCGCCGCGTGTCGGTACATCAAAGGGATTATAGCGAGCGAGCGCGTGCGGTGTGTACGAACGGGCGAATGCTCATTCTGCAGCGACCGTTGCACGAACGGACGTCTCGCGCATACATTTTTAGGAAGGTTCATTCTTGTCGTTTAGTAAGTATGGAATGGTCGAATGAAAATCTTCTGAGGTTCATAGAGCTTTATAAGCATATTTTAATATAACAGCAGTAATAAATGTTATTATAATGTAATTTCCCCATACGGAGCAAAAAACTACTCTTTCAGCATTTTTTCCCCAAATATTTTGTAACTACATATTCCTTATTTGGGTAATTATCATATACGTAAATAAAGTGTGATTTTTATATAAATAAAAAAATTGTCGAAAATATTGTTTGTTTGTTTTTTGGGTGCGCCGCTTATAACTTAATTGTATTAGGCATAAATATAACCTTAATTGATCAGTTTTTTTAAATATTTTAAATGTCACTGTACGTGTACATCGTTTTCTAACAAAAAGTACAATTAAATAAAGAAACGAATCTTTAGCTGTTTAATTCACTAAAAAAACATAGTTTTAGGCAGCCATCTTGTCTCAGCCCAGTTTTCGTGTGTTAATGCAAGGGTCTGTGGAGCTACATTTATTAAAAGTAATTTGTTAACAAAATCGGCAAGCATAACGTGTCTCAACTGTGAATGTTCTGGCAAGGGTATGTAAACCTCTAACTTAAATTCCTGATAACATGAGTGGCGTATTGTAGTACAGTTTCTTCCTAAATTATATTAATCACATGGTGTTTATTTTTAGTTATAAAATGGCGGTAACAACGTCAAAATGTCACGTCCATAGTTGTCACTGTGACTACGGTTGTGACATTTTTAATAGTTTTGGTTTTGGTTTGTGTAAGTAATGGTCAGTTCCGTAGTCGAGATGTCACATCAGTATTACATATAATAATTAGTTTACTCTTTTTTAAGGATGTCCAGTGCATAAATAAAACTAAAAAAAAAAAGTTTATACATTTTTGATAATTACCCATTTAACGATCTATTTATTAACATTTACATTGAAATAAAACACCATTACCACCCTAGCAACAACGCGCAACACTACATCATTTTAAAATGATTTATGACACATTAAACATTTTCACCAGTTCCTCGGACTTGGACCACATAAATTAGGTGCAATGCGAAAAAGTCACAATCGGAGTGGTGTTTGTGTAGAACGTGTCAGTAGTGTTAAGTATTGTTATCTCATTCACGCTACAGACTGCTTATGTTTATATCTGATGCACACGAAGCACGACAGTGACAATGTAGCTGTGTTTGCCTGTAGTAGTAGTATCTAGTCCAGCTTTTGTTTATTTGGTTTTAAAACGTGCCGTAAGCCCTTTAACTAGATCTATGTCATAGTGATATTGTCTTTTTGTTTCCCCAAAGATTACCCAAACATATAATTTTTCCCTAAAATGGGGAAAAAATCCCCCAATCTGGACACCCTGATTCGCCGTGGTTCGCCGATTGTCGCCGGGTTCACACGCGTTCACTTAGTGTGGACACTACGAAAAAACCGAGCGAGCGAGCGGTACTAATCGGCGAATCCCAGTCGTTTGCCTTCGCTTGCTCTCGTTCTCTTGGTGTGGACCCTCCATAAGTGAGGAGAGACGATTAATTGAAATAACTTTTACATTATGTTTTGCTTTGATTATAAGAAAGGCAAGTATAAAAAATAGACAACAAAAAAGAAAACTAGTTAAAAGAAATAAAATCAATTAATCATATGTATAAGATTCTCCACAACACAGTTATTGGAGACTAGAAAGGTCTCATGGCAAATTAACAATCAAAAACATTTGCGCATCGCACAAGTATTTCTTCTCTTTTTCCCCATCTACAATAAGCCGCAAGACACTTAAAAGCAAACCAGTTCCGACTGTTATTCTAGTGCGAAGCAAATCACCTCGGTACTTGTATAGTTACACCGCTAGTGCCGTTACCGTGAACTCAAGTGGATCTAAATGATGAGAATCGGTCATGTAAGTAACGCATTGCCACGAGTCACATACAAAGAGTCGACACGCATGACAGACAGAGGCGGTGGACTCGCATAATGACCTGCCAGCACCTCACTTGTACAAATACCATGCACTTGTAAGAGATCATGTTTAGAACAGTGACGAATACTAAAAATAATTGAGAAATTTGTTTGAGGAAGAAGATTAACGTTGGAGCCACTGAGCAATCATATCAAACATTGAAGAATACTAGAAATAATTGAGGGATTTCTTTGAGGAAGAGGATAAGTGTTGGCGCAACTGAGCAATCATATCAAACAGTGACGAATACTTGAAATAATTGAAGGATTTGTTTGAGGAAGAGGATTAACGTTAGCGCCACTGATCAATCATATCAAACATTGACGAATACTAGAAATAATTGAGGGATTTGTTTGAGGAACAGGATTAACGTTGGCACCACTGAGCAATCATATCAAACATTGACGAATACTAGAAATAATTGAGGGATTTGTTTGAGGAACAGGATTAACGTTGGCACCACTGAGCAAATATATCAAACATTGATGAATACTAGAAATAATTGAGGGATTTGTTTGAGGAAGAGGATTAACGTTGGCGCCACTGAGCAATCATATCAAACATTGACGAATACTAGAAATAATTGAGGGATTTATTTGAGGAACAGGATTAACGTTGGCGACACTGAGCAATCATATCAAAATGTCTTGTAAAGTTTATGGTAAAATAACATTTTAAAGTAAAACAACATAAATCAGACAATTGCGAAGTTCCTTGCCTAACCGATATATTTAATAAGCACTGAAAAATAAGTTAAATCGGGATACAGCTCATGATTAGAAATATATTTTTGCGTGTATAGATACATTTTGGGGATTGAAATGGTTTGAAATGGTTCGTATAAATATAGAACAGTGCGCGCCGCTAACTGGGTTGGCGCACTCTTGCTTAGGTTTACATAATATTAATGTAGTACTATTATTTATATATTACCTACATTTTTACGCATAACTTTAATTAGTAAATTATGTTATAAAATTAGTATAGGTACATTTTTACTCTTTGTTCAGAATTGTAAATATTTGATGAAATCTGCTGTGATGTCGCGGACGTGACGTGACAACAAAAAATCATTGTTTTGTATTTTTTTTAATTATTGGTTGATGTTCTCAAAATACACATTGTTCTGATTTGTAATTATAGATTTTGAAAGGCAAATAAATTGAGTTATTTTTAAACATTTACAAAGGCACAAAATTTAGGGGTTCGCTTTAGAAAAACAAACTTGGAAGTAAATGGAAGAAATGAGTCCAAAGAAATTGAAGTCAAATGCGCAAAAAAGGGTTTTAAGATTTACAGTTTTTGGACCTTTTTCGTGTTTCTTTGTTCTTACTGTGACCAATTAGTTCCAAATTCGAGTCGGCAAGCATTGGGGAAGTTATCTCCATATTCTTTACTAAAGATGTTTGTATTTTGTGTTGCTGTCCTGTCAACAGTGTCAACTGTCACCAGACTGTTGTGCAATTGTGTTGAATACATTGAAAACGTTTGTTTTATGACCGTTTGTAGAAAGCATATTGTTTTGGAGAATCGTCATAAACGTGTATTATTTGCCTGTACTGAGTTATGATCATTGTTAGGACCGCCGAACGTCAGGATCTGTAGCAGACTACTGTTATATTTGGTTAGAGCTATTTTTCAGATTTGAGAATAAATAGATTTACCATTTGTTAGGCTAACATTCGTTCATTGGCGGCTCAAGTTTTTTTAAATTAGTAATTACTAGCTAGTAGCTACTATATAAACCCGTGGCACGTTTATTACTACGAATAATAATAGGTTTATCAGCTTCAGCGGTTAGGCTGTGCATTGTCTGTCATGTCACTCAATCAGTCAGTACTTACAGATTAGATTTACTATCAATTTTAATTAGTATCCAAACAGAAACTTGTGATTTATCGGCGTCGATATCAGAACATTAAACAGCCTAATTGATAGCGTTATCGAAGACATTTCGCTTACAAGTTGGCCATAAGTGTCGAGATAAATGATTGTTTCACACTAAAATGATAATTTCGGTCAATGTATACTGGGAATTTAGATAAACATATACAAGTTTAAGAAACATTTAATAAATATATTCCAAGAAGGAATCTTAATGTAATTAGGCGATGACGTATCATCATATGGCAAGTCCATATTAATATTAATTATAATATTCAATACAAAGTTGAAATACAGACACACACATTAAAGGCAGTTTATTATAGAATTAGAAAATTTTAAAAATTTCTCAAATCCCCCCCTCCCCCCTACCCACCACCTCCCACTCCAAGCCCCTAATAATTAAAAACTCCCATAAAATTCTCCTGTTTCTTTTTTTTTACTTTTTCTTATTCTGTACAATTAAGAACACAAGTACACAACAAAAAAAAAAATTCAAATCGGTAGAGACGACTATTGTTTTTTATATATCATATACCTATACATTTTACTTAGGTGTGTGCGATGCGGCATGCGGCAGTGGGGTAGTTAGTAGAATAGGAAGTGAAACAATATGTGCTTTTAGGATCAAAAGGGTTATCAAAATTGGCACAGCTTCGCGAAAGGTCAATAAATCATTACACGTTATTTGTGTTGACTGAAAAATATTTAATTAGAAGCGGTTAAATTCGCGGGACAATGCGCCAATAAATAAAGGGGCGATAGGATCGGCGCATGCGCACGCAGCGGACGCCGCGCTCTGCATTTATAATCGGACTTCCAGCGAATACTGGATTTTATTTGTTCTTGAAAGGAAGTGAGGCAATCAATTTACTTCTTAAAACCTCCAGTCAGGTGATGTCATTTCGTTTGTATTCGATCAAACTTAGCGCATCGATTAAAATACTACAAAAACTTATAATCTTTAAAGCTACACGATCTCGGCAGGGTTTTGCCGGATGGGGTGGTTTAATTTTCGTAATATGTTTATAGGTAAAAAACAATTGGCCAAGGGACTTCGTTTCAATGACTACAGCAAGTCGTATTCACGGATATCCGCGGTTGTGGCTCTGTTCTACTTAATAACCAATTTTTGTTTGTCCTATCAGCATTATTCACATAAGACATAAGCATTTGTTAAATATCAAAAAGTGGAATACTTGCACACACTGGAATACATTTGCAACTGCCATCCTTCCACTTTGACCTTCAACCTTTGGCAATAAGATTCAAATTACATCCGCAAAAAAATTGTCGACTATTCGATGCTGAGACGTCAGAAACGTCGGTCGTCCACGAAAACTTAGCAATGTAAATGTTTATGACTTACTCGTATAGTAAGTAACACAATCGTACCTAATATCAAGTGATTCCCCAGCAAAACATCTCCACAATCGATCAGCTGCTGCAACAGTGTCATCCGGTTCTGATAACCGAAATCCGACGTGAGCAATCCCAACATTATCACTTTTTACGAACACTTGTCGCTTGAATACCACTTTTTGACACTTACACACTTTTTTGACAATTCACAACACATTGTTCAGCAAGGGTGCGTACTTTTCCGCTATGTCTTGTATACTATCCCACAACTTATCGGTTATAACTGGATCATCAACTCTTAACTTAACACATTCGTAGTTTTCCGCTAGTGTTGTATTACTATCGCACAACTTATCGGTTATAACTGAAACATCAAGTCTAACTTAACACATGTTGTGTTTTGGCGCGAAGGAAGGAGCAGATGCGCTCGCGCCGGCCGTCTGCGGCACACAACTGCGCGTTTGGTTTCTTCCGAAAGCTATTACAGTACAGGGAGACAGGTGATGACAAAGGAGCCTGTGCCACAGAATAAATAATTGTACCCCGTGCTTCCCCTTTTTTATCGATTGAATAGGAATGGAAAGGTTTATCGTTATAAGATTGATATTTATACATTGATATTTTCATTGATTGCTTCGTTTAAATCATGAAAATATAAAACAGTAAACCCAACAAAAAAATAAACTGATAATATCCGGTTCCGTTCTTTTATTGTTATCAATCAATAACTCTTTATTGTTGACAAAGTAAAAAGAAATAATTAAAAAAAAAGTTACTTATACAAAAGGTACAATGGGCGGTTTTAACGCTCATCAATACCATCATGTGGTCATGAGAGTTTCTTACAATGTTCTAAATAGTTTTTATTGTCTAAGTAATAAATATTATCGATATTTTTCGAAGTTCCCTCCCTAATTCCCACCCTATCAATCTACTAGTTTGACGATTGGTCGGCCGACTTAGCGCGGATTCTATTCTAAAGGGAGATTAGGGGGCTATGAACTAAGCAAGCCCGCGTGGCCTGCAAGTGCAGTGACGATCAATTTTAATGGCGGAATCAAATTCGGTCACGCTCCGTGGGCAAGTTTATTGAATTGCGTTCGTCGTTCATTCATAGCTTGTGTAAAAAGACAGGAAGTTATAAATTTGGACGAACCTTCAGCATCTTTGAGAAGTAAACGATCATACAGTTATAGGGAGGTACTTATGTATGTATGACTTTTAAAGCCTTCTACAAATCTCAAGAGACGAAACAGAGATAGAAACCAAATAGAACATGATGCATGTTTATACAAAATATATATCTTCAAGACATAAACACGCGATAAGAAGTAAAGCTGACGATATTGTAGTAAGAGTTATTATCAATATTTCAGTACAAACATCCTCATTCAAAGGCATTCAAAACAATTGGGATCTACAAGATGTACAGTCGCCGACAAGTCACAAAAAAAACGAGTTCTATCGACTCCTGCTACCCTGTCTATAGATCACTAGTTACTAGGTAGGTATGTCGGTACTATTTTACGAGAAGTATATGCACTGCCAATGGGTACGTGCTCGGGTGCACGCTCCCCCACCCCCGCCGTACACGGCCGGCTATTATTACTCGCGCCGAATGAAGGGGGTTGAATCGGGGTTTGATTATTCTCACTAGCATCAACATGTTTGCTTTGCATCGATTTCGTCAGACGACTGTGCAATCTTCGCATGCTAGACTGGTTTTTATGAGATATTTATAATATCATGGATAAGACACAATCCGATAAACAATGAGCACCTCGCTTGAACAGTCGAGACGTCTTCGAGTAAACGACCGCGTAAAGTACAACGCAGAAGTCACAAGCACGCGTCTACTACGAACTCGCGGCGCGTTTATTTATTTTAGTCGTACGCACGTGGGTACAGTCGCGGTCGGAGTGGCGCGCGCGCGGAGTGCAGAGTGATTAACGTCGCGACGCACCGACGCTCGCGAGTGTACTGACCGCGAGTCATTCGGACGCGCGACTCGATGCACTATGTGCATAAGCGTTAGAATAACATGGATACACGATCGATGTTTATTTGATTTAATAATTATGGGAACCGGGGCTCATCAGTTTTTTGTATAGTGGTGATTGCCCTTGAGTACAACAGGTCGTCGTTCATTAATCTGAAAATATAACACTTCTTTTTAAAGTTATAATTTCATTTCATCCAAATTTTGTTAGCGAATAATCTTACTTAGTCATAAACATCATTGTCTACTACTTTAATATTAAAGATCTCGAGCCTGTTTAATCTCCAGAAGTTACTTAGACCCAGATTGCTCTATCTCGGCTGTCCAGTGCGCTGAAAATTTTATGAGATGAATCCGTAACCCTAAACAGCCCAATGTGGCAATTTGCTGTCGCTCCTTGGGGATATAAATATTTCATCCACAGAATAGGTGTTAAACATCGACAGTATACGCAAGTAGCAATAATACGGTGATGCACGCGGCAACTGCTCTATTTCGGTACCAAGCAAGCATTCTAAATATTCAGACTATTCATCACTCTCAAGTTACAAATTAATAGCGGATATCGAAAAACATTTTCCGTCACAGAAAATACGTCGATTGAATATTCATGTCCGTAATTGATCTGCGATCAAGTCGACAGGTCAAAGATAAAAGTCAGGTGGTCCTTAGTATTCTTCTCAGAAGGTTGTTATTAAGCTGCTATCTAGGCAGCAATGGTTTGTTAGACGGATGCGTTGAACTCTAGAAAGCTTTCAGAACTCCATTCGGAGATTGAGATTGAGACATTACTGATAATCCGAAAGATTAAAATAGGTCTCCCAAAATATATAGCAATTAAAGCTAAGCGCTCAGTACTGCGTAATTTTTAAAGTGGCCATTTTGTACGAAGACTCGAAAATATACGACAGTGGAAAGCACCAAGGGTGAAGTTCCGAACGAAGACAAAAGATTCACGAGCCCTTAGAAACAAGGCCAACGGAAGCCTTTCAATTACAGCCCTATCCCTGTCTGACACCGAAATGCTGTGACAATTTAACTTTTTTACCTGCAAACCTTACCCTTGTCAGATAATTATACTCGTAGCGGAATTTATAATAATTATACGTACTCGCTATTTGAAAGCTATATATTCTATATAAATATACATGGCATTAAAATCGTAGTAAATTATGTAAGAATAGTTATTCTAATTAAACACGTTCATAACCAAGCGTATCACAATAGCTACCTAATATTACACGTGTCGCTACAATGTGGATCTAAGGTTGCAGAGAGCTCAAACGTTGAATAACGAGAACCCAAGTAGTTTCAAAGGTTTCTATTGTGAACAAAATTCTAAATACGGATCAAATTAAGTCTAAAATTTTACCCAATAGCAGCCGCAAAACCAGAGGCGAAAAGTTTGCCAAAGGGGAAAATTACTTCTCCGTTCCTGAGGTTGGCTTAGCGGAACGATTTTGATTGAATGTTTTTGGAATAATTAATGAAACAATTGAATGCAAATTATAGTCAAATGCGCAAATAAACTGAAAGCTTTGAACAATCAAAATGGCGGATAGTTGAGCAAGCATCTCGTTGTGAATGTAGAGGCTATTACTTTAAGATGCGGACGTCTGCGTATTCACATCTCACATCGACCGTGTGGTGTATAAAATTATTAAACGGGCAGTGTTGGCAGTCAGTGGACCGTGAGATATAATTTTAGTTCGTAATTATTAGGATCGCGTACCTACCACAAACTAACACAACGGTCTCCACGACTTCCGTTCACAAGTAGAAAAATCATACTAAAGTCGATTGTTTTATAAAGGTAATGGTCCATCCATATTAACGCTGTCGGTCATCAACAATGGGAGGGGGTGGCCAATTTCGCAGGAGCGTAGCCAAATCACTACCCTAAAATTAATATAACACTGCAAAATTGAATAGGGCACTACTCTCGCATTCGGCCTTTAATTGATATGCATATCTAACTTCGCCAAATTGGCACTGACCCTGTAAACGCTGTCAAGTGAGATAGCCCTCGCAACTCGCAACCGAGGCCACCACGGAATAGATTAGCAAGCCACTGAAATCAGTCGTCTTTCATACGTACGTAGCTCCCCTCCAATTATTGTTCAAAACCATGCGAATACGAACAAGTACGGATGTTAATTGTTTATATACTACCAATACACATTTAGTCGGGTAGGTAGTATTTTTATTGTATTACGCGTGCAGTATTCACCTTGCGCCCCTCATCCGGAGTTTAGAAGGGGATAGAACAAGGTCAATAGAAAACTTCGAGATTGGGGTACCGTAGTATAGAAATATAAATTATAACAGCTTTATATTTCGTTAGCAATTGGGGGCTTATCGTGAGAAAAAGGGTTTGCATTCGACGCCGGAACATCTATCTAGATTAAGGTTAGAAGATGACTTACAAACTCAAACCAGTAAATAGGGCAATTGTAAATTTAAGGGCCCTGGCCCGAAATTCCTCTAAAAACTTGAAACAAAGAGGACCCGTAAACTTCACGGATAATACATCACAAGAGCAATCAGTAAACAAGATCCGGCCTCTTTTGATCCTGTTGGAGTCTACAAGTAACAACGCAATAGAGTACACATCTAAGTACATTTATTTAACTTCGAGTAACGAAAGGAATTAATTTGAACCCTGTAAACGACCGGCAGGTGTGAAAAAACAGCAATACAAAATGTCTACTAGTCAAGCTCATAATTTTTTTCAAAATTCTGTTATAAAGTCAAAAGGGGCTTTGAAACCGAGAACGTTTAGACCCCCGTAAAATCAACTAAAAAGCGGAGAAGAGCAGTGACAAACACGAACGAGAAAAAAATTTGCTCTCGACTGGGATACAGTGCGACGCCTCGCCTTCAGCTTTCAGACGCCATTATATCAACCGTATTAACCGGGGAATATCCCACAACAACCGACCATCGGGTAATCTGAAGTAAAACCTCATGACAATACTGTTAAGTTGAATTTCCATCGTGTTCTTGATGTCCTTTACAGTTTGAATCGGTAGCTGGCGGCGTGAATGCTGGAAAAGTAGCTCCTTACGGAAAACAATAGAGTATTAAATTGATTGCGCGGTAACGTGTAGTTAAGTCGTTTTTGCGGGAATCGACAGTACAGAGGGCGATAGGCGTCCTTGTGGATTGGAATCGTCTTTCATATTGAAGCTTAGAAAGATCGAACAAAGAGAAGTGCACGATACGAGATTGTTTGTATGTTTTGATTCCGGCCCGGTTGCTTTCAGATTTATTTTATTTCCATACAATTACTGCCAATTATGCAGCAGCCCTATTCAGATTTTCGCTTGCCCGTAGATTATTTAGACACATTTGATAGACGGGATAGACAACTTAAAGACTGGATCGATATCGATCGATCCTTCATAGATTGTGGAGGCGAACTTTGGCTCCAACGAGCGTTTAACTTTAATAGGCACTATCCTGTTTTGTAATTATACAAAAATGACTTTAAAATGTCTAAAAATGTAAATAAAGAACAACCTATTTTACAAACTTCATCCGCCTCGCATCTATTTCCATACCAAACCGAAACGTTCCCAAGAACAGTACTACCATTATGACTCAATCTGATCTAAGCTCATATAATTTCCTCCGCCCACGAGCCTGGCCTGGCCGTGGCAACCACAGACCACCAACAAGATCCGAAACATCCGAAACGGAGAAACTTAAGGACATTGCGCTACACAGCCGAGTATTTGGGCCAATATGTTGGGCCAACACTGTAGTTTTTCTCAAGAATCTCAAGTGTCTAAATGCTAATACTTAGGGTATTAGAATAATAATAAATAAATAATTAATTAGGGATAAGAATGTCTGTCGTAACATACAATATGTTAATTAGAACTTCTCAAAACTATTTGTACGAAAGAAGTGTTGAAAATAATCCTAATTGTGCTGAGAAGGGTAACCTTATTCTTGCTGATTCAGGCGATTATAGGCTCTAAACAGCCCAAACGATTGGCTCCAACGTGTGGTTATTGCGTTAGGGACGGACGCGGGCGGGTTCCCGCAAGGAAGTACAGGGGGCAGGGCACACGCGTGCTGCATTCTAATGCCTTGTCCCGTATTCCGTGGCGACCTCCATCAACCGCTGGTACTACTGTTGGTTTTCGAACGTCGGCATCAAAATTTTACATTTTTATGTTGATTTGCTCAAAAAAACTAGCAAGCCTGTCAGTAGACGCATATGATGTGTGTAATGTCTGACATCTCACCTTGGTATTAAGTAACATTAACATACTCTAGCACCGCGCGCGCTCATTGGTCAACTGTGAATCAGCAACTTTATCTGATCTATCTGATCTTACTTTTCGTCAAAAAATCGTATGTCTTGATAGCTCAGTTGGGAACCGTTCAGCTGATAGTCTGAAGTACCAGAGTTCTATTCCCAATTGAAGTGTCTATATAGTACAAAAAAAAAAGTGACGGTTTCTAGCTTGATAACACCGCGCGCGCTCATTGGTCAAATCAAATAAGGCACGCTTCCCCGGCTTCCTATTACACTTCCTGTTACACATTGTCTAACACTTTTCACGAAATCACTCCCATTGATTTTAGGAAAGCAAACGGAAAGATATTAAAAATTAAAAAATCTTGTATTGAATGAGTGAAATGCATCAGTTTTATATTGCTGCGCCCCGCAGTATCATGATGATGGAAAGTATCTGTATTATTCCAGTACCTAAATACCAAGTTTCATTAAAATCCTTAAAGCCGTTTTAGCAAAGGCTGGATTGGTATAGTTACCAATATACATACTAACACACACATAAACCTATTTATAATATTATTAGGATGGATCTTATCCATGCTATGGATAACATACGGTAACAAAGGAAATACAATTCTGATGATAGTTACGAATTCCACAATAGGTATAAAAGACATATTTACTTACAAGTCTGGCTTTTCAGATATTAAAATTAAATTTTGTTTGTTTAAATTTAAATATGTAAATAATAAATTAGAGCTCCCTATGTGTCTTTATAAAAGCTTTTATTTAACTTGCAATGTATGTACACATGTATGTTTAGGTGTAATCTTGCGAGCAAGCAGTTATCCTACGGAGTTAAATTTTCACATGTTGGCTCAGTTCCGATGACAATGCATTGTTACTGTAAGCATGACCTGAATCGACATCCATGATTAGCTCTAGATAAAGGAACTCTTCAACGGTCAACAGCACAGACACGACATTTTGTGTAAAATGTATTATTATCGTGTTGGCTATCGCCAGTTTTAAGTTTTACCATGACATGGTTGTTGCACTCAGGGTTGGGTCCTGACTAGGGAACTTCTCAACGCTTAACATCACAGACACGAAATATTATGTACGCATTCAATTATGATAGTCCGTTCTAAGTTTTACCATGACATGGCTACGGCATAAAAGATTTTCTTTCAATGTTTTTTAATTCACTTATTAAGAGTTATTTTGGCTCAATTTTATTACTTTGATTTTTGTCGATAACGACAGTGTTCTAACAGTTCGAGAACATGAAGTAACACATAGGGAGGCCACATTACGATACACGTTTTATCACCGACTCAGTCGTCCGTACGCGACTGTGCCCGTTCTAATATTCTTCGTACAGCCACAGTGTAAATAACAGTACGTACGGCGTACAGCCCTCGCTTCCACGTACCTCATGGCCCCCTGTCTCATAGAGTAAGTTCCGTCCTGCGTTTCACACGGTGCGCGTTAATAATATAATGAGGGACTCTGTGTGCCCTGGCTGGATAGCTATAGTTGAATGACAGGGAATTAACGTATTTGAGGCGAAATGATTTTAGGCGACATCTGTGGGTTGGTTGTGGAACTAAGCGAAAGTGTACGCTCCTAGATGGCGTTATAGGTACATTTCTGTCGAATAACGTGTTTCAAATGAAACAAGTTTGTACGTCTCATCTAAAATAATAAAGTTCATGCGCTCATTTTAAATCAAAGTAAATAAAAAACGTTTAAAGAATAGGTTTTATGCAGTAGCCATGGCTTCATGGTGAAACTTAGAACGAGCTATCACAATTTAATGCGTATACAACATTTCGTGTCTGTGCTGTAAACCGTTCAGGAGTTACCTAGTCAGGACACTGAGAACACTGAGTGCAGAAACCATGTCATGGTACAACTTAAAATCACCTATCATAATAAAATGCGTACACAAAATTTCGTGTCTGAGCTGTTGACCGTTGAAGAGTTAATTCCATCTGGAAACCATATCATGGTAAAATTTAAAACCGGCTATCATAATAAAATGCGTACACCATTTCATGTCTGTGCTGTAAACCGTTCAGGAGTTACCTAGTCAGGAGCCAACACTGAGTGCAGAAACCATGTCATGGTACAACTTAAAATCGGCTATCATAATAAAATGCGTACACAAAATTTCGTATCTGTGGTGTTGACCGTTGAAGAATTCCTTTATCTGGAGCTAATCCTAGATGTACATTCAGGTGATGCTTACCATAAAAATGCATTGTTATCTGAACTGAACCAACAAGTCAAAATTCAACTCCGTAGAATAAGAAGAAGTGTTCTAATTCAGCTTGCAAGTTTGACCTAAACATACATATATATATATATATATATATATATATATATATATATATATATATATATACAAACATTGGAAATTAAATAAAAGCTTCTAATAAACCAATTAGTAACTTAATCTTAAGTAAAACACAGAACAATCTTGACCTTTACCTAATCGTTACTCACACAACCTACATGTTTCAACTAACATAAGTACTATACTATACGCCCGGGCGTAATCCCACATACAGTGGATGTAATGGACGCTGTATCCAAAGTCCGTATTTAGGCTACCTTTTACGTAACAAATAAGGTAGAAACACGTAGGGCCCGCGCCTAGCGAAATGATTTCCCACCCGAGTACCTTTGTTTCAAAACATTCGCCAAAGTGGTAATAAGGACCGAGATATACAAACAATCAAGTAGAGACACTTCGAGCACAGATTAGGTACCTTTAAGATTTAAGTGTACTCAGAGAAATAACAACACGATTACACGAATTAACGTACCAATAAGAATTATACATACGTATTACATAGTAATCATTGTACACCGCATTGGTGCGTCTACGGTGTTATTATGTGTCATAATCTATACTTATAATAAAGAAATAATAACGAAAATGACTGAACAACGAAGATAATTAAAAAAAATATGATAATTTTTTTAAATCATGTCTGTCTGTTTGTTTGTCTGTATGTTTGTTCGCGCATCACGTAAATACTACTGGACCGATTGCGATGCGGTTTTCACTGTTGGATAGCTTAGGGTTTGACTTAAAAACTGGGGTACTTGGTTAATCCGATGATTAGATGCCGAGCAATCGATAAGAAACTATTTGACGACCGAACAAATTTTTAAGAAATGTAGTTTTTGGTCCTGGAATAACACGTATGCGCTACTTTTATATGAAATAACCACGCGGGCAAAGCTGCGGGTACGGCTAGTATTTTTTTTTATCCCAGCCCTATTTCAATGATTGTGGAACATCTCATTGGCACTTATAATTTTTTGCAATATGTATGTAACTGTTTACGTAAAAAGAAATGAAAAAAATATAAAATTTAAAAAATTTGATCCCAAATATTTTCATGGTACCTACTCTCTTTTTCAAGAGGCGTATTTCCGAAGCACCGGTGGAGTCAGAAGAGTATTTATTTTCTTTTCCTGTGCGTGATTCAACTCTCGAGTCGGCAAACTATAGGGAAATTTCCTCATAAAACTTAAGGTATAGATAGTTTACCTAATTTATTGAAGAAGAAAATAATGTTCTTTTTATTAAATAGACCAATAATATATTTATAATGTTTAATTATATTTTTCTTTTACAGGTGACATAAATAATTTTTGACTAAAAGGGCAATATAATAATGTTGCCTAATTATAATTAAAGTTTTTGAATTTTATTATTTGTTGCTCTTGTACGATTGAACTCCACCGATGTAAATGAAATCATTTTTAAAACAAAATTATTCTAAACTTCAAATATTAACAAACTACCAACTAAAAATACCGAAATAAAACATAATTATTCTAAACTTCAAATATTAACAAACTACCAACTAAAAAAACCCAAAATATAAAACATAATTATTCTAAACTTCAAATATTAACAAACTACCAACTAAAAATACCGAAATATAAAATATAATTATTCTAAACTTCAAATATTAACAAACTACCAACTAGTCGGTGGCTTTTTGTATTTTTTTTGTGTTTTAGTTTCACTGTTTTATTTTTTTAATTATGTTAACCTAGTTATAATGTTAACCTAGTTGCTCTAGAATGTGTGAATGTGAATGACGTGACGAAGACGCTCGCATGGGATACCAAAGGAATTAACATCAATGGTGTCCACTTGTCGCATCTGAGATTTGCAGATGACCTCATCATATTTGCCGAGACCCTGGAAGATCTCCAAGACATGTTGTACCTTAGCAGTGCCTCTTTAGCTGTAGGCCTGAGGATGAACATGTCCAAAACGAAAGTCATGACCAACATCTCCACCGTCACGAATCCTGCCCTGATAGTAGGAACCGGGAGGTTGGAGGTGGTGGATCATTACACGTACCTTGGACATAGTTTATCCTTTGGCAAAGAGCACCAAAATAGGGAGATCTCCAGACGGATACAGCTCGGATGGGCGGCATTTGGTACCCTGGACGATGTCCTCAAATCGAAGACCATTCCACAATGCCTGAAGACCCGTCTCTATAACCAGTGTATCCTACCCACCATGACGTATAGTGCCGAGACATGGAAGCTGCGCTCTCAAAGGAAGCTGTGTACAGACTAGGAGTTTCACAAAGGGCCATGGAGCGAGCCATGCTCGGCATCAAATTACTGGACCGCATTCCTAATGTCGAAATCTGACGTCGAACGAAAGTTCGAGACATTAGGAAAAGTATCATGGAACTAAAATGGAATTGGGCGGGACACATGACTAGGCGAGGTGATGGCAAGTGGAGCAAAGTCTTTGACCGAGTGGCAACCAAGAACTGGCAAGAGGAAGGTTGGACGTCCAGCGGCGCGATGGGTTGATGATCTCGTCAGGGTGGAGGGAAAGACATGGATGAGGTTATCATCCGATCGAAAGGCGTGGCAACAGCGAAAGGAGGCCTATACCCAGCAGTGGGTAGCGTAGTGGCTGTAAATGATGATGATGATGATGAGTTGTAATGTAACCCGCATTGCTCATATTTCGGCAAATACCTCAGTCCGAAAAATGGGTATATTTAAAAACAGCGCTGCGGACACATGAAAATGTGAACGCAGCACAAGCTGAAGATACCCAATTGCCCTATTGTCGTCGATGTTTGTAGCTGGACGCATATTTATATTTTTTCTATTGTACTTTCATATAATGGATTATTATGTATTTATGATAGTGGCAATAAATTAATTTTTCATTTCATTTTAATTTTAAATTTCTAGAGTCCTCAGACTGTGAACTGTCATGGACTCTATATTATTAAGGACGTTCATCATTAGCTAGACACACTAGCACAAAATACTAATATTACTAATGTAACTCTACTGAGATTCTGGGAAAGGATTCCTTCTTGTGTTGATCTAATTACATATAAAGGGTATTTTCTAAATAAGAGTGCCTAACATACAATTCAGACGTGCTCTACATCGGACGGACAACATTTTTAAGCAAGCACATAAATTCATCACCTGACATCCATACCAAAAGTGAAACGTTGTCTGTTTGTTTGTTTGTTTGGGGAGCCTTCACGCGATAACGGCTGGACGGATTTTGATGAAATTTAGAATGGTGATAGCTTTATACCCTGGAATAAAACATAGGATACTTTTTATCCCGGAAAATTGTAAGTTTCTACGGGATAACTGGAAAAATGTTGATTACTCACTGTAAGTAACGGTTGCCATCACAGAATGGTCTGTGGTTGTCATGGAAACGAAATAACAAGTCTGTCAAAAAACATCAAGAGTGGTACTATACCTACTTTTGCATTGGTAAAAAGATGTTTTTTTCGCGATAAACAGTAGTCTGCGCGTACGTAGTCGCGGGCGGGAAAACTAGTTACAAAATAAGACCTACATACATATCTGCTATAGCTAGTACGTTTGCAGAGCTACCGCCCGCGCCTAGTCAATGGAGACCTGCGGAATATTTAAAGAGGTGGAACTAAGTACTTTCTCCGGTCTGCTGACAAGCAAAGTGTGATCCTCTCGTACCGTACCGCTCTTTAATAGATTCAATCGCAAGTTATAAGAAATGTGAAATTGTAAATGGGATTTTTGAATATAAAATGGAAAATGTAGCACTTTAAAGCGCATATCGGCCTTATTTTCTTTTTTTTAATTATTCGTGGCAAGGGTCAGTTATTTCGCTGGCTGCATGTGACACGCTGCCCTTCAAACTGCTCACATATTTTTCAACTTTCGGCGGAAAATTAGAAGAACAACTTTACTTAACAAATCTTTGATATTCTTGCTGTGGTTAAAACATGGTGCTGCGAGCTCCAGTGCTCATATTCTAACGCACTTTTTGCACGACTCAGGGACCGCGGAAGTGGGGGGCAGAGGGGGCCAAATTAAACGGGGGGTGCCGCGCACTCTCCAAATTTATTATCTGGTAAAGGTTTCTCTGTGGTATACTTCACAGAGTTTTGTTTTTTCCTTAAATGAAAAAGCGCTTGTACGTAAGAAAAATTGCCAGAGAAAGCACAGCATAAGAATATTTTTTATCACGCTTTTATTAGTTCCATCTGGAATATTTGAACGTATTTTCATCAACTTGATCCAATTTGAACTGAAACTTTGCATGCACACTTACAAGGAGCGATGATCATCCCGAGAAGGAAACTCTTTTTTTTTGAAAAAAAAAAAACATTATGGCGTTTGCATGGCTCCATTTTCAAATGCGAAAAAAAACATAAAATTTTACAATATGGGTATCAAATTGAATGCCTTGATGAGCACATTCCAACAATATATAATTTATTGGCATAAACACTTTTTTGTTCGTTTTATGGCAGAGCAATCGTGTTTTTTTCTCTTACTTTGATGATGTACTTGTTTATGCAAGTATTTCACCGCGATCTCACCTGATGATAATAGAAGATGCGGCCGAAGATAGAACATGCCTAGCATATACCTGTTAACAGCTGAAGACACTCAGATTGTATTTGTCGGGAATAAGCAAGCTGGTATTCCATACCTTGGCTGTTCGCTTACTTACTAGTACAATGGTCGTGACGTTACTACCTTCGGATCTACTCCTCATTTAACATTCAGCCGGTGGTACCCCCCCAGTGCCAGCTTGGCCAATAATCTAAATTGGTGCGCATCAATATAAAGGTACTGGGGTAGTGGTGGCTAGTACTCGTACCTCGACGGTGGCGAACTAGTGTCTGTTTTCGAAATAGACACAGATAAGGCAGGCGGGTCTAAGCTATGGGCTTCTGCTCTGATACATATCGGATAAAGCTGTTTCCGAAGTGTTTTCGTTTCGATAGAGCTGTGGAGTCGAACGTTTGCGAGAACTGATTGGTTTTAAAATGGAAAGGGTTGGTTTGATGCGAGAATTTTGAGAATAAGGAATCAATACTTTAATTGACTTTAGGTATATTTAGGTAGGATAGTATTGAAGCTTTGGTAATTGAACTTACAGGAAAACGTCGTGAGGTAACCGGCATATCAAAGAACCACAAAATTCAAGGATATTGGACATCCACCAACCCCATAGACAACTGCATATTACTCCGTACTCTAGACAGGCTGTTGACGAACGTCGCCATGAGCGCATTTGATTATCGCCATTTTGTCGCTGATAGCAGTAGTTTGTCAGTAGTGAGCGTCCACGGAACTACCGTAATTGTACTAGATATTATATATTCTGTGACTAACGTTAGGAGTTGAGACAATGACAATTTTAGTTCCATGGACCCTCGGTGGGGGCGCTTTGAATCAGCACAGACGAAAGTACGGCAAAGCAAATCCAAACAGATCAGTGACCAACCCGAACTAGAACAACGTGGTGGAATACTCTTTCTATATCTCTCTCTC
Source organism: Alsophila aescularia (assembly GCA_946251855.1). NCBI lineage: Eukaryota > Metazoa > Arthropoda > Insecta > Lepidoptera > Geometridae > Alsophila > Alsophila aescularia. The sequence continues at coordinate 11,990,462 of OX276381.1, forward strand.
TCTCTCTCTGTCTAAGAAGGCCTGTATCTCAGGCCGAAGATGACGATGGATCATCTAATTCTTATTATTAGCAAGATAATCTGTTCTGATCATCATTTATGTCAATAATTCAAAATTGATTTTGAACTTAGGTTTCCTTCAAAACAAAACAGAACATTTATGCAGACAAAGGAACCTCAGACAAGATGTCCCATAAAAATTGTCACCCCTTTTTGACGGCAGCGCCAAGGCAGCATAATGTAGGTGCTGTACCTCAAAATCGGCTTGCAAACGATCGCTCAATCGCTTCCTCAGAATTACAAATGTGCACAGTCAAAACCGTAGTATTGTGTATGTCTGTGTGGGTACAACGTATTAAAGTCACGGCCCGCAGCTGGGGTGAGGTGAGCAGGGCGGGCGGCCGGAGGTCCTGCAACTTCCAACTCCACCGTATAGATGCCGCAGTAAATCTAAATTGGCGTATCGTCGACAAGATCGGCAGAAATACAAAAAGTAAACTTGTCAAGTTTTTTAACCGTTCTTATTGACAAGTAATAGATTCTAGCATCCTTTGCCTCGGTGTATCGAGAGTCGACAGCATGTCTAGAAAACTCGCCGTCGCCGTCGGGAGGAAACGGGGTCGTATCGAATGAAACCCCACTTTTCTTTAACTTCTCAATTCCCGGCAACTCGGGGCTTCCGCCTTCGCAAACTATTTCGAACTGCTTTTAATATGTTAGTTACGTTTATTAATGAAACATTAATGTGCGTTTTTTTCATAAAGGCGCATCGTATTGTTATCAAGTCAAGAGCTGTTTTGTTGCTTTTCAAAGTCTTAATTGCGGCTAAGAACACTGTCTATTGATATAATATTATTTCTTTTACCATTTCAAATTAAACATGAGCCGAGAACGAATCAAACTAGTACTAATTGATAATAGTACTAGTTTTGAGCGAAGGTAACCTATATGGTATACTAGCGACTTGGAATCCAACGATATAGGGTTCGGTCCTCGCCTCCGCACCAATGACTTTTCTAAGTTATGTGCGGATTTCCATCGCTTCGTGCTCCGGAGGGCACGTTAAGACGTCGGGCCCGGCTGTTGTTGATTAATAGCAGTCGGTATGTGTGGCCCGAGGGCCTCTGTATGGTAGCCATGTCAGAGGCCCTCGGGCGGCTTGACAAACTGACGCCAGAGGTCAGCACTATCTCATCCGACAAGCAAGTAATACCGACTCATATCTGAGAGGTCTAATAGATGACATGACATTTTAAAAGTTGCTTTAAGTATTAGACATAGTGCGATTACGAAACATAACAAGCCACAAGCGACCTAAAAGGAGCGATAGTACAGTTTTTACGTGGTATCCAGAATTTAATTAGTTAATTACATTGCAAACATAAGTGGTAATTAACCCATGATATTAACGCGGCAGGCGGTTTAGCAACTAGGTAGGTTCCCTCAGTCGTGAAACGCGCATTAATTAAGAGTTGGCACAAGATAAGCAACTTTGTTATTGAATAAGTCCATTTGGCGAGCGAAATTAACAAACCTAGCCGGGAGCGGCCGTAGTCTTTTTGCCGTAGCGGTTGAGTGAGCTCAATGCAGGCAAGTTATCTATCTCGTTTTTTTCTCGGATTACATATTGTTCACGGACTACATTAAGATTATCAATTTGATTAAAGTGTTCTTTGGAACTGCGATGCCTTCTATGGTACAAAGTCACTGATCGGAATTTTCATACAAACATTTTACTACATAATAATAATAAATAATAACGTAGTAACAATAATTGTAATCAGTTAAATGAGTATGTACAAAGTCAAAGTATTTATTATAAATAGGCAAAAAAAAACAACACTTTTACAAGTCATAACTTAACATCTCATGAACAATGAGAAAAATATAAATTATTATAAATAGATGTAATCAATACCTACTAAGTATGCTTTGAGTTTGAAAAGGAAAATTCCATTACATGTGCCGACTCAAAGTTAAGTCACACACAGAAAAAGGAAATAAATACCCTTCTGACTCTACCGGTGCTTCAGAAATACGCCCGTTACAGAAGAGAGCACCAATAAACTACGTGGATGTAAATTTCTCAATTTTTCCATTTTTGATTATTCACAATAATGTACCTTAGTTAAACTCTGTCCCCCACACTAGGTGACTTTATCGTGAAGTCACAGTGTTCTCCTTTCTTTCTTTTTTTGTCCAGGGTATATGCTGTTTGTCAATGACTGACCTGTACAGCGTCACCGGTGGGGCTCAACTATTACTTTAAGATCTTGAACTGACTTCTAAATACAAGGAAGATTATTTTTTAATTTATTCAACTAATTATGGGAAGTTTCCTTTAAAATAAAAACATTTTATTTTATTTAAATCAAAGGCTCATGACCAGGTCAGCCACCAGACCCGACACTCCTTTCTTCAAAACCCTTCCTTCTTAAAGAAATAGATAAGTAAAAATATATAAAAAAAACTGGTTCAGTTGCTTTTGAGTGGGAAGCGGAAGGCTGCTCCATAGGTTACCTAGTACATAGGATTCGGCCAAAGTGACTCGTGACGTCACATCGCATACTATACGACCCGCGAGTAATTTTGGTTTCAAAAAGGCTGCAGCAGGGGCCTAATTCTCTAATTTTAAGACGCCAATTCCACCCCAATTCCACGCCGCCTGCGTGGAATTTGTTCGTGATTCCATGTAGGCAGCGTGGAATCGACGTGGAATTCGCGTGGAATAGGCGTGAGTGGTCATACAGAATCCAGGCCCAGATGTGGAATTACTGCGTCATTTTTCAAGTTATTTAAATAATTCTTTCATCAGGCTTCATTGCAAACTTAGTTGGTTTTAATAAGCATACAAGAAAAAAATGGAATCTTCCCCATTAGGAATAAACTTCTGATCGGGCGGTTCTTAAAAACTCCAATATGTATATCTCTTACTTATGTGTTAATTTACACTTTGTTTTCAGTACTAGGTCTATAACCATGTTTTTCCTACTTTCAAAGCCCACGTGATGGTAACGCCATCCGAATGAAAAGTTTCGCGGCCGTTTTGAAAGTTATCGCGAGGATTAATAACCGTCCCGGAACCGGCTCGGAGCACTCGGATACGATATCAAATGGACTGTGGAAAAGCTTAACAGTTTTGAGCATATTGTTGGCGATTTATTGCCATGGTTCTGTAGTTAAACCGTAGTTTGGTGGCTAGAGACATCAACCGAAGGAGTAATCAAAAGTTTGCTCATTTGTTTCGCTGTAGATCTTGTAGTAGACTAGTATTTTAATTAATAATAAACACGTCAGGAATATTAATAGTAATTATTTCAACTGTTAGAGAAATCTACACGTTTATCCGGAAAGACCAGAATTAAAAATAACTATCAACATCTGCCTTATCTTATTTTAATTGTACACTAGCTGTACCCGAGGCTTTGCCCGCGTGGTCATTTTATTTATAAGAAGCCCATACGTGTTATTCCAGGACCAAAAGAACCTATAAAGTACAATATACTACATTTCTTCAAAATTTATCAACCGTCAAAAAGTTTTTATCTATTGCTCGGTATCTAATCATTGGATAAAGATACCAAGTACCCCAGTTTTTATATCAAACCCCTAAGCTATCTAAAAAGGCTAAATCGCATCGCATTCGGTCCAGTTTTTACGTGATGCGCGAACAGACATACAAACAAACTAACAAACAAACAGACAGACAGACAGACACGAAATATAAAAAAAATATATTCTTGTTCAGTAGCTTATTAGTACCCTAGACCTAGACATTTTTTTTTATTATCTTCATTGTACAGACTTGTTCGTTCTTATTGCTTTATTATAAGTATAGAAACGCAATATGATCATATTCATATTCATCTTTCGAATATTCTCTATATACCTTGCGTCAATTAATTTACGTTAGCGAGTCTGCCAGTTACAAAACACAAGTGACATCACAAACAAAGCTGCAGTCCAGCCACGCCAGTCGGTCTACGGCCATTCGTTTTAATTGAATTATATATATTAATTATATAAACGCCGCCGCTGGCCATCGATGCACAGTATTCTGATTTTATGGAAATTGGTAACTAAATATCATCCGCAGCTGAAAAAAATATTAAAACTGCAAATCGCGATGGTTCGGCAGAAATTACGACTATTAGCGTTAGTGGATATACGATAGTCTATTATATATAATATTATACTATTTTTAAGTAAAATCTGTCACTACAGAAAACCGTATTTTTCAATAAGGTATGAGGAAATTTACCATCGCTTAAGTATTTTAATTATTATTTCATTATTTTGACAACCGCTAATAACCACTTACATATATTTATAATTTTTGATAAAAAAAAATTAATAGCTTCCCCCACACCTCTCTTTAATAATCGCAATAATTAAAAAGAACGAAATTAGGAATTAGGATAGTACATAAAAAGCTGATAGGAAAAGTGATTATTGGCGGATCCGATATTAATTAATTTGACACTTCACAAAACAGAAACACTGAAATTAAAAATACTACCTTTATTGGTACCCGAAAGTTGTACGGGAAATTCCGGAAATCGTGCTACTAGCCCATCCACCTTAACAGTGCCACTTTCACATAAAATCCTTAGGCCTACTTGCACGAAAACAAAACAAAGTACTTACGAGTATATAGACCAAAAAATATTGTTATCTCTTTCGCACTACTGTCTGCGTATATCTCTCTATCCTATACTTGTCTTAAATTTTTAGCCCGGAGACTAGACACTAGCCCGGGGCTAAGATAGCTGTGCAAGTGGGCCAAAGGCAATTAGGTGAACAGTGGTTCACCCACTTTCACGCTCGTTACCAGAAATCGATAAAAGAAGTAAAAAATCGATTAACCACGCAAACGTTTGTAACGCAGAATTTCACATTCAGAAAACTCCATTACAAATTTCATCACAAAACGATTCCCGGGAAGCTTGTACCGCAACGATATGGAACATCGAAAATCCTTAACTTCATCACGATGTCAGCTTGGCAGCCACCTGAGTGGTGCGGAGTTACAAACTTGGCACTATAAAAGTTCAGATTTATATGCATTGGACGAGCGTACCATAAACCTAAGCTCTGTAGGTACAGCTTGGCGCATATGAGGCGCCCCGCGTAGAAGCAAGAGATAAGAAACAAGGAGAAGACGTTTATTGTGCACAAACATACGTGACAACATAAAGAAGAAATACACACTTACATGAAAGTAACATAAATAATTAGTTTCTCAACTAAATACATTTCATTTCTACTAACTACATATAATTTAATAGTAACATACTGTTGCGCACAAAAAAGAGCAAGCTCCGTATATTTTATGGTGCGAGTAAAAGTCTCGCAGCGCTGGTTTTCAATTTGATACATAATTTTTAGTCATATGCAGGTAGTTATATTAATGTGTTTATTTCCAATCTCAATTATTTATATCTATCTATCATCTATATCCATACCAATATATAAAAGTGAAACGTTGTCTGTTTGTTTGTTTGGGGAGCTTTCACGTGATAACGGCTGGACGGATTTTGATGAAATTTAGAATGGAGATAGCTGGAATAAAACATAGGATACTTTTTTCCCGAAACATTGTAAGTTTCCACGGGATAACTGGAAAATGTTGATTACTCACTGTAAAGAACGGTTGTCATCACAGAATGGTATGTGCAAAGAGAATATAATCACTACGTTTAGGTATGTGGTTGCCATAGAAACGAAATAACAATCCTGTCAAAAAAAAAAAAAAACTTTGTCAAAAAACATAAACCGCATTGGTGCTATACCTTCTTTTGCATTGGTTTTTAATATCCTAGAAGAAAATAGGATGCTTTTTATCGCGATAAACAGTAGTCCGCGCGGACGAAGTCGCGGGCGGGAAAACTAGTAGTTATATAAAAATCTAACGTTATTTCATAATGATGCCAAATCTTAACCCATGAGATAAAACAAACAGATTAATTTAAAAAACATGATTCACTAGGGGTTCTTCCGAAAGTATTCTACTTTCAACAACGTTGGTCATTGACTTTCAATTCGAGTCCTTCACTTCGTTACAGTTTAATAGACACACTCACTCGGTCCTAAACAAATGTAAATAAAGATTTTTAATCAAAAAACGCCATTGTGTTGTATCTTTTATTCAAAGACACTTGTAGACCTACAATAGACCCTTCAGATTTGCTTCCGGCGCGAAATTTTTTAGAGAACGTTCGCTTTACGATCGGAGGTCTACCAAGATCTAATATAGTGTAAACTGATATTATATTAGTGTATAGATATCTAAACAGTATTGTTTCTAATTACAGGTACATATAAATCAGCATAAAATATGAATATTAATGAAAGTGACACGTTGGTAATCCTTTAGGCATATTGTATCGACAGAAAGTGACGCGATGATAATCTACCAGGAAAATTGCATCTGCAGAAAGTGACACGTTTGTAATCCTTCAGGTATATTGTATCGACAGAAACAGACGAGATGATAATTTACCAGGCAAATTGCATCGACAGAAAGTGACGAGATGATTTTATTCAGGCATATTGCATCGACACAGGATGACCAGATGATAAATCAATAAAACTATAATGATCGTAGCCCGACACGCATAAAAACAACTCACCCACATGATCCGACACGTTTCACGATCAAATATTTCCAAAGCTTGTAATTTCAAAGTATTTTAATAATTAATTTTCGATCATTCCGCCGTGGAATACTAAACGAGTTTTATATTATGCTCGACAACTTCATCTGTGCTGTCTTTTTCTTTATTTCCCTCAGAGTGCAGGGTTTTCTAATTTTTCGATTTTATTTGTGAATGACTTATTTATTTTGTACGAATGAATTTTTTGAACGTAAAAAACTTTATACTGCGATACGCAATGGAATTACATTCCCATAGACATAGATTCAATTCCTACAAAAAATATTACACCAGTAATTGCTGAGCATGCACTAATGTAATGAGTTTAAATGATTTGTTAATAATTGCAAAGTTAACGTGAATTGTTCATTTTCTCCCTCCTAACTGAGGAGAGGCTAGGTTCGGCCGAAACTCCCCCATTTTATGCTCCCTTAATTAATGGTCATCCTATAATAATGGACGGCCGGTTAGTGTTGCTTTACGACCCTAGTTCTAAAGTTGTAGTTACACCTAGGAAACGATCTGTGACGGTAACGCCAACAACCAAGTTTTCCGTTTCAAAAGTTCTTTTGGCTCGTTGACTCTAAACTTATAATGCTGTAAACCTCGCCCCGAATTGGTATACTATTAGTAATTCTGTGCTGAGACTTTGCGATAAACAATGTTTTCACAAATTGACTTGTGACTCAAAATCTACGAATTCTTAAATGTAAAAAACCACGAAGCCCTTTACCCTACTTGACCTGTCTCACTTTGACATTGATTACACACAAATACCGAGCGAGCGTTTTTTGTACAAATTTTGTTTTTTGTTTATTTTTTGTCGGCACTACATTAGCTTGTTTTGGGAATATTTACAACTGAAGCGGATAAATGCGTAATTTTTAAGTTAGAGGGAATCCATTAAATGCTACAATTGAATAAGCATCGGAATTACTTTTATCAAATATCATTTGGGTATTTTGTTGTTTGAGTACTTTTTTAATAAGCCAATCAATCATGAGTAGATTAATAAAAAATAAAACTATACTTATAATAAAACAGTAAGTAACAAAAAGTATGTACAACGAAGATAATTGAAAAAATAATGTTCTAGGGGACTTAAAATAAGCCACTGAACAAGAATAAAAGTTTTTAAAAATTGTGTCTGTCTGTTTGTCTGCTTGTATGTTCGCGCATCACGTAAATCTATTGGACCGATTGTGATGCGGTTTTCACTGTTAGCTAAACGTACGTTGTACATGAATGTTGGTTTATCAGGATAGCTTAAAATGAACAAAATAAAAATATGTAGCTTACTTCCGCCAAAACTGTAAGTCAGACAAATGATAAATGGTAAAATTAACACAAGTAAAACCCCACGCTAAACAAAACCCTATCCAAAATTGAACTAATGAAAAATATAAATGAAATGAAAGCTAAGGCCTGGAGGCCAGAAAAAACACTTATATACAAGTTTTTTATTGTGTATATATATAAATATATATATACACAATAAAAAACTTGGGGGTTTTTTACTAATCAAACCCTACCCAAATACAAGTATCGTAACACTTATATATTGATGTTTGTTTGTTTGTTTGTTTGTCGTATGAGGTAGTGCTGGCCTCTGACGTCAGAGTTTGTCAAGCCGCCCGAGGGCCTCTGACATAGCTTAACGACTGCTATTAATCAATAACAGCCGGGACCGACAGCCCTCCGAAGCACGGAGCGATGGATAACCGCACATAACTTAGAAAAGTCATTGGTGCGGGGCCTAGGTTTTGAACCCGGTATCGTTGGATTCTAATTTGCACTATAGAACCGTTAGGCCACCATCGCTCTATATATTGATATATATATATAATATAAAAACACAATAAAAAACATATACCTCGATCCAAATACCAAACGTCTGACATCAATACGACACGTGTTTCGCCTCTGCACGAGCCATCTTCGGGTGATGTTGACTCGTCGAGTGCTGGACTGTCAGTCCAAAAAGTAAAAAGTGTGAAGTAAGCTACATATTTTTATTTTGTTCATTTTAAATATGGATTTCCGCAAAGTAACGCCTGAATCTATCAATTATAGGATAGCTTAACTTTAGACTTTAATCTGGTGTAATTTGTATCGAATCCGAGAAATCGATAAGAATCTATTTGACCCCTTAACTAATTTTGATGAAATGCAGTACGAGTATATACCTATAGATATTGTATTTTAAAGATCCTTTTGGTCCTAGAATAACACATAGGTTACTGTTAACCCACAGAAATGACCACGCGGGCAAGCTGCGGGCACAGCTAGTAATATTATATTATCTTTTGAAACAATTTAATATGATAAGGTCTCAAAGATGCATCAGCCGCAAAGATAACAAGGTAATAAAATGGTTCCAGTTGTTTATGATGTTATGTTCAACGAAATTGTCATTTTATTGACAGCATACTATAAAAGTCGTCAAAGTTATAGCCGTTCGTGCACTCTGGTATAGCCACCTATAGCAAGCTCTAGATTAAAAATGTTCGATAATGTATTCATTGAGGCATTAATGAGTTTATTACAAAATTAAACATTTGTATGCTAATCTATACTAATATTATAAAGAGAAAAGATTTGTTTTTTGTATGTATGTTTGTTTGTAATGCTTAAACTCAAAAAATACTTAAACGATTATAAAAATGTTTCACTGATAGAAAGCTGCTAATAGCCTATGTCCACTATTCCAGATGGACATAGGCTACTTTTTTACTTTTTACTTTTTTTTTTCGTTATATAAAGTCTTTCCGATCGCTTTTCTGAAATGTATGGGCGTGATTTCGTGAAAAGTGTAAACAATGTGTAACCGGAAGTGTAATAGGAAGCCGGGGAAGCGCGTGCTATTTGATTTGACCAATGAGCGCGAGCGGTGCTACAAGTATCAAGTTATAAGCCATCACATATTTTTTTATAGTGCAAAATGTAAATACTTTTGTTGGGAATAGAACTCCGCTACTTCCAACTGACGGCCAAGCGGTCTCCCACTGAGTCGAGCAAGCTACACTATTCCAGATGGAAATAGGCTGCTTTTGCCCCGAGTAAATGCAAAGTGCGATAACGGGAAAACTACGGGCGGAGCCGTAGGGCGGAGCAGATATTCTTTCATTGATAGAAAGCTACACTATTCCAGATGGACAAAGGCTGCTTTTGCACCGGGTAAATGCAAAGTGCGATAACGGGAAAACTACGGGCGGAGCCGTAGGGCGGAGCAGATATTCTTTCATTGATAGAAAGCTACACTATTCCAGATGGACAAAGGCTGCTTTTGCACCGGGTAAATGCAAAGTGCGATAACGGGAAAACTACGGGCGGAGCCGTAGGGCGGAGCAGATATTCTTTCATTGATAGAAAGCTACACTATTCCAGATGGACAAAGGCTGCTTTTGCACCGGGAAAATGCAAAGTGCGATAACGGGAAAACTACGGGCGGAGCCGTAGGGCGAAGCAGCTATTCTTTCACTGACAGAAAGTTACACTATTCCAGATGACATAGGCTACACTTTCTCCGGGAAAATGCAAAGTGGGATAACGGGAAAAATTAGGGCGGAGTCGTAGGGCAGAGCAGCTAGTCTAAGATATCAGTAAAACTGACAAATACTATATTCCTACGTAGTTATACCATTACTGTAATTTATTCGACAGTGCATAAATGTTTCGCCTGCTGTTCTCAAGTTAAACGCAGAAAACAATTAAGCCCTCGAATGCAGTAACTACACAGTTTTATAACTACAACTTCACACAGGTACGCTAGCAATATAGCAAGAACCAATAGAAACGCTGCAATAGCACAGCATAAATAATAGTTCTAAGCAATAGGTTTAATCCTTCTGACAACAATATTAGCAAATTTTAATGATGCACAGCGCGATTACGCGATGTGTGAATGATAATGATAATACAACACATGGGACAACTAATGTTATCCTACTAACTGTGACGCGGTTTTGTCCCCGTTATCATTTCTCGGGGTTAAAAGTTACCTATGTGTTATTCCAGGACCATAAAGTACAAAATATCAAATATTGTTCAGCCGTCAAATAGTTTTTTATCGATTGCTCGGCCTCTACTCATCGGATTGAGATACCAAATACACAAGTTTTTAAGTCAAAACCTAATCCATCCAAAATAGAAAACCGCATCGCAATCGGTCCAGTAGTCTTTACGTAACGCGCGTAATAACAAACACAATAATGTTATTTAATATTTTAGTTTTATTCTTTTTTTGTGTTTGTTGAAATGTGCCACTCTGCTTTCGTGATGTCACAAATAGGTTCCGACAGAAAATCAGTGCCAAGGCTTTATAGCCTTGAATTTGCTGAGTCGGGACCTGTTGTATATGATGTTGCTGTGTATATGATATTTACTTACACACCCTAAACTTATAAAATGTTGAGTGTTTTCATAAATAAATGAATATACTCGTATGTATTGTTATAAAGTAGCCTAATTAGAGTCCCCTAGGCCATTTTTTTTATTATCGTCATTGTACAGACTTTTTGTTGCTTTACTATAAGTATAGATTAAACGAGAAGCCGCTTTAATCTCACAATGGCCGACTTGTATTTATTAGTACAACATACATACATGCTTGAATACAGCCTTTTCAATGACCTAAATACTGATGTATTTATCAGCCCCTACATAACTCATAGACACAGAAGATTGGATGCAGAAAGACTGCTATCAATAATAATAGCAACCGGGAGCGACGGCACTTGCTCTCCGAAGCACGGAGCGATGCCAAATCAGCACAAAACTTATTAAAAGTCATTGGCCGAGGATCGAAACCAGTTTTGGATTGCAAATCCCACATATTACCGGCTATCAGCAATGACTGAGACTGTAAAAGTAGTTACGAGTAAACTACAGAGAGTAACATGCGTGACACCTGTCTGAAACAATTCCGTTTCAACTGATAGACTTCGAGAATTCCCTAGACTTCGTGGAAGTTATTGCCATTTCGTTAGTGCCGTTGTTAATAATAGTTTATGATGGTAATGTTGTTATCAAGCAAATTGATTTGATTAGTTGACTGCGCGAAGCTTCATACCGTGTTGGTAGCACTCGACAAATCATTTTCAGAGAAGTCCTAACCTTTTTAATTCGCCCCAGTCGTTACGTTTTTAATTCTGTCATAAAAGCGGACATTTCCCCGTTAATAACGGTGTTGATTCCCTACCGGGTACACTGTTGCAGGGGCGGCGCCCGCCCCGTCACGGGGCGAGGGCGGGCACAGATGAGGACAGGAACACTTTTACGATTCAGCAATCGTAAAACTTGGAAAACAATTCTGGTATGTGGCATGTATTAGGCGGTTATTTTTTGACCTATTTGCGCGGTATCGAATACATCTTGGCATTTTATTTTAAGACGTAAAAACCCAAAATCTATCTACTTTTACTTATAATAAAGCACTAAGTAAAAAAAAGGAGGTAAAAATAAGCTTATAAAAAAAATGGTCGCGTAGACTTAAAATGAGCAACAAAAATTTTATAACCTACCTACAGAAAAAAAACTGTTTACAGTCCAAAGAATGACTAATCTTGTACTGTACTATTATTACATCGAAGACACTATTTCCAAATGGTAAACAAGTAATTAATTATATCAAAAACGGGTCAGCTATAATTACTAAGCTGTAAATAAAATGGCATGCGACTTAGACAAACTGTTGTATAAAGGAGCGGACATCAAAGTGAAGTCTCGCGATAAAGGCAGGTCTCAGCTCGTAAAGCTCCACTTGGCCTTAAGAAATAAATAAAACGCCATGAAAAGTCGTAAATGTGTCGTCGATATTTAACATTAGATGTTCGGATAAAGGATATATTACATCACGGTGACGGTGCGTAGTGCATGTCTCATGGATGAAATGAATGCTGATGACGCTGAACTTTGAAAAAATTAATATACGCGTTCGAATTTATTTCTTAGAAAGAGTAGCTAGAGCTGTTGTTGATGAATGACGACTTATTTTACGTGGGATATATGTAGAAAACTGTCGCTGTAGAACTTGTTTTTTTTTTCATGACTAAGCTGCGTCTCGGAGTTTTGCCCCCGTGCAAATCTTTGCCACTCTCGTTTATCCCCTTAGGGATGGAATCTATATACTTATAATAAAGCAATAATAAAGAGCCTGTACAAAGAAGATAATTTAAAAAAAATGGTCTAGGGTACTTAAAATAAGCAACTAAACATGAATATAACATTTTAAAAAATCGTGTCTGTTTGTTTGTTTGTCTGTATGTTTGTTCGCGCATCACGCATAAACTTCTGGAGCGATTGCGATGCGGTTTTTATTGTTGGATAGCTAAGGGTCTGACTTAAAAATTGGGTACTTGGTAACTTAGTCCGATGATTAGATGCCGAGCAATCCATAAAAACTATTTGACGGCTGAACGAATTTTGAAGATACGAGTATGTAGTAGGTACTTTATAGGTACTTTTGCTCCAAAAATAACCCGCGTGGTCATTTCATTTTAAAGTTGCTAACTTTAAAATGAAATAACCACGCCGCGGGCAAAGTCGCGTGCTTAGCTAGTTTCAAATAATCCTTCCCTAAAGGTGCACTTAGGATATTCAAGGAATATTTCCTCCAAAGTTAAAAGCTCTAAGCCACGGTACAGTTTTAAAGGTACAGATAGATTACTGATCAACATCAATAGCGATACTAGAGATTACAAATCTCGAGTATAGTGGCGTCCTAAACCTACACAAAGCTTCAAAGGAAACTATATAGTCTATTTATAAATAAGATTATATAGTTTGGTTGGCTGCGAAGCTACCAAGTTGCGCAATCGACAGAATGGAGGATAACGTTTTGAAGGAAACTCTACTGCTGCGGACAGTTTGAGAAGTGGTAAAATAAAAAGTTTCAAAGAAGTGATACGTTCACTTTGTGAGGAAGTTCCAACCACAATATTTATGTTGTCTGATATATTTGAATATCCTCTTATCGAATGTACCGTGTTTTTCGTAAAACCCAAGATTGGATAGGGATAAAATTGAATTGGTAATTCCAGCACTCTATAGTAGGTACCTATCGAAACAAAATCTAGAAGTAAAAAAAAAACACCGCCGTCACCGCGCCATTTTTCTTACTTTTACAATTTTTAACTGTATTATGTGTAACTTGTAAAAAAAATACGCCAGTAAGCGTAATTCAAAATCTTTGGCTGCAACGATCGTGGTGTTTTTTGACCATAGACAACTGCATTATTTATTACACACGTACTTGACAGACTTGTTATTATTTCGTTTCCTTGGCAACATGTCAATCCGTTCTGTATTTTTGATACCTTGGGTTACATTATTGCAATTTTCGAAGGGATCACAATTTTTTCGAAAAATAAAATATTGCCCATGTTACTCGCTGATAATTTAGCTTTCTATAGGTGAAAGATTTTTTATAATCGGTTCAGTATTTTTTGAGTTTGTCCATTACAAACAAACAATACAATCTTTCCTTTTTATAATATTAGTGTAGATAAACAGCAATACAGTTGAAACAAGAAAATAGACTACAAAAGACTGATAAAGTAAAAGACGAGACGCTAACTACAACAAAGGGTCTAAGTAAACCAAATCTATTCACGACCGTCGATTTGCAGACACAAAAAGTACTCGTAGAAAGGGTCGTCAGTTTGCAGTAAGTGGAAAAAAATAAAGAAATCTAATTCGCGAAACCAGGAGCCTGTGTCACAGACAGGGCATGCTCTGATGGCAATCCAACGGCGCACCGCTGAACTATTGAATCGACAACCGTACCGCTCTCAAGAAGGTTTAATAAAAGACGGAGTATACACCGCCAAACAAACGAGTGAAGCATAGTAAATGGAGGCTGCATATATGTGCTTACAGTACTCGCAGCCAATCTATATGTTTGTGAAGTTACAGGTACTGCTTTGTGGATAAAACAGCATAAAGTAAGAGCGAGATAGAATATGTGAATAATGTAAGAGAGGCAGTTATACAATGCTGTCTTCACCTTCAACATTGGGAATGCGCCTGAAAAATGGCAGTTTGCGCAGCGACTAGCAGATAACTTCCGAAACACATACTTCCGCTGCGACTACTTGAGGTGTTTTATGGTTGATACACAATTTCTTCACAAATTACTGTATTGTTTTTGATTTACCGAGAGAACTTGATATAATTAACAAGACTAACAAGGTCGAAATTTTGCTGCGATGTGGCGGCCGATCGGCATATCATGGTGTAAGTGTGTGCGTGAGGCTTGTGAGTAAGAGCGGATCGGCATATCTTTGGATGTGGAATCCAAATTTTTTTAACATTCTTGACAGCTCTGTCCAGGTTATAATAGATGTTTACTTTATATTCCAATCTGTGCGCTATCCCCGTTTTATAAAAGACTTAAAAAAGGAAGTTTTTTTGTGTGTATTATTTGCGTTATGTTTTCCAATTAACTTTTTGGCAATCCGTATGACCGGTTTAAATCAAGTTACTTGGATGGGCGTTATGTTTCAGCTTCGATACTTAAAATCAAGCCACAAGTGACAAAAAGTCTGTACAAAGACGATGATAAAAAAAATGTATAGGAGAAAATAAGCTATTAAACAAGAACTTAACATTTTAAACAATCGTGTCTGCTTGTTTGCGCATCATATCAAAAGTGCTGGACCGATTGCGATGGGATTTTTACTACTGGATAGCTTAGATTTTTAACTTAAAAGCTGGTGTACTTGCTATCTCAATCCGATGAGTGAAGCCGAGCAAACGTTACAAATCTAATTGAAGGCTAAAGGAATTTGATCAAATGTGGTATTTTAAGTCCTGGAATAGCACGTAAAGTACATTTAACCTAAAGAAATGACCACGCGTGCAAAGCCACGGGCACAGCTATATACACCTACACACGCCGTTGATTTCCGATTAAAATAATTAATAAGCCTGAATTGAATACCAGCCACACAAGAGATCAGCAAAGACGCGAAAGGCAAGATTTACGATGGCAGACCGTTACAAAATCAAGATAACAAAATCAATTTTCGAAACACTTCAGTTTTACGCACCCCTTTGCATCAATTAAGGTTTAATTGATGTATACTGCGAAATGCACGTTATCGGGGGGTATTATTTAAAGCTAAGCACTGTTCTCAAAACGCTCGTTATCGCTTGTACTGAACTTATAAACCGCACGGTTTAATCTGGGCTCACCGTGGTTGTTTTTATTTTTCTTTTCGTCGCTCTATCCCGCTGGAGTGGATGGAGGTGGCATGGAGGCAGGCGAGGCCTGACGTTCTCTGGGCACAAAACGACGTCGATTTAACGAGACCTCTTGACTTTACCCATACTCGATTTCGATTCGACGTAATGGAATATATAGGTCGCGCTCAATCTAGACTAATATTATAAAGAGGAAAGATTTGATTGTTTGTTTGTTTGTAATGGATAAACTCAAAAAATAATGAACCGATTTAAAAAATTCTTTCACCTTTAGAAAGCTACATTATCAGCAAGTAACTTGGGCAGTATTTAATTTTTCAAAATATTAGTGATCTATTGCATTTATTCTACGGAAATTGCAATACATTATTGCAATTTCTGCAAGATATCTAATTTTTAGAGAGTCATTACGTTTTGTATTTTTGATACACATGGTATCAAAAATACAGAACGGAATGACGTTGCCATCGAAACGAAATAACAACAAGTCTGTCAAGTACGTGACTAATAATGCAGTTGTCTATGGTAAAAAATCACCACAATCCTTCCTGCCAAAGATTTTGAATTACGCTTACGAGCGTTATTCTTTTTAGAAGTTACGTCGGTTATAAAAATGTTAAAAGCAAGAAACATGCGGCGGTGTGAGGACTACCAGTGCGAAGCCGGGGCGAGTCACTAGTAATCTTTAAATATACTAGCGAAAATGTCTGCGTTACTGTTGCCACAACAATTAACCGCCGTTAGTACGCAAGGAGACTATAATATATTACGGATAATGCATAAAGTAACGTACTGAAAGCAATATAACAGTCAATCGGGCGAGATTAACCGAGCGTTGCCAAGTATAGTACAATTAATATGCCATAATAGCGCAAGTGATACGAGTAGAAATTACATCGACACGATTCCGGTTACATCCGGTTCGTTTATAATCATTATTATTCAGTTAGCAAACGCAAATATTTTCGCGGCTGCTCTTGTTATGTGTTTTGTGAATGTGTGTGTGGAGCCGCTAGTCTGTGCTCGTTTGTGTCGTACATTTTTTTTCGCAATTTATTTATTCGCGTCGGCGACAGGTGGCGCTGCCGGCCGATCCGTGCCCGCGATACGTGTAAACTGCCTCTTAATATTTCATCCCACATTTTATTTAGGTGCAGTCAACCTTAACGGGCTCGTGCGAAATGCTTTTTCAAATATTGTTTTTCAGACTAAACTTTGCGTATTGCGGCCATTACGCTTGTTTTATGCGAAATACGTATACCGTTGTTTTGTCTTTTACAGTTGCTCTTTTGATTAGGATTCGGAGTTTACGCCTCTATTAATTTTAATAACTGCGGCGCGGGGAAGCTAAACCTTTTCTTGTTTCGTAGAGCTTCGTTTGTTTAAAAATATGCAAAGTCGTTTTCTTTTTACCCGACTATGGCGAAGCAAGCGCAGGGTAATGTGTTCAAACTAAAAACTTGGTTCGATTTTGACAAGCGATGTATCAATGGATTTCTACATCGCAAAGGTATTATAGGCAATTTTTTACCCATAGAGTTTTAGTTTTTGAACTTGTCTTGTTTCTGTTTATTTTCTCTTCGGTTACTGAGAGTCGGTCGAGGTACGAACCAATTAGCGGTCTCTCGGATTAGAGTATGTTTTTCTCCTACAATGTCTTTAGAAGGATACACTCTAGCGTCAAATGGGTGGTTTGGGCGGCCTACGGAGAGGCTAAAAGGTTATTGCCTTATAAAACAACCTCGCACCCATTTCATTGCGAATCTTCACGAGGAGCACCCACCGTGGGAATACAAATGACTTATTTAGGCATTGATATCAATCATGTAATAAAATAAAATGTATGTTAATGGAGGCCTAAATATTCGCACGTATTCATGGACGTAGATATGATTGATAATGTACGTATCAGTTGAATATTAGTGTGAGGGCGAGGATCGATAATAGATAAAACGTAATCAGAGACAATTTACTTTTGATAAAAAACTAATTAAGTGATTCGCTAAACAATTCCCTGTAATACTTTAATAATATTTACAATGGTAGTCATTTATATTAAGAACTAGCTTTCCCGCCCGTGACTTCGTCCGCGCGGACTACCGTTTATCACGAAAAAAAGCATCCTATGTTCTTCTAGGATATTAAAAACCAATGCAAAAGTAGGTGTAGCACCGATGCTCTTGAAGTTTTTTGACATACTTGTTGTTTCGTTTCCATGGCAACTGTTCCTTACAGCGAGTAATCAACGTTTTCCAGTTTTCCCGTGGAAACTTACATTTTTCCGAGATAAAAAGTATCCTATGTTTTATTCTAGGGTATAAGCTATCTCCATTCCAAATTTCATCAAAATCCGTCCAGCCGTTATCGTGTGAAAGCTCCCCAAACAAATAAACAAACAAACAAACAGACAACGTTTCACTTTTATATATTGGTATGGATTATGTATGAGACTCCAAGACGCGGATGATACCAATTGCCTACTAGAAGTAACAGGAAAACCTGAATGAATAACAATGCTTTATAGTTAATAAGCTCCGAGAAATTATAAATGAACTCGACGAGGATAAACAAACACTAGCATAGTAGTCACCTCAAGGTTTAAAGTTAAATGTACTATATGTACTATAATCATTACTAGGATTGTAATGGTGAGCCTTTAAATGATAACATCTGCTCAGACTATATTTTATCACGATAAAATGTGTCCTATGTCCTTTCCCAGGCTTCAAACTATCTACAAACCAAATATCATCAAGATCGGTTCGGCCGTCATCGTGAAAAGGTAACAAACAGAGAGACAAAGTTACATTCCTTTTTATCACGTTTTTATTAAATCACTTTCTTGTTTGTCTTTCGGGGTGGAATCTTGCAAACTCAGATTTTGAGCACTTCCCGATTAGCTATCCGGCTGAAACTTTCAGGGTAGCTCAAATTCGGTGAAATAATAAAAAAATAAACTTTTTTAATCTACCTTTGCTGGTTATTTTAACATGAGTTTGTAGTATGGATTGTTAACGTACGCTCGTTCAATTATAAAAAAAGTAGCTGAAGCCGCAGCAGAATTGAAATTCATCATTATGTAGGCCTCCTTCACTGAATGTCAAACAATAGCTTGATATAGGAACTGTAGAGAAAGAAGTAGTGTAGCGGTACAGCCAGGAGTGGACGAGCATTTTTAACGTCGAAGACTTGTTTCACTTGCCACAAAATTCGCTGAGCTGAAGACTAACCTCCAGTAGTAGAGACAAACCAACTGAAGAATAAGTTCAATCGAGCATTAATGCTGATCTGGGTGACACTCCTTCTTCTTTTATACACTCCTAGAGTATCACGGACGCATCTAACCGATTAAACTTTCCATAAATTATTCAGTGAACGTCACTTACCGGGCTTTGGAAGAGGTGATTTGAGATCGGTACTGCTTAATTGTGGATTTTCTTGCACCTGTGGAATAATTAGCATAATTAAATAGTGGAAATACAATAATTATCACTTGTGTGGGGTTTTTCCTATCGGAGTCAAAATAAACAAGTTTGCTCAATGGTTTTAGTAAAAACATTCTGATTACTAACGCAAACAACACATGTCAACCAAATTTGATGCGCTCACGACACGAGCCCGATTATTTTTACACTTATGCAAAGATGATTTGTACACTCTTTATTCTAGTACAATAAAGGACATTTTCGAACGACAAGGGACATTTCTAGGAACGTGTTACCCGTATTTAACTGAAAATGCGAGTTTTTTCTTGAAAATTCGGAATAAGTCGTAGAGGTAGACTCATTACATGATTTTACTGAACTTTGCCGTACTTTCGCAAAAACGCGGACTGCGTCTTTTACTGACGGAAATTTTACACAGTCATCCTCATCAAATACATTTTCCGTAATGGAAATGTTACCTACTTATTGGGCGGGCGGGCACACCGTGCGCTACCATGTTCACACTCACTGTCACTCAGAAATACATACTAAGCCAAACATAAATTACATCCAACACCAGCTATCTCCAAAAACGGCTTGTTCAAAAAAACAAAATTGACGGAGTGTGTCCACAATTATACGTAAATATGCTAATGTTCCGTCCGTTAGTAAATTTACGACTTCCCCGCAGGTGATGTTAAAATTACGGATCTATTGTTCGGCGACGCCGTACGTCAAGGTGTCAGCGGCTGCGAACTCCACGTGTTTTTGCACGATCATTGTGCCTCGGTTTGGATAATCGTAAACTGAGGCTTGTACTATTATTTATTCTGTGACTGAGGAGGGAATTTTTATTGTGCTGTTTTGTGCCTTTCTAATAAGTGAGGTTTAGCGGCCATCGCGGTTGCAACGCACTGGTCGAAGAAATAATAAATTCCCAGTGAACTGGACCTCGAGTATCAATCTCAATTTTGAACTACGTACTGCACATTACCTGTGCATTTATCTAAATTTTGAAATAGTGCAGCACGAGTTCAGACTTGATATCGTTTCGTAACAAATCTTCCTTTTAATTACACGACTGCCCATTTTTATTAATGTTTTTAGGGTTCATGTATGTGTGTTTCTTTATTCCACCATAACTTTTAAATGCTTGAACAGATCAGATTTAGTTGCTTGGGTTATCGTTAGAATCTTAACATCATCCCGACTGACATAGGCTATAACTTTTTTGAAAAGCTCGCTTTTTTGGCAGGGCGGTCGTGTTTTATTCTCTTTCCTTGATGAATTACTTATTTACATTACACAATCACAACGCCATCTATTGACTAAGTTATGAACTCGTCGACCTCATAGCTCGGTATTAGTAATTCTGTGACAGATTTTGCCAAATCTTGTGCCACTGAGATCAAATAAACTGTTACCTAACCTAGGACACTTCCTACCAAAGATGGGTTACTTTAGAAAGAGCCCATTAGCCATGGTCAATTATATGGGACCGTCCCTTCACAATCATGGATTATGCAACATAGATAAACCAAGTGTTATTTTTATTAAAACCACGTATTTACATGACGACGTCGTGTATTACTTAGCATATGTAATTTTTTTTACTACGGACTACAATCGTTTGACCACGATGTCACCTGATGGAAAGCGTTGATGTGGTCGAAGGTGTAGCACGCTTGCCTAGTGGAGTGTTACTAGTGCAGTGCAAGATTTTGCTATTCGAAATTCTAAATGGCACTGCAATTGTTACGGCCAAGCGTGGGGCTTAACATTAGGCGAATAATGTTATCTCTCCATCAATCTACTATACGTATAAAGAAAAAAATTGACAACTGAAAAGCTGTTGTAAGTACCCACATAATGTTTTCTTTCCATCGAAAAACAAGTCATAACTTGATCTGCGGCTCGATTTATGGACAGACGATGTTGACGAATTTGAAAAAAAATATGAAATTTTGTTGCAGATATCGATACGGTTTGTGGTTACAGATATTAGCTTGTTCATATTATAGTGATTTATTGCAGATTCCAAAACCAATATTAAAAAATAAGTTTGAATAATTTATGCCATACCGAAGTTTAAAATTAATTTTAGAGGTTTACTTTTTAAATGAGTATGTGATTGATATACCTAATGTTTTTAAAGTTTAAAAATATTAGGTATATCAATCACGACAGTTCTCTTTCCGCTCAGACTCTACCACTGTTTTTCTTGTAACTTTAGTACTGTAAACTAAAACCTAAATGAGTAACTGATTGATATACCTAATGTTTTTAAAGTTTAAAAATATAAGGTACCTATATCAATCACGACAGTTCTCTTTCCGCGCAGACTCTACCACTGTTTTTCTTGTAACTTTAGTACTGTAAACTAAAACCTAAATGAGTAACTGATTGATATACCTAATGTTTTTAAAGTTTAAATGAGAGGCTTACGTCCAGCAGTGGACAGACATAGGATGATGATGATGATGATGATGATGATGATGACGATGATAATGTTGAAACAATGATTTGTTTGATCTATATACTATCTTTCGACTGTACATATCTTCTCACTCACACACACTTTCACATCTGATCATCATACACTGATTGTTATATTGCGCTCGCTTCGCTCGTCATCCCGAAGGTAATAACTAACAATCAGTGTTTGCTCCTGGAGCAATATTAATCGCCGACCTATGAACCATTTCTTTTACTATTTTGTAGTACACGTACTTTAGATAGTTTTTGGGAAGTAATCTAAGGTTTTTTTTGTGAGTAAGTAACGTGACTCGTGTACAAAATATTAATCATGTTTAGGCCTTCGATGAATTAAACAAATATAGATCTAGAACTTAATACTTACTATTATTCAAAATGCGACCACGCGATTATTTGTGGTGTGCGTGTCGCGTGGTCGCGTGATATGTAATCGATTAGTTGTGTGCTGCTCCGGCTCAAAACTACGGATAGCGGCTTTTTACTGTTTATGATGATTAAATTTAGTTACCTATTTGCCAATTAAAGAAGCCGTCTCCACTATAAGCGGGCCAATGCGCGGAGTATTGGTGGAACACGAATCGGGCGAACTTAGTGAATCCTTATTTGTTTCTTTCATCGAAAGTTTAGGCCTATTATACCTTATTTATCACCAATCTTTTTTATCTGCTTGTCTTTGCATTTAATGTACTTACTAAGTGTATGTTTTGGAGAGACAAATAAATGATTTATCTATCTATGTACGTTTGGTTTCGACATGACTTGTAGTTTTTTAATGAATACGTAACTAAACTTCTATTGTATAAAAAGGTGAATTTCCGCATCTCTACACAACAACCATATATTAAGATGCATTTACACGGATAGTTTTTATGGCAGTAACCTATTGCCGTAATTGTACAGACAGCGCAATAGGTTATGCGGAGTGAGTATAATACAATGAAAAAAATAGAAAAAACAAAGCTGCAATGAAAGCGGGTCGATTAAAAAATGCGATAACTTATAAAATATTTCTGCAATCCTTTTGAAATAAAAATTTAATTAAAGTTTGTTTCATTACATAGGAAGAAGTACCTTTTTATTTCTTTTTGGTGATTGTATTAAAAACCATAAATAAAAAATAAAGACGATTTTTATAATTCAGCCGATGCTCAGAAATCTGGTGGATACCTGCTGTATTAACAGCTCGTGGTGAAAATACAAAATACTAAAAATGCTCCGCAGCACATTTTTCAAATCTATTGAAAAATTGAATTTTTTACTTTACCTACTTTTACTCAAAATGAACATCATAATCCTGCACTTTTACGATTTTAATTTAAGCACTATAAAATTGTCTATAATACAGTTTTTATTTCATAAAGCCAGTTCAAAGATTTTGGAAGTTATTGAGGTTTTTGTTACCGATCCGCTTTCTTTGCAACCCAGTGTACATATTTATTTGGCAGAGTGCAACCCAACAATATTGCTCTACGTTGCAGTTTGCAGTAGCATTTTAGACAATTGCGGCAATTATATCCGAAATAATTACCCGTGTAACTGCACCTTAAAAAAGTTCCTACTTACGAAATAACATGTCAATTTTACAAAGAAGCATACAATCATTTGATTACTATAATTATAATTAGGAGATTTTCAGGATAATGTACCAGTTATTACCCGTAAATACTCAATTACATCGTAATAGGTGATCACGAGTGGAGCATCAATTGCTTTATCGCCTACAGTACGCTGTCCGTGTAAACATTTGCTAATTTGATTATGCCCATTGTAAATACCCAAACTTCCACTATGTAGTGGTCTGTTTACTAGCTGTGCCCGCGGCTTTGCCCTCTCAGTTATTTCATTTAAAAGTACATTTCTTTAAAATTCGTTCAGCCGACAATTAGTTTTTATCGATTGCTCGGCATCTAATCATCGTATTATATCAAGTACCCCAGTTTTTAAGTCAAACCCTAAGCTATCCAACAGTGAAAACCGCATCGCAAGCTGTCCAGTAGTGTTTACGCAATGCGCGAACAAACATGCAGACAAACAGAGAGACACAATAAAAAAAAACTTGTTCAGTAGCTTATTTTAAGCACCATTTTTTTAAATCATCTTCTTTCTACAGTCTTTTTCGTATTCATAGTTACGAAAACATAAATATATTTATATAGCCATATAATATATATGGCGCAGGGAATCTGATATTTTAATCACGTACGTATTCAATAAAGTTAACTGAACTTTGTAAACTTAGATAAGTAGTAGATATATTATGTATAATGCATATTATATTTATTTGGAAAAAACTTACACTCTATGTGAAATGAATAAAAATACACCATTCGGCTGATTGGCGTTATAGTAAAAAATATATATATATATATAAACAACAGACAGCGAAATTAACGACATATGCTTCTTTGTTTTGTTTTTATTATATAACTTGCCCCGATGACAGAGGTAAATTTCATCATATTTTTTTTTAAACTTTTCATGCCTCTGTACTACTCTACAGACAATGCAAATACAGGTCTCGTATTTATATACACTAAACAAATACTCGACCTGCATTTTACCGCATTGTTGCATTTTGATTGCTTCTTTTCCCGCAATCGACAGTATTTTATTAATTTGACCGTTTTTTTTATTTATGGTTTTTGTATTCATATTGACTACTAAAATGTGATTTAGATATTGATATCTAAATCACATTTTTATGATTTTAGCATTTAACTCCTGCTTAACGTATACATAATCTAATAATTAATTTTTATTTTTAGATAATTACCAGATATCTTAATAATATCTTAATTTTGTTACATTTATTCAATCTTACCTTATTGGTGCGTGGGTCAAAAATAAATTTGTTTTCTAATTCTTTTCTTGGCGTCGCCGCTATCACTGTTAACGGCGTTGGGATAGACTTCATTTCCTGTAAAAATAATTACGAGTTAAATCCTCGAAGATATCATTAAATTTTTCAGTTTTTTAACGGATTTACCACCTAAGCAGTGGAAGCGAAGGTTAAGTACTCATATTAATTATTAAATATACGTACCTTTAAAATACTTTCTATTGGCGGTTGACTGCTATCGATAGCACTCTGCGAACAAAACATTTCCAATTAATTTTATTAATTCAATGTTTCTATTTACAACATACAGTGCATTTTAACGAGTTAACGGCTGTATGTCAATGTTAAAACTAAACAATTGTACAAACAGATACCTACTGCACTTCTGTAATCTTAGGACATTTCAATGTTAAAAGTGTTTAAACGTAAGCGTTTCAACAACAGTTAAGAGACTATTGTGTCCTAGATTACGAGAATGAGACAACTTATAGATTACTCCCTCAGTGCGGTAGTCAGCCTGGTATGTAATGATGATAAGCGTAAATAAGTTTTTTCTCCCCCCTCCCCCATTATAGCTAAGAAGCATCTCGATCACATCAGCTATCAAACATTAAAAAATCGCAAAAAATCGATCCATTCGTTTGGGAGCTACGATCCCCCCTGTCCTCCTCCCAATATAGCTAAGAACCATCTCGATTACATCAGCTTCCAAACAGAAAAAAAACGCATCAAAATAAGTTCATTCATTTGGGAGCTACGATGCCACAGACAGACCCACGGATACATACAATGATACACACCCTAAACTTATAACACACCTCTCTTTTGGTGTTCAGGGGTTAAAAAATACTACTGAATCCATTCTGATGAAATTGATATCACACTTTAGGCCAATCATTTCAAATAATAAAACAGTAATCGCAATCGGTACAGATATCTCGGAGATGGAACAATGGAAAATATCCTTTTGGAAGAAATGAGACCCATTATTTTATTTAAATAACATTTTAGCATAATACCTAAAGCCATTAAGCTCGGAACGCACGGATAACAGTTTTGTTGCACCATATAGGGGACAATTTGCGATAGCAAGAAATAAAACTACTTTTACGACAGTGCATTTAGCGGCCTTAACCAGCGAGGTGATTAAATTTAGGGCCGGGTGTATACAGCCCCGTAAGATGATTTATTGTTTTACGATGGAACCCGTCTCAGTCACCAATATCTTCCACTGTCATGTTACAGCATTTCTTTGAAACTTATAGATTGAAACTCAAGCCAAGAAAAATGTATGTCAGTAATTTTGATCGAGCGAGCGCGAAGCGCGAGCGAAGCGTCTCCGTTTCAGGTAGGGCAAAAATGCTTTCGTATGTCCTTCCGAATTCCTTCCGAATGTCTGGGGCCCCGATTCTGTAAGCTATTGAACCGCGATAACGCAAGTCGATCGCTTGAAATTTTTTGAGAAATTTTCTTATTTACCATTTAAAAGTGCTGGAAGCGAAAATTTTGCTAAAATTTTTGCTTTTTGTTTTTTTTTTCCATTTTTTTATTTATTGAATATTTCCAAAAAAACACTTCTATCACTTTTAAGTGGTAAATAAGAAATTTTCTCAAAAAATTTCAAGTGATCGACTTGCGTTATCCCGGTTCAATAGCTTACAGAATCGGGGCCCGGATCTCTGTTCTCGCATTTCTCATCCGATCTAGACGAAACTTGGTATACAGGTTAAGCGAATTTTTAGAACTTTTTAGTCGCCGGAAATTTTTGATTGGGGGGTATTTCCCCCAAAATAGGGTAAAAAGGGGGCTACTGAATATCTCCGCCTTATTAAATCCAATTACGATTTTTTTTTTGTTTGATAGGTAGTAACTTTAAGTTAGTCTCATGAAAATTTGGTGAAGATCTGATGAGGATCTTCGGCGAGATGAGCAGAACAGCTCCTCAAAATGCAGTAAATTTCTCACTTTTAGGTTTCTACCAGTGGAATCAGCACTTTACCTACTAGTTTTACAATAAGGTAAGGTAACTAGAAAAATAAAGAAGGTTACTAGATGGCGCTACTGTGCACCGCTAAATTGTTTGCAAAAAAGTTTGTACGCGCGAGGTCTACAGCTCACAGAGCCACTATTAATATTGCTTTACCGGATTCTTACTCAAATTGCAGAAATTAAAACCTACTTCCGTCTATCTGTTGCAGGGAAACGATTAAAACATTTATCATTTCCCGGCGACATATAATATCCATTATTAAATTTTTGTTGCACTTATAATACAATGCCGGAGTAGAAGCCGAGCTATCCATAAACATATATTTGATGGCTGTCAGAAATTTGGTATATCGTACCGTATTGTCCTGGAATAACATATAGGATATTATTATCCCAGAAAAATGACAAAGCGGGCAAAGCCGCGGGCACAGCTAGTAGATAGATAAGGTAGTAATATGAATTAGACTATGATAAAGTATTGCGGCACAGAATAAATAATAGTATTCCGGGTAGCGGCCCTTCGGGCGATGTATAATGGATTATTGGCACATGCACTGAAAAAGGATCCTTACATTAAAGTATTTCGTCTCACTATGCCATTTGTTTTCTGGAATAGCCAGTGAGATGATTATCGACATTCCTGATTATTTAACTTTTTCTTCGTATGTCCAACATTAGTCAATCACCTTACCTTACTTAATATCTGATAGTTAACGTCTGACCTTATGTGTATTATATTAGACAGTAGGTTACCCACCCGCGACTTCGTCCGCGCGGACTACAGATTATCGCGTAAAAACATCCTATGTTCTTCTAGGATATTAAAAACCAATGAAGTATGTATAGATCAACGCTCTTGATGTTTTTGAGGGACTTGTTATTTCGTTTCCTTGGCAACCGTCCTTACAGCGAGTAATCACCAGTTTTCCCGTGGAAACTAACAATTTTCCGGGATAAACAGTATCCTGTTTTATTCCGGGGTATAAGCTATCTCCATTTCAAATTTCATCAATGTCCGTCCAGCCGTTATCGCGTGAAAGCTCCCCAAACAAACAATCAAACAGACAACGTTTCACTTTTATATATTGGTATGGATTTGAGTCAATGCTTTTGTCGAAACAAAGTTTTTAATGCTCATTTACGCAAAAAGCTGTCAAATTCTAAGTAATTCAAGTTCGCGAACGTTAAGAAACGTGATTTTTATGTACGCACAAATAAATATTCAACATCTTCTGAGAAAGATCTCTTATTGTACAAAATGACTACAAAAGGCAAAAAGTTAATACCGTCGCCTTTGTGTGAACAACTCTCGTATTACTTAGTATAGCTTGTTGGACACTTTTTGAACTTTATTATATACTTTGAGCGTTTTAGTTATTATTATGTTTTCCATAGATGTAACGTACTGAGAAAATATCGATGTAAGAGGAAGAAAGGCGAATGTTTAGGACAAGTTCTGGTTCTCCATCGAGGTTCTACCTACACTGACCACTGACCATATGAAACTCCATCATGAACCTTAACCCGGTTATCATAGAGACATCAAATCTAACCATTTGGTAGTAAGCCTCTTATGCTAGAGTCCGCCAGGGGAAGTACCAAACTTTTGTCAGATATTGAATACTAAGCAGTAGTGTGCATACACTTCTGTGTTTTGGTCTGAATTGCAATGTTTTCAGAGAATGTACTGGGCATTCAGAATTATAAACCAATGTCTCAGGGTGACGAGCGCAGTGCAGTAACGCGCAAGATTTTACAACCAAAGTTCTGGGTGGTAATGCAGTGGTTATGCGCAGGCGTGACGCTTACCATCTGGCGAGCGACCAGCTCGACTTGTCAGTCAACAAAATAACAAAAACCTGTCATACTTTTTATGGTACCACTAACTACCATACAGTTTCTATCAAGCATGTATTTGTTTTTATGGTACCACTAACTACCATACAGTTTCTATCAAGCATGTATTTGTTTTTATGGTACCACTAACTACCATACAGTTTCTATCAAGCATGTGTTTGTTTTTATGGTACCACTAACTACCATACAGTTTCTATCAAGCATGTATTTGTTTTTATGGTACCACTAACTACCATACAGTTTCTATCAAGCATGTATTTGTTTTTATGGTACCACTAACTACCATACAGTTTCTATCAAGCATGTATTTGTTTTAAATTCAATAATAAATAAAAATATGGTGTTAACATCCCACTAGGACGGATATAAAAAAATTAAGAAAGATTTTGAGGAGAGAGAGAGAGTAGTGGTTACGATAGCTAATTGGCTAAGAGCATGCGCAGAGGATGGCGTGGGTTCAAGTCCCGTTCGTAATCCAAAGAAAATTTAAATCAGATATGGTTTCGCTAAGCAAGTAAGCCGGTGTCACTGGTAAAATACTAAAAATCAAATAGTATCTAGATCCTCAATAAGTATCCATCTACTAATATTATAAAAAGCGAAAGTAACTCTGTCTGTCTGTTTGTTAACTTTTCACGATTTAACGGCTCGACCGATCTTCATGAAATTTGGTATGAAGATAGTCTGAATCTTGGGAAATGACTTAGGATATTTTTATCACGATGAAATGTATTTCGCGCGGACGAAGTCACGGGCAAAAGCTAATCTGAAATTTGCACACACTTCACATAATCATTCGCACACACAATTTTTTATTTCGAACTCGACGCAAAAAGGTGTTGTTAGCTTAAAGCCTATGTCTTTGTATTTGTGCGTCTGTCTGAGGCATCGTATCTCCCAAACAGATGGACTGATTTCAATGCGGCTTTTAATTCGGAAACTGGAGTTGGCGAGATGGTTCTAAGCACTGTTTGGAAGAAATTCCCAAGATAAGCTACGATTTTCGTGAAGAAATCTCGGGCGCCAGCTTTCGAGTTTGTCCTAGTAAAAACTGCTCACTAATGAATTTTCTTACCGGGAAAACCACGTATTGACTAAAGAAGACCTTTATTTCGAGTTAGTATGACACCCACTTGTTGCCCCATTAACCTATAGACTTGGGAAATGTTAGGTATCAGCGTGGGAAGCGTAAAGTTCATGACACCCAACAAATATCGGGATAAATGGATTAATACTATCGGCACCCCCTAATCTGAACTACAGTGAACAGACTTAAGTATACAGCAGTTGACATGGAAACTTTTTTCAACTACGCAAACTAATGCGAGAGGGAGTACACGACGTCTAGCCATGTTGGCCATGCTAATGATGTTCTCAGCTATTTGTATTAGATTGGGCTGCAATAAAATATGAAAGCTTCTGCGAGGCTTATTCTCGGAGCAGTAGCAGCCAATTCCAAATGCAACATGGTGTGTACTACAAATTTTATATTAAGTTGAGTACCTACCTACTTGGTCGAAAACAAGTCACGATTTTAGATTTAGAAGTATGTTTTGAAATAGTTTTATCAGTTATGGATACTTTTAATTCGATGCTGTTAATTGACAGCACCAAGATTCCAGATGATTGCAGCCTCCAGTATTTGAAAATTAGGAGCTGAGATACTGTAGAGATGCGTGTATTTTTCGTTAATGCTTCACCGCGAATTTATATGTTCTCCTGGATAAGTAAGTCGTCAGTTATCCTCGTGCCTGCTGTAATATGCTTAAAGATCACACTGATATAGCAGCTTTCCATTATAATGTCGCGAATTACGAGAGAGATTATCGTGCAAAATGTGGTGTATTTATTACACGGTTGTCCAAAACAAGGAGTGAAATGTTTTTAGGATTCATAATTCATATTCTTTCATGTGTGTTGTATGTATATATGTGAGTTTCATTATTCCAACATGACTTTTAAATGCTTGAACAGATTTTGATGTATTCGTTAACGTCAAACTGAGTAACATAAGCTATATTTTTTTTTAATTCAGTTTGGCGGCAGTAAGGCTTGAAGGGCTTGATAAGCACATTACAAAAATACATAATTTATGGCCATAATTCAAAACTTGGCACTAAAAAGTATGAAAAATAAATAATATAATAAAGATATACAATTATTTTGTATATCTTCCGTAATATTGTGTTTTTTTATGACCGTCTATGATAAAGCAAGCGGCCAGGGCGCGCGCCCCTATTTGGTAATCTGTGTCAAGGCGCCACATTTTAGCCCAGGCGCGAGCCCTGGCCGCTTCCTACTCGTATATGATCTCCCTTATACTGTACTATTTTGCATAATTGAGAGGTACTCATTTCAAAAGTATGTTTGAGAATTCAACAGAAAGCTATAGGTTTTTATGGCTAAATAATCCATTTCAAGATGTGATTCTAATCAATTAAGACAATTTTCTTAAAACAAGAGTAATGAGGTGTCGCGGAAAACATCAATAAGTTCTGGATGCTTCAGAAATAGGGCAGAGATCAGAATATGAAAAGTTTGACCATTTAAAAGCATCGAAATAAATTTGATAAGTTCTAAAATCTAGCAGTGGCTGAATGTGCGCTATTCTATTCGGAGTAGACTTGATGTATGATGATGCTGAACTGACCTGAGGCTGGCTGAAACCGTTGGGTATCCGGAGAGGTGGCGGCCGGTGGGCAGGCGCACCCGAGCTCGAACCATCGCTCTGCACCAACAAAAATAAATCAATCAATCATCACATCACATCATCAGCCGTTAAATTTCCACTGCTGGACATCGGCCTACCCCACGGAACGCCACAACGAGCAGCGGGTGCTCAAAATTTTCCTATCATATAAGGGGGAGTTCAACCATAATCACCACGCTGGGCAGGCGTCTTTCTGACGATCAGTCATCATACAACAAACTTCAGAAATAAAGACGAAAAGTCAAACAAAAATGTCTTTTTAAGTTTGTATGTCGCGGAATTCGCTGGCTGTGAGGCTGTGAGCGTCTAGACACGTAATAATTAATTAAATTCAGTCGTTTTGAGACTTAGATTCAAAATTTGCATTTTAAACCGAAATAGACTAACTTTGATTTAATACGGCTCATTCTTTGACTCAAAACTAAAAACTAAAGATTTTTAATACTCTAGTTCCAGGACTATCTATGTATAGTGTTTAAAGAACACAAAAATTCGTGTTAAGGTGAGGGTGTAATTTTACCGTAGATTATAATTATAAATGATTATACAAATTGTGCCAGAGAAATAATAGTCAAATAGCAAGAAGCAATCTCCAAAGATGGGATATCACCATTTTAAGGAAAGCCTTCGTCATAGTTATCGACACTCTTTACTCCATCATGATCATGAGAGAAAGGCAGCAGTCAGACACAAGTCTATTCTATAAAAAAACCCTTCTAAAGCTTTCCTTGGCTTTTCATCGCTACCTGTCCTATAAAAAACTAAACTGAACAAATCCTATTTCAGTTCCAGGCTCTTTTATCAATTATCCTCCAGGGTTTTTAAGTGGAACTACCTTTATAGCAAAGGCCCGGTAATGTGTTTATCAGCCTATTACGAGTATGTATGTAGTAAGTCTATTCCTTTGTGGCACTATATAGACTAAACTCGTGGACCAATTTTTATGATTCTTACGTCAATCGTTTTGTCTATAACTGGCAAGTGCTACTAAAGATATAACATTAATCAAAATTCAATATGGCGACAACCAGACGCCATACTGTGACAAATAAAAAATAAAAATCGACGAACTATGTTAAGTGGGGTTTCATTGAATAGGTATTTGAAAATCATATTTAGGTTTCTCTTATCATTTTTCATTTCGAATGAACATTTAGGATCTCTATTTTAAACACGATTGAAATGTACTCTCCGAGCCGGCCTGTGTAACGGACACTTAATCCGTACCAAACTTTGTTGTTAGTATTGGAATTCTTTATGAGATATTCAATATTTATTTATAAGAAAAAAACAGCCTGATTAAAGTATCTACCAAAGTCAGTGAGAATAATGATAATCTCAATTCAACGACATCACTAACACAATTTTAGTCGAACACATTGTGGCTTATGCAAATATAGGCAAATATATAGCTTAGTATTCTAATATAAGTATCACGAAGCGAACTTCAGATCTGTGAGGATAAAAATTTAAAAAAGCGTGAAGTAGTTTAATTATGTCATGATGAAAATTAGAACGGGCTATCATAATTAAATGCGTATACAATATTTCGTGTCTGTTAACCGTTGAGGAGTTTCCTAATCAGGAGCCAACCCTGAGAGCAGCAACCATGTCATGGTGAAACTTCAAAACAGCTATCATAATAGAATGTGTACACAAAATATCGTGACAGTGTCGTGATTTTAGACCGATGAAGAACTCCTTTATCTGGAGCTGTTCCTGGATGTCGATACAGGTCATGCTTACCATAAAAATGCATTGTCATCGGAACTGAATTTTCATGCAAAAATTCAACTCCGTAGGATAAGAGGAAGTGGTTCTAATTCAGTTTGCAAGATTTGCCCTAAACAAACATACATACATACATACAAACAAACATTGCAAGTTAAATAAAAGCTTTTAATAAAAGAGAAAATACGTAGCTTACTTCCGCCAAATATTTAGTCAATGTCAATGTAAAATAAATAGAAACGTTCAAACAGGCCTCATCCTTTTATTTTATTTCCTACATAACCATTTAACCATACCCTATGCAGAATATTAAATTGGGAATAAAATATTAAACTAAATTGAAAATACTCCTACTAATAAAATAATTAAAATCTTTAATACTTAATTTACTTTTATTTGTCTTGCTAACAGCTTGCCAGCACGATTTCGCAGCAATAAATAAAATGTACGTAAGCCGCCAGAAAATCGACACTCGCTGAGAACTTACTGACAAAACGCTTCGGTTAAGCATATTTTACCTCCACTTCTATATAATATTCTGTGCCTCCACCGAAGCAATTTTAGAGATCTTGCACAAAAAATTAAAGAGAAACGAGAATACGAGAATTTTAAGTTTCGTTAAAACATAACAGTCTAGCAATATCAGCGTTCGGTATACGCAGTAACAATAACAAATACTGTATGCCGATAAGCCTGTAGTTATAACATTTCCTCGGTTTCCACAACCGTTAGACGGACAAGGATGCTGAAGCCTATCGGTAAGCAGACCACGTGTCCGTTATTATTTATCCCGGCGTTCAGCGTCGAAATGAGAAAATACATATTATTTGTCGCCGGCGAATTTCTCCTTACCTTGTTGTACGGGTAATGTCGATTGTGGACGCGACCATTTTGAGGGGCGTGTGCTGGTTTCTTGAACTCGCTTTCGCGCCGAGACGGGAGACCTGCGGACAAAGAAGTCTCAAATCAACTCGAGATTTGATAAAACGAGTGTGACACCTGTCAAGGTTGCACGGGAGCTTTAATGGAGTCGTCAAGTGAGTGCATGCGACACGGACGAGAGGGTTTGGCCCAAGATACTCGTATATGCAAAAAATGAGCTTTAACATTTTATATAAAAAAAAAAAAACGCGCCGACGACATGATGTTCCGCCACCGGTGTCGACATTTTCTGGGAGGTCTTTATAATAATTCGGTGTCAACGTTTACAAGCCGTGATTTTTATGAATTAATAAAGGAGCATCATCACCTTAGCGGGGCAAAGTCTCGAAATCATAAGGCACTTTAACTCCCGTATAACTAAAAGAGGTGGGAGGGCACGGGGTGCGCCCGCTGGCCCCCTGTCCGCCCCTCGGGAGCCTCGTGAGGGGAATCTCGGCTAGGTGTTTAGCTGGTTTATGGAGATTGCGATCAGGACAAAGGAGTCCAAGTTACGACGCCTAGATTGCGAGTTGATCCATATAGTCCCCTCTAAATAGATAGCGCCCCACCTTTATTCTATCAGAAAAGTTAGAATGAGTTCTCTTCGGTTACCGTGTTTGACACTTTTTAACAACAAAGAGTTAAGAGTGATTGTTCAGCCTACTACGGCGAATGACTCAGTAAAGCAATGAAACACCTGCAAGTGTTGAACGGGCTTTATTGAAACGTGACGTAACGAACGTAGAGTTCGAAACTGAAATATTATTCCGCAGGTATCACGATTTGTCGAGACAGACAAAGCACCGAGATCCGTTAAAATGGGGCGCCAAAGTCGTTGTGCCAATTTTGATTACAACCTCAAATGGCCTCATTGGTTTTGGTGGGAAGTTTGATAGAGCCCAAGGGAAAAATTCGCAGGAATGTGCTGAAATACTTATCCGATATGTACATCCTTTGGTGAGGCAGGTAAAGAGGAAGCTTTGTGATTGGCCGTTTCAAGGGGACGACCTTGTGAGGTGTTTAATTTGTCTCATTGCGTGCGGGCTTAAGGAAAACAAGATTGTTGTTCGAAAAAAGCAGTAAATGACGCGTGAAAACGTCTTTTTATCTCTTTGCCGCAACGTCATATTCGGAATATTGAACAGCGAGACTTATTGGGCAGTTCAAGTTCATATTTAAATGTTCAAGGTATTCTTATGCCATTTTTATGAAACTTGTTTACTGTAGAAACATTGTTATTCAATTAAAAGTACATATTGGTTGTTTTGTTTGTTATAGCGTAACTGCTCACATGCCATTTTTAATCGACATCACTAAAGGAGGAGGTTCTATGTTCGACTGTATACATGTTTTTTTAATATTTTTTCTCCGATTTCTCCTTCAATTGCAGACCGATTTTGAAAAACCTTTTTTTGTTTGAAAAGGTCTCTCGAGGCGGTTCCATAAAAATTGTATCAAAATTGGATCAGTTTTTTATAGTTTTACTTTTTTGTACCATGGTATTACGTACAGCACTTGTCTTTTCAAGTCTTGGTCGTCTAACCGCGACAGGCTAGTTACACTTGTTTTTACGAGCTCAGTATTCTCAGTAATGTCTCGCACGATCATGACTTCATTATCCCTAGCAGCAATATAAACCGCATTAAGTAGTCCATCTGCACTGTATTGAGGAATATGAGTTCAATTACGTACATTCACGTATACAGTAGACGTGCTGTTAGTCAATTTTGTAGTTTGTCCCATGAAGGACCTATTTTCTAAGATGTCAATTTTACAATTCGATTTTTAATCATCATATTCTTTTTGTTTCCTGTAAATTGACCAATCAATTATTAAGATACTTAAAAAATGTGTTTCTACTCTGGATCTTGTGATTTAGGTATATAATCTGAACAGAAATTAACATGCATGAGCAATTAAATCTATGATACAATTTTTGGGCGTCACGTAACATTAATACCACAATTATGTCTAAATTTAGACAGATTCAAATTCATCCAAACATAGGTTTCGCAGGGATCCCACTTCTGATTTCGAACGTGTAAATGTAAACTTGTGATCCAGAAATTGGTCCTAAGTTATAACCACTGATACAAGCCGTTAACAGATTCCTAAGTTAGGTGCTACAGTGAAACTAAGTTCGATGGTTCGAATAGCGCGTTTCGTAACTTTCGTAAGCATATTAATATTTTGAGTAACAGTGTAGAAACAGAAGAGTAAACCAAACATGTTTGGAAGAGTCGAATTAATCCTTAATGAAATGTTTTTTTTTGTGTATGTTGTTCGAGTACTTTTTACATTTCCCAGGTAAAATATGTAGGGAGATTTGGATGTGGATGTGGTGCTTGTATGGAGGTATGGTGGTATGTTATGCTGGTGGCATAACATACCACCATACCTCCAATTAAATTTTAACAAAACTGATAAACGTTATGCTACAAAAATCTGGGCATGTACTTAAAAATAATGTTGATGGGAAGAAAGAAGTATGCAATTATAAAGTGGCGTTCCTTTCTTCTGTTGACAGGAAAATAGGTTTTGGCTTCTAGCCAAAACCTATAGCCAAAACCTATTTTCCTGTCAACAGAACATAATAAGAATTAGTAGTAAATTAATTTCCGTCAGTTTGTTTGAGGCATTTCTCAACGATGTTCTGTAGCGATGCAATCGCATCTGCTTATCGAATCTAGGCTAAAAACACGCCAATCGTGATAAGTAACAACTTTTTGTGATTTCTCTTTTTCGTTGGGTGGCTTACGAATTACGATCACTTACTTTAATTGCGTCTCAAATTTCTTGAATGAATCGAAGCTGTCCATTACGGTTATTTTTAGCATTGCGGCATTCGTTGTACCTTAGAATAAATTGTTATTCGGTGTTGATCAATGAACCGAGATGTTATTACTTTTCCTTTTTCTCGTATAAAGAGGAATACAAAATCAAAGGCTTGTCAATCACCTTTCGGAGCTAAAATCTTTTACACGTGATCGATGAGTTTTTGAAACAATTTTGTCGCTCATTTTTACCTCGCTGAGTTTTCTTACAGTTGGTGTTGTTCTAGCTATCCTATATTGTATACTAGCTGCGTCCAGCGGCTGTGCCCGCTTGGTCATTTTCCGGGATTAAAATGTATCAATTGAGTTATTCAAGGTCCTAATGTATCATTATACTAACATATTTAATCATTACGTTACGGACCTGAGTGGTACCTTGTACTATTATTTATTATGTGGTGGTACCAAACATTATACTAACATATTTAATCATTACGTTACGGACCTGAGTGGTACCTTGTACTATTATTTATTATGTGGTGGTACCAAACATTATACTAACATATTTATTTAGTCATTACGTTACGGACCTGAGTGGTACCTTGTACTACTTGTACTTGTTGTTGTTATTATTTATTCTGTGGTGGTACCAAACATATTTAAGACTAACGCATTTAAATGTAGACTTAGATAATAATTAAATAAATATTCATATTAGGACTTGTTGTTAATCTAAAATTATATTTGTATACAGTACTTGTCCGAAATTAGAAATAATATTGAAAACAGGGAACCAATAATTTAATTAGAATTTCCGGACTAACCGGCAAGACCACAAGGCGTGTGATCACGCGCGACGGTAGGTCAAAATCATGAAATAATGCAAACAGTGACAAAACTTGCCTATTTACCGATTTTTACCATTACTTCAGCCATTTTGGATGTGAAATATTTGACAAAGATATTTTAGTTTTCATTAGAATATTGACTTATATTATCTAACTAGCTGTACCCGCGGCTTCGCACGCGTGGTCTTTTCTTTAGCTTCAAAGTACCATAATGTGCTATTCCAGGGCCAATATACCAACATTATACTTTTATCAATTGCTCGGCTTCTAACTCACCGGATCGAGATACCAATTACACCAGGTTTATATCAAATCCTAAGCTATCTAACAATGAAAACCGCATTGCAATTGGCCCAGTAGTTTTTACGTGATGCGTGAACAAACAAACATACAGACAAACAGAAAGAAAGACACGATTAACAAAAAAATATTGTTCAATACCTTTTTTAAGCACCCAAGAGCATTTTTGTCATTTGAATTCATTTAGCAGTTTGGGTGCAATGCGCGGTCAAGATACGGACAAACAGACAGACGAAATTAAAAAGTAAAATAGTTAGTCTTCAGTATCGAATAAAGAGAACCATTCAAAAAATATTGTTTAATACTTAAATATTAACATAACTTTGGACCCATATCCCGCAGAAACCCTTTACTTTTTCGGGATAAAACGTATCCTAAATTTTAACCCATCATATAACTTAAGACAGCGCCAAGTTGCATCAAAACCCGTCTATGAGTTTCAGCGTGGTATGTGTTCTTTTAAATAAGTTTCAACCCCTATCCTGCGAAAACCCGTAAATTTTTCGAGATGTAAAGTATCCTATGTCCTACCTCGTAGTATGAACTCAAATCATACCAAGTTTCATTTGAATTCATCCAGTAGTTCCGGTGGCGTGATGCGCAGCTAAGATACAGACTGACAGACTTACAGACAAAAATTAAAAAACATACAGTTTAGGCTTCATTATCGAAAATAGAGTAACTTA
This sequence comes from Alsophila aescularia, assembly GCA_946251855.1. Lineage (NCBI taxonomy): Eukaryota > Metazoa > Arthropoda > Insecta > Lepidoptera > Geometridae > Alsophila > Alsophila aescularia. Next base: position 12,028,897 of record OX276381.1, read on the forward strand.
AAAAAAAAACACTATATCTTTAATGTACAGAATTTGGACCCATATCCCACAGGTACCCTTTATTTTTTCGGGACAGAATGTATGCATAATTTTCACCTATCTTATAAAATATGTCTGTGCCAAGTTGCATCAACATCCGTCCAATAGTTTCAGCGTACTACTACTACATGTTCTTTTAAATAATTTTCCACCCCTATCCTGCAGGAACACTTAATTTTTTCGGGATGAAAAGTATCAAATGTCCTACCTCGAAGTATGAACTCAAATCATACCATATTTCATTTGAACTCATTGAGTATTTTCGGCGTGGTGCGCTGCCAAGTTACATACAGACAGACGGACAGACAGACAAAAAAAAACAGTGTTGGCTTTAGTACTGAATATAGAACAGCCTCCAAAAAAAATTACATAATATCTACAATTTACAGAATCTAGGACATTATCCCGCACGAACACTTTATTTTTCGGGATAAAAAGTATCCTCAATTTGTACCCATTATATAAACTATGAATGTGCCAAGTTTCAAAAAATCCGTCTAATAGTTTCAGCGTGATACGTGTTCTTTTAAATAACTTTCAACGCCTATTCCTACAGGAACCCATTAATTTTTCGGGATGAAAAGTATCCAATGTCTTACCTCAAAGTATGAACTCAAATTATACTAAATTTCATTTGAATTCATTGAGTATATTGTATATTTTCGGCGTGTTGCACTTCCAAGGTACAGACAGACAGACGGACAGACAGAAGACCAAAACTTAAAAAAGTACAGTTTTGGCTTTAGTATTGAAAATAGAAAGGCACCAAAAAAAAAACTTTAATTTACAGAATTTGGGACATTATCCTCTTATTTTTTCGGGATATAAAGTATCCTGAATTTTAACCCATCATATAAACTATAACTGTGCCAAATTGCATCAAAACCCGTCCAGTAGTTTCAGAGTGGTAAGTGTTTTTTGAAATAACTTTAAACCTCAATCCTGCGGGAACCCTTTCATTTTTCGGGATGAAAAGTATTCTATGTCCTACCTCGTAGTACTCAAATCATACCAAGTTTCATATAAATTCATTCAGTAGTTTCGGCGTGATGCCTAGCCAAGATACAGGCAGACAGACAGACAAAAATGAATAAAAATACAGTTTTGGCTTCAGTATCGAATCAAGAGTACGTTCCAAAAAAAAAAAAAACTTCAATGTACAGAATTGGTTAAAAAAATACACAATGTACGTTACAGTTTTATTATAAGTATAGATAAATTGGAAGTAATAAAACAAACTATCATAATTATAATTATGTCCAACAATTTAATTAAAGCGAGTAATTTTTAGGTTCAGAAGTGTCGACGTTTTTAAACCAAATCTAAAATGGCTGGAGCAGGTAGATATGAGGCTATACTCATCAAAAATAAGCATAATTTAAAAAAAAAGCATTTACGAGCTTTTTTTTTAATGAATGTCTTTTTTCTTTTTTTTTATTACGTTTTCAGTTTTTCACTTTTTACGTTTTTACGTATTTTTTGTTGTATTTTCGCTTTTTCGCATTTTTTTATTGCTTTTTCATCGATTTGTGAGCTACCCTGAAAGTTTCAGCCGGATAGCTAATCAGGAAGTGCTCGAAATTTGAATTGCAATTAAATTTTCAAAATACATAGATACATACAAGTTAAATAAAAGCTTCTAATGAAAAAACATGTTGATAACTAGCGCAGGATAATAACAAAGATAAAATATCAAACAAAATCCTACAAGCAATGTACGGTGTGACCAAGAGCGTGCTTCCCAAGAACGCTGTTCTTGGTGCTTCCTTCATCCAAAATGGTAATAATAGTTCCATGCCACCACAATAATCCGACAAGGTTGTTCAGTCACCTTCTACAGTTCTCAACCTAAACAGGCGAATTCAGCCCTTCATAGCGACGAAATAAGAATCACAGATGGGCTACTTTTGAAAGCTCCGGCTGCCAAAATTGACGGCCCGTTATATTTCCATTGTCCCTTTTGTTGTGAACGACACGCGATTTGCTATGCGAATTGGTGTGAATGGAAACGCTTCATCCACATCAATATGTATAATATGGTTCTATTACATAATAGACCTTTCGAATCTTTAATATTACTATTATGTATTTCTAGAACGATTACTAATAATCTAATTTTGTTCTACACTAATATTATATGTAGTTTTTTATGTTTTTATGTTGTTTTTTTTTGTTTGTGTGTAATGAATTAACTCAAAAAATACTACACCGATTTTAAAAAGACTTAAGTTCAAAAACTAAACCCGACTACGGTCGGTTAAAAAATAGCCTATAACACTATTTACATGAAGACGATTCGATTGATAACTCGCTTATCAAAATCGGACCAAGTTTTTAGTTTGAACACATAACCTTTACTTTACCTTGTAGTCGGGTAAAAAATAGCATATGCCCCTATACCTGAATCGAATCGATTGACATCTCGCTTGTCAAAATCGGACCAATAGCAGCGACGCTATGGTGGATCATCCACATATATACATACATAAACTGTTAACTTAATTATCCTTTCCCTAACTTCCCTTGCTTCGCAGTAGTTGGGTAAAAATTATTGCATCTATAGTATTTTTTTTTATTCTGTTGTTAACATGTGGCTTTTACAATACCTATTCAACCTATAATTACGAAAGCGGAAAATCACTGATGCAAAAATAACTTGTACAATGATATAGATAGAAACTACATTATCAGCGAGTAGCATGGGTTGTATGTAATTGTTGTTTAATAAATTGGAGATTTCTACGAAAATTGCAAAATGTAACCCAAAGTATCATTTTTTTTTCTATAAAATACATTATTTGGCGTCCGCTGCGAAAACTATTGATGTTACATCAAATAATGTTCCTGTTTATGTAATCATCACCCACAAAAAGGTCCGTGAGGCTTCGTGTCTAACACAATAACCGTTTTTTATTCAAATTAGTCAATCAAAACACGGATGGAATCGTGTACATAAAACTAGAAACCCCGCGAAGCCGGGGCGAATCGCTGGTAGCTAATATATAGAGGTCTGCAATTTGTATCACCTATAGGAAGTTAGGAACGGAAAGCTATAAGGAATTTATTTGTAACCCATCCCATCACAGTCTCAGGATATAATATAGATACAAATATCACATTACGATAGGAAATAATCAACACTGAATTTCCTGGGGACTAGTAGAATCTACATCCCCATATTCCCCATAGCCCGTTAGGCGTCACTAATTCTGGCTAATCATTGGCATCTATCAAAGATTAATAAGCTCCGCCGAAAGTTCAGGAACAAACATCTGTAGCCGTTTGTGCTCAAGACATTGTGGCGGTAAGTTTAATAACCCTAATAATTATGGGGAAAATTATAATTGAATACCGAACAGCGGCGGCTTTTAATCGATGACCGTTAATACGGATAGCGACCCGCTAATTAGATATAATGGAAGTTTTATGTTTCTATTGAATTGCCTATTTGGAAGTTTCAAGGGTTTTCGTGATAAATTAGATGGTTTTTATTCTTTACTAGCTGTGTCCGCGGCTTTGCCCGCGTGGTCAAAGGGTTTTTTGCGCGGAACCCTAATTGTTGTTCGTAAATAAAAGTAGCTTATAACATCAGCTATTTCCCAGTGAAAGTCCCGTTAAACTTGGTCCAGCCGTTTCGGAGATATAGATTTGGTTATTTGCACTGCACGACGATAAACTGAAATTCTTATGAGACTAAATCTGGGAGTTTGTATCGGTAATAGTAATCAGCTATAACCCCGATAACATGATATTATAAGATAGAAGAGTTGAGAAACATCACATGATTCAACAATCCAACGACTTATTTATGTCTGAGGGGTAGGGCTAGCTGTAGATAAGTAGGGGGGGAGGTGTGTTATGTATATACTGTTGAACAATGGCGGGTGTTGACCAATGGAGCAGGCCGCGGGCATTGACACGTGCGCCAGCGCAAGCGCCCGCCCGTGAGTTGTAAGCAACGTGTTTTGCTAATTAGGTGCCTGCAATGGCTGCACTAAATGCAATTATCATTTCAATGAGGTATACATACATCTTGATACACTGTAGGAAAGGGAAGGAAGTAAACATACCGTACGTACTAAAGCGCGATTGGAGAGATCATGATAGACGAATTTTCCGTCACAGACAACACTATCACGAAGGTAAGTAACTTCGAAAATTAAAGCAAACCATATTTAATAATGTCACAAAAGTAAAAGTAGTAAAGTCAAGGAGATCAAAGAGACTCTTTAAGAGATGTAAAGCGATACTTTATTTGTCCACTACATGATGCAAACTGACAGCTCCGTTACCTCATTCCGATTAAATTGCAACCACGCGTGACCTTCCCGCTGAAAGTAAATGTCATACCCAATAACACGACTCGATTACCGGCCTGCCAGCAGGAAAGGCCCTTGGAAGAAAAAAAAACAACAAAATGATGGGCAGAATTCTGGGCACGTGCCCTCTTTGTTCACCGCACGAGGTCGCAGAAGCGTGGCGGTACAGTCGCGTTGGAAATTCCCTGAATACTGGTCCTACAAGGCACCTGGTCAACCGACTATCGGATGGGGAAATGCATTGTGCGTTCGCAATTTACTGCAAAAGCTCGCATGCAATTTACGCAATCGGACCGCAGCGACTGTCGCTATATCTATAGCCAAATGCGCCAGAGATGTTAGCCGTTGATTTCATACAATCATGTCATGATTTCAATATTTGTGATCTGCCATTTATGCACAAAAATATATGAATAGCTTTTCCTTATTTCGCATACACGTCGCGTCTCCACTTCTTCCCTGCCAGTAGTGCTTTTATGTCACCTTCGTGTGTTTAAGTACTCTGCCCGTCTCAAGGTATATTTTCTGAACTTTATTATGAAAGTGGTAAGGTTCATAGTCATTATGATATTTCAGCAGTATGGCGCACACGTAAAACGGGTCAATGCGATCCGCGACGACACGTCTCGAGGCCTTTCCCTTCGCTATAAGGAAGTTAATAAGATTTATTCACAACTGTATAATGCATCCTAGGTAGCCGAGCTATTATCATCAGGTGAGTCGTCGTGCTATGAATATCTAGATAAACAAACATTTACGATACATTACCTTCACTTCTTAGGACGATGTCATAATTAACAGTTAAACTCAGGAACTTAGTATAAATAAATAGCTATAAACTATTCTAAGAGATAATTGAACTTCTCAGACTAGTTGATGATACAATATCAGTCGGAGACCACGAGAAAATGTATGGTATTATCCACAGAGGAAAGGGTAGCAAGGGTGCGGGGGGTTAGTAGATATGTTCTTAATCTATTAATCAGTACAATTCTCGATTGACTCTATACGGTAAGCTTTTTGCATTACTAGAAAATTGCCAATGATAATCGATTCTTCTTCTTTCAGTCATTGTTCATCCACTGCTTTCCTAGCACTCTTCTTAATTATTCATAATAAAATATACTAAGTAGGTACTCATAACAATACACGTGGTATAATTTGAAATTCACTGCTATTGATTCATTGCGGTCACTTAAGTAAGCCTTAAAAACGCAAGGAGAGCAACGTGACTTTACCAAATTGTATTGTTATACCAACTTCGTAAAGCGTGCCTGTGTATACGTTCGTGAACAATTACAAATCATAACAGTGAGTGTTTTGTCGCTACAAGGTACTACGCTTTGTAGGTACTGCAATGAGGTACGACAAAAAAGTTAGTCTATTTTGCTTCAAGTTACCTTTAGTCATCTATCATGCTCTTCGTATCATGTTTTTCGTCGCCCTTTCTTCCACAATTCTTGTAGCCCAATAGCATAATTCTTGCAGATTCATTATAATTATTTTCTTAAAGCGCGATAATAAGTTTAGCGAGGATACGTGACCGGCACGCGAGCATTCGCGTCTGTGGCTGACTAGCATGAAACAATTGAATATTTAAACCGGGCCCCGCCGTTTGACCTTCTATAGAAAACTGCCGCTGTACTTTCTATTAATTGCCATAAAATTTTCGAGAATGGAATTCAATCAAATTTTGTTATTTTCATGGTTTTATGACAGGTCTTCTTAATACCACAGCGAAGCTACAAATTAAGGTTTAGAAATGATTCTCAACAGCTCTACACTGAGTAGTTAGAGATGTTGAGACCCATTACGAAAATAAAGTTTGTCTTTTCTGAATTTAACTCTTTTATCATGGAAATGCAATGCAATGGTTTATAATATCCAATTTTGTGCTTATAATATCCAAAAAAATATAATTTAATTTATATACTTAATTAAGGATTGTGGCTTACTTATTAATATAAGTCTTGTCCTAATTACATTACTAAACCAAAAAATGAATTAAATTGATTTAGTAATAATGTGAAACCTGTAAAGGCCTTCAAATTAACATAAAAATATATGTAATATGAATTAAGTATGCTGATAATATTCTACAATAAATAAGTTTTCCATCGCTCCGTGCTTCGGAGTGCACGTTAAGATATCGGTCCCGGCTGTTATTGATTAATAGCAGTAGTTAAGCCATGCCAGAGGCCCTCGGCGGCCTGACAAACTCTGACACCAGAGGCCAGCACACCTGACGTCAAACAAACAAAATAAATAAATTAAAGGAGTCGTTTCATTATTTACCCAACGACACCCGCCACGCCACATTATCGAAACAATTTATCAAGACTTGTTCTGTTGCACTGTATCAAAATACTTTATAACAAAATAACAACACAACAAACTGTGTGATCCGTACAAAGTACGGGTTCGGGCAACTTTTAGTGAGATGTCAAAGTAAAGACCGTAACTCGATATTGCCGAATTTCCCCACACAAGGGCATTCAATACTTTCCAACGGGTCCGCAGATCGACAAATTGATATGTCTACCTCGTGAAAAAGGTAGCTCGAGACATTTTTATAAGTTTGTTATCGTAGTTCCTACACAAGTAGATGTAACAGCGGTTGTTTTGTATGCAGACGACCGAGTGCATAAACAGAGCGCTGCAAACATACCTATACCCCTAACAATGGAGTACCTTGCTGGATTTCTAACAAAGGAATATCCTGTGCATACACTGAAAGTTTGATATTACGGCACACGACAGATTTATAAACTAATCAAGACATGGGGCGCGAAATGAGAAACATTATCCTTACTTCTTTGATTTTAAACTGATGTAGACCACTGAATGACAAAGTTACATTAGAGAACAGTTTTATAGTTGCATGTTTATCAATCGAGACGTAATTCAGAGTGTTATAGGTAACCATTTGGCCCCGTTTTCTATCAGATAAATAAGTTTCTTTCATGTTGATCCTAACCCAACATATTTCATGCCCTTTAGGATTATGGGACGGAGATATATTTTCTTAGTCGCCGCCTGTGTCATAAAAACAATATTACCTCTTTCATGATTTCGCAGGATGATCGTTAGAGGTCGTGTCTTATATAGCCTAGATTATAGTCGTGATTATACAAACTAGGGTCTAATTCGCTTTTGATTAAATATTCTATATAAATGTATCTCCGTTAACGTTTTTGTATCATATGTGACTCTCATAAAGTTATTTAGGTCACCTTCAGGTTCACATGCTGTATCAAATCACCTAATAACAATGTGATTTTATACCGAAAGTAACTGATGTGTTCAAGTCAAGAGTGCATAGGTATCTACTAAGCAAACGTGCTACACCTTCGACCACATCATCGCTTTCCATCAGGTGAGATCGTGGTCAAACGAACTGTTATTCTGTGCCGAAAGACAAAACTGTTAATCGAATTGAATCTTTGACTTATAGTGTGTATAATAATATAAACATCTTTACTTTGATAACTAAGCGAATGCAGAACATGCGCAAATATAAATCTATTAATAAAATATTATTTGCCGTACTACCAAGCCAGACCAGACTTAACACATTGAACATTTTTTATTTTATGTCATTACATATTCAAGGTAATTATTTATACACTAGCTGTGCTCGCGTAGTCATCTCATTTAAAAGTAGCCCATACGTGTTATTCCAGGACAAAAAGTACCTATAAAGTACAATATACTACATTACTTCAAAATTCGTTCAGCCGTCAAAAAGTTTTTTATCGTTCGTTTTCTACTCATCGGATTGAGATACCAAGTACCCCAGTTTTTAAGTCAAAACCTAAGCTATCTAACTGTAAAAACTGTATCGCAATCGGTCAAGTAGTTTTTACGCGATGCGCGAACAAGCATACAGACAAACAAAGAGATAGGAATTAAAAAAATATATTTTTCAATTGCTTATTTTAATAACAAAAGACCATTTAAAAAAAAAAACTTCTTTGAACAGACTATTTTGTTCCTATTGCTTTATTATAAGTATAGATATATAGATAGATAATATGTGATTTAATGGAAAAGTTTCTATATTGTAGCCGAAAAATATACAAATTTGTATGCACCAAAATTAAAACACAAGTCCAACGTCAGCAGCATGCATTAACAAATGGAAGATAAACACGAGGAACGAGCAAAACATTCCGCAAATCGACGTCATTAACCGAATCAATGGCAGCATTAATACCCAGAACATGTGCACTGCATTTGCATAGGAACCGTAAGGTGGCGTCTCCCGCCAGTGGATAGACCAACACGTGAGCGGACCTAGGATATAGTTTCGGGGGGACGTCAAAACTATTTGTTACCCACGAACTTTCCTAGTTGTATACGGCAGACCAGGCAGTTTTCTACGATCACCTCCCAGATCATCATCATCATCAGCCTATATTTATTTGTCATATGCCCTCCTAATGCACGCCAATAAGCTCGGTCTCAGCTCTCCTCATCCATTTTCTTCCAACCGCCTTTCGCAGGTCTTCACTCCACCTGGCCACAGGGCGCCCACACTACGTTTGCATAAACGTGGTCTCCACTCACGGTCAGACTAGACCACAAATTTAAGGTCGCTCAGCGAGCTATGGAGAGAGCTATGCTTGTAGTTTCTCTGAAGGACAACATTCGTAATGACGATATTCCCGACGGAGAACCACAGCAACTGACATAGCTGCAAGGATAATCAAGCTAGTAGCAGTGGGCTGGTCACATTCCCGAAGAAACGATAACCCGTCGGGGTCGACAAGTATTCCCAGGTGGGATGATAATATATGGATGGAACACGGGAAAGAACAGCTCAAGCTTTGACGTAATAAAGAAGAAGCCTATATCCACCAGTGGTCAGATACAGGCTGATGTTCATATCCTACTATCCATCCTTTACATAACCAGAAAGAAGGCAGTCAAAAAGGATTGAACCCCCGTCCCTGGCCCGCTTCGTCCATGCATGGATGGACTAAGTACTGCAGAATAGTAGAGATACGAGTAATTTCCTCAATTTGCATTTAATCAACGACGACGACCCGGTGGCTGTATGTTTCGTAATCAGGCACTAAAGACCTCAGACGTATGCAAGTCTATCTGTCTATACTTATCATAAAGCAGTAAGTAACAGAAGTCTGTACAAAGAAGATACCTAAAAAACAATCGGTTTGTGGGACTTAAAATAGCTACAGATCATGTTTTTTAAATCGTTTCTATCTGTTTGCTGTTCGAGCATCACGTATAAGCTACTGGACCGATTGCGATGCTGTTTTCACTTCACTGTTGGTTTTGACTCAATGGTGTTTTTGGTATCTCAATCCGATGAGTAGAACTCGAGCAATCGATAAAAACTATTTGACGGCTGAGCGAAATTTGGTATCTTGTACTTTTTTAGGTGCATTTGGTCCTGGAATAACATATAGGATACTTTTATCCCAGAAGAATGATCACGCGGGCAAAGCCCAGGGCACATATAGTATTTAAAAAACGGAGAAACGCGATATTGAGGAACAAATGTGATGTCGCTTGTATTTTATATGATTCAGGGTTTAGGGTAGGGATAGGAGCAAAGCACTCAGAAAAACGACCTATGTCAATATTGCATTTAGTAATTTGTTAAACTACAGTCTAGAATTCCTAGCTAGATATTGAGAATGAAGAAAGACGCAAAAGTTAAAAAGATAAAGGATCCTACCCATTGATCCCATTAAAAGGGGGAAGATAAGGCAACCTCGAACATTACGTAAACTACACTCGGACTAGATACAACTACAGGTAAACACACACAGCTATATTTTCAATATCGTACTTGATATGCATCAACAACAAAGATAGAGACATACGCAGACAGTAGCGCGATAGAGATCAAATTAAATTGTTACGCGCATATATTCCCCGGGACGGTACTTATACGCCGCTTGTCTTGCCGCACTCTTCCGAATCGTATATTTCTATCCCTTTCTGCAAATGGCGATTTAAAAAAACAACACAAATCCGGAGAATTTTAATGAAAATTAAGATTTTAAGTATGTACTTAAAATATACAATATACTATATACACGTGAGTCATAGCCGGTAGTGATATTTAAAATTATGTACTTACGAGTAAAAAATAATGCCTTTGAAGTTGTTTTTGGTTCTTGAGCTATCTGTGCAGCTTCTAAAAGCACAGCTAGGCATAATATTGTTGCTGCTTATTTGGAAAAACACTTGGTTTAATACACGCTAAATGCACTCCAATCCGATTGCAACTGAGGCCAATTGTGTGCGTTGCACCTAATATACGAGTTCCACGCCAAATAACTGGTCCCCTATCTTCCCCATTTTAATAGGATCAATAATCCTACCTTTCTAAAGCTTGCGTAGATTTCATGTGTTCATTGTGCAAATTAATGAAGATACAGAAAACCTGTAAGTTCAGGACGACTTTAACCAATCTGTAACTTGTGTTAAATTAAAGACTCAAATAATATTTAAATGAAGAGAAAAACGTTAAACTCGTTTAGCGGTCCACTCAATGAATCCGAAAATGTAAACTACCCACAAAACGCGCCGAAAGTTATAGCTCCCCAATTTCGCCCAGAATGGATTACAAGGGAGCCAGTGGGCCGCAAAAGTGGCGACAGTGGTACGTTACAAGCGTCCAGTGTCAAATGTCAATAAATTCCGGAGCGGGGTGAAACGACGCACACTAGTGATGTAAAAGCCATGTCGAAAAGTACGAGGTTCGGATTCGTTTTGTTTAGTTTTCTGGAATACGAGTAGTAGTTTACAAATTCATATTAGAAACTCAAAACTTGGAGGTTAGCTTCAGTTTCATAAATTCTGTCTACCTTTCGTAGCCGAAGTTAGGTTTTTAGTACCTCTACATTTTCCTCGGTTTCGTGCATTACGATCTCATTACACCTCATCTAGCCGTTTTGAACACTCGCTGATCATCACTTCACCAAAATTATGTTTCAGAAAACAATACGCATCCAAATCGGACGCAACTGTGACAGCGGAAAACAAACTCCATGTCAAAATCATAACACCCCTCGGTTATTTTCAAGCAGGGGGTTTAAAATTCGCAATAATCGGAATATAAATGTTGTTATTCTATTAAGCCCGAAAACTGAACTTATGCTGTAAAAATGCAGTCAAAAAGTCTAACTCCCTCGATTTCCAACCAAACTCTTTATTCAAGAGATAATCTAGACTAGATTAACATTAAAATATTATAATTAAATATCCAACTCGAATGGGCAGCGTTCGGGCAATTACGCCATATCTTCTCGTCGCAGATACCGCAGAGCGTAAAGACGAAATTTATAATCAGTGCGTGCTGCCAGTGATGACATACGGCACTGAGATGTGGTCGCTAACTATTGGTCTCATACACAAGATCAGAGTTGCGCAGCGTGCAATGGAGAGAGCTAACCTCGGTGTTTCACTACGTGATAGAATCCGAAATAAGGAAATCCGTAGAAGAACCAAAGTTACCGACATAGCTCTCAGAGTTTGCAAGTTGAAGTGGCAATGGGCAGGCCATATAGTTCGCAGAACCGACAACCGCTGGGGAATAACACCCCCACACCCCCCACACGATGGACCGACGACATTGTAGCCATCGCAGGAAGTCGGTGGATGGAGTTGGCACAAGATCGCTCGTCATGGCGCTCTTTAGGGGAGGCCTATGTTCAGCAGTGGACTTCTAAAGGCTGACATGATGAATTAAATATTATTATATTTCAATTTATATATTATAATTACTCTATAACCAAGACCAAAACCAAGACTCCAACCAAGTCTCACAAGACTCCTGTAACAAAGACTATCAGGCTCAGCCCTAATCCTAACCGGACTGCACGCTATTTTACGGGATCACCTACGATATACGGCCGTGTTATGCGATATCCACTAGTTATACACATTTCGTGTTGTACATTTTTCCAGGCCAGCGTCGGAATCAATTCCCAGGGGTCCCCTGGGGGCCATAGCTCATATCGGCGTCCAGAGGCGGCAATATGTAACTAGAAGTACCTATGCCTTGAAGAAATAGGTCGTGTCAAACGAGCATTACGACCGCGTGCTAAATCGGAGATGGAAAATATTTAAAGGCGAATTGTACAAAATTAATTGGAAGGTTAGTAACAAGAATCCATCACCGTACGACTAGACGATCAGCAAAGCGCCACCCTTTCATGGTTGAAATACCTCGCACAAGAACGAAGCGTTACACTTGTTCATTTATTATAAGAACTGCAAAGGAGTGGAATGCCCTGCCCTCGTCAATGTTTCCGGTAAATTATAACCCCGGTGTGTTCAAGTCAAGAGTGAATAGGTATCTAATCGTGCTACACCTTCGACCACATCATCGCTTTCGATCAGGTGAGATCGTGGTCAAACGATTGCCTAGTCCGTAATAAAAAAAAAAAGAAAAAAAGACGTCCTAAAATACAAATGTTTATATGATTTTTCGTTCAGAAAATTATTACATATATTTTCGCTAAAGCAGGCGTTACTGCTAAAATCATATAAACATTTTATTTCGGAGGCGTTATCTTTACGACAAGCAGTTAATTGCAATATTATCCGTGTTCGGTTGGTCAGTTCAGAATACTGCCCACAGATACCGTCCTCGTAAGACGGGCTTACAAACTAAGCCAAATATTTGAAGCATGTGGTACCTGTCACGGTAGCCGAACTTGGTAAATGTTAATGTGCCGCCCAGAGGCATGGAATAATGCTGGTTCGAACCCCGTCCGTGATTCAAATTTTTCGTTTAGCAAATTATTAGAAATGTCGTAAAATACACTAAAATGAAAGATCAAATAAGCAGCAAACGTAGATTAAAAAACTAACCTAAAAACCAGTTTTTTGAGAATGCATTGTCATCGAGTTGTGATTTGTCTGAAAGTTTCAGCCAGATCGGGAAGTGCTCAAAATTTGAGTTGCAAGATTCAACCCGGAACGACAGACAGACAAACTAGAAAGTGACTTAATAAAAACGTGACAAAATATAAACGTAAGTGGTCATTGATTAAGAAGCTGTTATCGACGAAAGCAAAACAATTTTGCAGGTTACGACTTTAGTAGAGTAGTTCACTTTTTAACTTTCACTGGCGAGTAGTTGCGCGAAAGCTTTGTACAATCTTAAAATACGAGTCTTTGTATCGTTCCGGACAAAATGGTACGGTAATCTCGGTTTAGTGAATTACCAGAAACAATGAGAGTTAACATAACATCCGACGCCGCTTTTAGCACATATAAAGAATTATCCTCATAAATGTTTCATTCTGGCGCCGCGCGCCGCTCCGCACGCTTATTAATATAATCCCTACTCTACACTAGAGCGTTTACCGTCCTTATTACATAAATCCCCAATATCGGCCGAAATCCGCAAACATTTAAACAATACAGCGGCCATTATATATGTAAATTGTTTTCGCTAGACACGCTCAGCGTTCTGTAAGTTCTGTAAACTGAATGTCAAGGGTGAATTGTACACGTTTCTGTGATGAGCAGCCGCGTCTGATGGTGTAATGTAAACGATGACTTATGGACATGTGGTTCTAAAGGTTACCATTTTCTTCATACTATTTAAGTGTTTAATACGTAGGTGTTACGTCTTACTTTTGTTTTTACCCGACTACAGCGAAGCAAGGGAAGGGTAATGGAGTTAACAGTCTATGTATGTAAATGTTCTACCATAGATAGAGTCTCCATTATTGATCCAATTTTGACAAGCGAGGTGTCAATCGATTCGTTTTCACGTGAAAAGTGTCGTCATAGGCTATTTTTTTACACGATTACGTCGAGGCAAAGGAAGGGTTATGTGTTCAAACTAAAAACTTTGTCCGATTTTGATAAGCGAGGTATCAATCGATTCGTCCTCGTGTTAAGAGCGTCAATAATTATTCAGAATTGTAGACTACCGTCTATTTCTGCTTCCTCTGATACTGTCCATCCAAAAGTTGTCTGGAAGAGATCGCTTTCAGCGATAAGACCGCCCACTGTATTGCCTTATTTAAGTTTTTACATTATTTGTTCTTTGTTTTTTTGGTACACAATAAAGTATTTCGTATAGTATCGTACATATTTATACCCGACTACTACGAAGCAAAGGAAGGGTTGTGTGTTCAAACTAAAAACTTGGTCCGATGTTAACAAGCGAGGTATCAATACATCCGTGTTCATCGCAAGAGTATCATAGGCTATTTTTGACCCGACCGTAGACCATAGTTTTAGAACTTATGTCTTGTTTCTCGATATAAAAGAAAAAGGTCATGTAAACATTTAAAATACTCTAGCACCGCACGCGCTCATTGGTCAACTGTGAATCGGCAACTACTTGATCTGATCCTACGAATAAATAATATTACTGAATCGTAGATCTGATCTATAGATCTTACTTTTCGTCAGAAAACCGTATGTCGGGATAGCTCAGCTTGCAAACGCTGGGCTACTAGTCTGAAGAACCGGCGTTCTATTTCCGACTGAAGTGTTTACATTTTCCACTGTAAACATTGTCTTCTAGCTTGATAGCACCGCGCGCGCTCATTGGTATTTCTGTTAAACACTTCCGGTTACCTTCTTACATTACACATGGTTACGCTTTTCACGAAATCACTCCCATAGATTACAGAAAAGCCAGCGGAAAGATATTCATCATCATCATCAGCCTACATATGTTCACAGCTGGACGTAGGCCTCTCCTAATGCACGCCACTGAGAAAAAGTCATGTAAACATTTAAGCTATTGACGTGCCGGGTATTTAATTTATCGCCACATTAACGTCTATAAATTTTATTGACACTTACGAGTTGAAACGTGAGTCAGCAGAGCAAAAACATTGTCTTCGTCTCATGCAGACTTATTTCCAATGCGACTTTCCTGCTCATCTCGAGTGACTACAATAGCTTTTGTATGGCGTCTACAATGTTGGCCATAATTTATAGCACCTGGAACAAGTGGGCCAAGGGACCATGTCCATATTTAAGCAATGTTTCGTAACAAATGATACTTTACATTGTTCTGGGTCAAATGGGCGAGTCGAATTGAACTTGCGTTGAATTCAAAGAGGTCGCTTATGGCGAACGAGTTTATGTAAACTATAACATCTATACTTATAATAAAGAAATAAGTAACAAAATGTCTGTACAATTGAGATAGTAAAAAACGTCCTAGGGGACTATGATAAGCTACTTAACAAGTTTTTTTTAAATTGTTGTATGCCTGTCTATTTGTTTGTTTGTCTGTATGTTTGTTTGTTCGCGCATTACGTAAAAACAACTGGACCGATTGCGATGCTGTTTTCACTGTTGGATAACTTAGGGTTTAACTTAAAAATCAATAAAAAGGACTGCACAATCGGATTCCCCCATCACCTTTCCATTACCGTACGACTAGACGATCGGCAAAGCACCATCCTTTTATGGTTGAAATACCTCGCAAAAGAACGAAGCGTTACGCTTCTTCATTTATTATAAGAACTTCTAAGGAGTGGAATGCCCTGCCCTCGTCAGTGTTTCCAGTAAAATATAACCCTGGTGTGTTCAAGTCAAGAGTGAATAGGTATCTACTAGGCAAACGTGCTACACCTTCGACCACATCATCGCTTTCCATCAGGTGAGATCGTGGTCAAACGAACTGTTATTCTGTGCCGAAAGACAAAACTGTTAATCGAATTGAATCTTTGACTTATAGTGTGTATAATAATATAAACATCTTTACTTTGATAACTAAGCGAATGCAGAACATGCGCAAATATAAATCTATTAATAAAAACAACGATTAAAAGTGGTCAAACGATTGCCTAGACAGTGATAAAAAATAAATTAAAAAAAAGGTAGACTCGTTAATTAAGTCCTTGATTATAACTACGATAACATTTTTTTATTTATTTATATTTATTTTTATTTATTCGGAAAACTTACAGTGTTTTATAAACCAAGCTTAAAATTAAAAATATAACTAATCACTATTTAACAGTTTTCGCATATTGCATCTAATTAGCAAGTTTGCTCCAAAAGAAAAAATGAACAGAAATATTCATCAACGAAACTCGACAGTTAGGAAGCCACATTAAACCAATCTTTGGATATTATATTGCGAACTTTATTTGGAGATATGTTGAACAGGTCAAATTCAGGCAAGTCCAGACTATTAATAGTTTTAGGGGACCTAATAAATAAAGAATTTTGCCTGTAATTTGTGGCACATCAAAAAACGTTGAGACACTTAGGGTGCCTGACAGATTTTACAGGTGTGATTATGCCTACTCGTATCTTGAAGAGGAGATCTAGGGAATCAATTAGAGACTGCGCTATTTTAATTAACATAATTATATCAGCAATCTTGCGTCTTGCGTGAAGAGGTAGCAGGTTATAGGTAGGTAACCGGTGGTAGGTTTCGTGAATATGCATAAAGGAACCGCATAATAACTTCCACACAAGGTACGAATATTTACTTGTAAGCTAGATCCTTTAAAAGAATATAAGTGACAAAAAAAAACAATTACTCAGAAAATGCAGTAATGCACAGCTAGCGTAACGTATTTTATAAAGTTACACTTAAGACCGATACTATAGTAAACGAGGAAGAGGGAATAACGTAAAAAGGAAAAAAAAACAAACAATCACTAGTAAAGGTTACGAGGAAGGATAAACCATTTTCGAAAAGTCAACGCGTTATGTAATAACTGTGAAGCAATCTGCACGAGCTATTATGCGGCCTCAGATGAATGACCTTGATTGGTGCAGAGCCTTGACTGTCTCCAACTAGGCCGTAAGAGCTCGCGGTATTCATGGAGCGTACCCTTTGTTTTATGAGCGAAAAGATTGATAGGCCTTTCCTTACCAAATCACTTGAAAGTAACATTTGGAGTTGAAGATTCAAGACTTTGTAATTTGAAATAATGAAGCAACCTTAGAGACTGGATTTAAAAACCATGTCAAAAAAAAAGAAACACGAGCAAGCCTTACAGTAGTCGCATAATTTTATTATGATGTGTACCATCTGATATCTCACCTTGGTAATAAGCAACATTAACATACTCTAGCACCGCGCGCGCTCATTGGTCAACTGTGAATCGGCAACTACTTCATCTGATCTATACTACTTCATAGATCTTACTTTTCGTCAGAAAACCGTATGTCGGGATAGCTCAGCTTGGCTACTAGTCTGAAGAACCGGCGTTCTATTTCCGACTGAAGTGTTTACGTTTTCCACTGTAAACATTGTCTTTTAGCTTGATAGCACCGCACGCGCTCATTGGTCTTTCTGTTTCTGTACCCTCTTACATTACACATGGTTACGGTTTTCACGAAATAACTCCCATAGATTGCAGAAAAGCGAGCGGAAAGATATTCATCATCATCATCAACCTACATATGTTCACTGCTGGACGTAGGCCTCTCCTAATGCACGCCACTGAGATCGGTCTTCAGCTCCCCTCATCCATTCTCTTCCAGCCGCTTTTCGCAGGTCGTCACTTCACCTGGCCATAGGACGTCCTACACTACGTATGCCTAAACGTGGTCTCCACTCGAGAACTCGTCTACCCCAACGGTTATCTGTCCTTCTGGAAAGGTGACCAGTCCACTAGCCACTTTAACTTGCTTATCCCAAGAGCTATAAACACAAAAAGAATATTACACATCAATAAGTGACAGAAAGTGTTCCACGCTCCCGCTATTCCCATCATCGTACCCTCAGCTAAACTCTTAATTCTCGCTGGCGAGAGCTGCGAGCTGCGAGCGTGTGCGGTATACTGTCTACATAAAACAACCCCACTGAAATTCTTCATAACAGCCACACTTTTTATTCTGCTACTTATTATTGCAACAACACTGGCAGTTTTAAATGAGTAGAGGAATAAGTTGAGACATTAACTACTGTTATTAACGACAGTTGCATCAGTTCACTGTTCAAACATGCGCGGCTAAATAGGATAGGAGTTTACAAAATAGGTTTTTTTATTTATAAAACTAGCTATGCGCGCGGCTTTGCACGCTTGGTCATTTGCTGGGATAAAAGTACAAAATACAAAATTTAAACAAAATGAGACAAATAACTAGTGTTTTATCGATTGCTCGGCTTCTACCTATCGGATTGAGATACAAAGTACACCAGATTTTAGGTCAAAACATAAACTATCCATCAGTGAAAACCGCATTACTGTCGGTCCAGAAGTTTTTCGCGATGCGCAAACAAACAGACAAACATTACTTTAAAAAATAAAAAATATTTTTATTTTTTTATTTTATGTCCCCTAGATCAGTTAATTTAAAAATTATCTACTTTGTACAGTTTGTAATTTACTGCTTTATTATAAGTATAGTTAAGATAGGCTTGCGTTTGCCGCCACACGCCTCTATCCCGCCCACTGAACCCCGCCTGATAGTATAGGTAATAATGCAGTCTGGGATGTGACACGCTTGCCTAGAATGTCTGTTCACTCCACTACACTCCTTGAAGATTTAATGACTTTGATTTAAAGACTCTCAGATAATACTATCGGGAAACACATATGCGGCCAGACATTGGTCTTCGGATAATGAACTTGGCAGCAAAACACCTTTTTCATATATGTAGTTGAAATGTCAAGCATATACCAGATCGCGCTGCGCTTATGTCTGTTGTTTTACTCCAATATGACGTATTCGTTGAAAAACCGATAGACAAGCAACCTTGCGCCTATGATCTAGTCTCTGGAGGCGTGTCTCAAACAGGTCATTGCCAATTAGCTTCTTGGCACGTCTTCGAGGCTACTATTTGGCCTAGCCGTCTTATAGGTGGCAGCAGTACAACAGTACTCCATGCACGATTGAACTTGAGCTCGGTAGAGGTTGAGAAGCTGGTCAGGTGCAACGTACTGGCCAGGATCCATTGGTTTTTAAGAGCTAATTTGGCATTGGACTATAAGGCCCAATGTTCAGGTCGGACGTTAGGGCAATTCCAAGTAAGAAGCTCAATGTTATCAGTGACTGGTATCGACACGTAATCGAAAGCGGGAGCCAGTACAAACGGACTTCGCTTTGTAGAGAAGAAACACGCCTGGGTTTGAGTGTCATTGAACTTAACCACTTCATCACATATGGGGACTGCTTGCAAAGCTAAGTTAAAGGGTCAACAATGGGTTCCCTACGAGTTTTTACTTGAGCGCCACTAATTCGGGCGCTCGAAGCATTTGTTTTTACGACTGTGCTGTCAACAAAATTACCGGGTATTAGCAGATCATTAATATTAAATCTTTAGACCCCAGCATTGCTTGACAGTAATTCCGACGAGTAACTGTCTCATATCCATCGATTTCTAAAAAAAACAGTTATCCGTTTGCACAAACCAGTGGGTAAGCTTTAAGTGGCGGAAGCTTGCTTGTTAGACTATGTCGTGCTAAACCCTGCTGTGGAAGGCCTTCAAGATATCAATCAAGAGAAAAGGCAAGTGCTCGCCCGCACTTATCGATGGCCTCGCTCCACGTGTGAGTGGCGCACGCAAGAATTATTCCCCCATTGGACCTATTACTCTGAAATCAGTACTAAAATGAAGATAATTAAAAAAAACAAGTCTAGGGTACTTAAAAAAAGCTACTCAAAAATAATATTTTTGAAATGGTGTCTCTGTCTGTCTATTTGTTTGTTCGCGCATCACGTAAAAACGACTGGACTGGACTGGACTTGACTTGCGATGCAGTTTTCACAACTGGATAGCCTAGGGTTTGACTTAAAAACTGGTGTAATTGGTATCTGTAGCAGCCGATCAATCGATAAAAATACTATTTGACGGCTGAACGAAATTTGGCATTTTATTCTTACCTACTTGATGAGTACTTTTGGTCCTGGAATAACACCTAAGTAACTTTTAATTCAGAGAAATGATCACGCGGGCAAAGCCACAGCCAGTAAAAAATAAAAATAAAAATGCTAAAGTCACGATTCTAAGTCAAATAATACAAAAAGAACTTACACATATCGAATTCATTAATATATGAAGTGTAAATGCAACGTGAAACTGGAAATCCGTTAGGAGGTCCCCGGGCGGACTATTAGGCGTTAACTTGTCAAATACGATATGACTGGCGAAATTTTCGTAGAGACAAAATTTAATTAGGCTGAGAATAGAACATGGCAGCGTTGGAAGCTAACGATAGGGTATTTTTTCTTCAGGAAGTGATAGAGAATTGCGGCTGTGTGAAATGTTAGTTTTAATTTAAGGATAAATGTTTTACAGGATAGCAGGAAGTACGAACACATCAATAATAATGAAAGTATACTCATACCAGAAAAATATTCTTACATATAATACTTTAATAGTTTACATCTAATAATCTATGTATACACCAAAAATACTGCTTGCATATCAAATTAGCTTTAATTTGCATAAAATATGTTTTTCGGATCAAAAATACTGATTGCAAATCAAATTCACTTTAATTTTTACACGACTACCCAAAAAGGGGAGTGTAATGTTTTTTGGATTTATGTATGTTTGTTTGTATGTACGTATGTAGGTATGTGAGTTTCTATATTCCACCATAACTTTTAAATGTCTAAACAGATAACAGATTTAGATGTATGAGATATCGTTAGAATCCTTACATCCCTTCGAGTAACATAGATGCTATATATATGTATATATATATTTATTTTTTTAATTCAATATGGCGGCGGCAAGGCTCCATTTTCAAACGCAAATTGATTTATTTTAAAAGCAATATTGTAACTACACGTGATGGCATATTGATGATGCTGGAACTGCTACTATGATAAAGATTGGAAGCGTCAATTACTTCACTTTCATAAGGGTCGAGCGATAAAGCTATTAGGGACGCAATAAAGTAGTGCAAGTCAATTTGCGAGGATCCTCGGAGGCATTACACTGCGTCGACTCGCTGGCAACACACAAAGAGATGGACCGGTCCAGAAACTAGAAACAGCCGAACAAGACTGAACACGGACGAGAAGGTGCTAGACACGATCGAATGACGAAATTATGCAGGTAGTCAGAATTAATATAGTCGCTTTTGGGTAGTTTATGGTTATAAATCCAAAAAAACTAAAGATGTGTTTCATAATGTAAGTAAAACATTTCAAACGTGTTGAAATAATCACACTAGTATTATAAATCAGAGAAGTGTAGCTACTGTCGTAAGCAGGCCAATCAGAGCTTAGATTTAAAAAAATGAATACTCTCCTAACGAGCAGGAAAACTTCAAATGCGCGATGCAGAACTCCACGTATTAGAACTGACAGTCCATACAAAACGTCATAAATTTCATAAAAACCCGTTAGCGCCATCTCTCACATTTAGAAGTGTTTGTGTATATTTGGTACTCCTTCATTCTCAAATAGCTGAACGGATTTGGATGAAATATGGTATTAGGATAGCTTATATCCTGGATTAACTCATAGGCTACTTTTCATCATCATCATCATCATCATCATCATCCACGCGGGTAAAACCGCGAGGCGCAGCTAATTTGATGTATTTATTAATGATATAGAACCAGATGACTTACGGAGCTGAGACGTGGACTCTCACGGTACGACTAATTCACCAATTTAAAGTCGCTCAAAGGGCTATGCTCGGAGTTTCTTTGAGAGATCGAATCCGGAACGAGGTGATCCGACAATGAACCAAATTTATCGACATAGCCCATAGGATTAGCAGGCTGAAGTGGCAGTGGGCTGGTCATATTTGCCGAAGGACCGATAACCGTTGGGGAAGACGTGTTCGTGAGTAAAGACCGCAACTCGGCAAACGTTATGTAGGACGCCCTCCGGCTAGGTGGAGCGACGACATACGCAAGATGGCTGGCGGCGGTTGGAAAAGAAGAGCCGAAAATCGGGCTCAGTAGCGTGCTTTGGGAGAGGCTTATGCCCAGCAGTGGACTGATGCGGGCTGATAATGATGATGATGATGATGATGATGATAGAAACAGTAACAAGTAACAAAAGATCGCATTACTCCTTGTCTCTATAGTCCCATCCCTTGCGTTGCGTGTTGCGTACAGTCATTTATCATCATGGGCAGAGATCAAATCAACGTCGGAATGTATTGGACACAGTACATCGCAACGAGAGAAGCCGCATGCGTGACCAATCCATTCTCCTCACAAATCTAAAAAGGCTTTACAGCTTGAAAAGAAAGCGAACCTATAAATTTTTAAGGTGCCTGTACCACCAACGAAGTTTCCGCTTTACGGCGTTAATACCATCGATAAACTATATCCCTTAGAAATCTTGTTTGCTTTATCTAGGTTTATGAATATTACATTTTCCACAATATCTTCTGTCTGGTGTGGGGAATATTTCTCCGAGAATACTTACATCGAACCACGCACGCTCGAAATTCAATAACTCACTGGCAAGTCAGCAATCGCGAACTTGACGGTTCGAAAGTTATGAGATATGTACAAGATTTGCTTCGCGGCAACTTTGGAAATCTGTGAATCTTTTGTTTAGGCCTTGGAGTATTGACACGAGAGCGGGTTTAAGCGACACCTGTCTCGTATTATTCTGAAGTAAAATTATGGTTCTCGTTAGATCCGAACTTCTTTGTTGCAATAGTCTGTTGACCAGGTCGATAATCCTAACCGGAAAAGGTGCTTGGTTGTAAAATAAGAAGCCGTTTTATAACCAGCTGTACATTTTATGCTAGAACTGGACGAAAAATATAAGGATGAAATGACAAAAATCTTGACATAGATTAGGATACAATTAAACTTCTTTCGAAAGTAAGCATTTAAGTAGAGTTATGACAGTTTGGGCGGTAGAGTTAGTGTCTTTGAATGGCCGCCAGACAATTAAGTTTATTTCCAGCAAAGTATTCTGTCAAATTGGATAATTTAACGATGGAAAATGGTCACTCGACGCAAATAAGGCGAGCGTGTCGTGTTGCGTGACGGTGTGGCTTGACCAAACAAACCATCAGTTTGCGCGATAAGGCCACCACCCGCGCCACCACTGCATAGTAACAGTTCGACTATACAATTATAATGAGAATTATGGTTTTATTTTAACGACAACTACCATTGTTCTGTAGACGTTTATTGCGGACACGCAAATTGCATGCGGGAAATTGTTCCGACAGCATCAACGGTGTTACATCATTTAACTCAATCATTATTAATATACTATACTATACGTTTACTGTCGTTTGCATAAAGGAAGCAATCAGAGGAAAATAAAGCGCCTCTCTTCCTAAAACAATAATATTTCGTTTAAATTTTTTACCCCGCAAAGACCATCTACAATTTTCACGTGCAACGTCTTTAAAATCACTCCGATACATAGTACGGGCATATAAGGATTTATTACACATATGGTACGGGTACCAGGACCAAAAAGCGAAATGTAACGAAAAGGTCTATATCGTCTCGCTTTATAACTCTGTAACTATAAGCTTCAGAGATCAAATTTTGGTATCATTTTTAGCCTATATTGTCAGCTCGATGATGTAATATTTAATATATATCAAAAGACAGAGGTCGCGGGGGCAGGACGTACGGAGCAAAATCAGAAAAAAATATGTTTTTGTGATCTTTAATTTGATATATCTCGCGATTTGTACGTGGCGTAGACAAACAAACGACCGTGCGCCCCGACACAGCCCCGCTCGGTTTTATTTTTTGATTGATTTGACACTAGTTTTATGGATAGCCAAGTAATCTTTTTTTGGCGTTGGTGGAAGTTTAGGTACACCAATAAGGTTACATGCTCTTTCCCTCTTTAGTGTAGGTGTCTAATCAGGAGGAAGACAAAAGGGTTGCTCTATACGCCGCTATATTAAACACGAATATCAGAACGTTACGACAGGAATGACATTAATGACAAACAACCTCGCTTTGTTTCAGTCATTCGTCGTCGCGGCGTGTTGTCGTGTCGCCTCTGTCGGTGACAACGGACGCTTTATGTCGCGCGTCACAAACCTCACGGGGCAGCCATCTGTCTTTATATCCCTGGGGCTCGTCGCTGGCTCTTTACTCGGACTTATCCAGACTAGTTTACATTCTTTCGAGGGTTTGACACGAGTTGTTACCTTCTCTTGTGCTCTCCATTTTTTATCAGACACGGCACCCTTATTTGGGCCGCACGCGCCGGAACGGGCAGCGCTCGCGATTTTTTGATTCATTTATCAAACTTGTATGTTTACTCCGTGTTATCGCGCAATGGCGACCGGTTTGCGGAAACTGGGTCATACTTCATTACGGTCGCGACGCGCGAAGCGGGGACGGGCCCTATCCATTGATTGGCATCGTCGATCGCGCGTTACTTACGTTTATGTAAGGAGTAGCGTGCAGGAACACTATTACATTATAATCATTGACAGGGGTCATAAGAACAGAAACACTGATAAAATCGCATAAACAGTGTCCCCACGTGCGCTGTTATGTAATAGGTAATTGAGGCCATTGATTATATCGACTTATGTGCCTGCTTGTCAAGTAGAGCAGATTGCCTTTTTACACGACTGCCCAACAGAGAAGTGTTTATAGATGTTTTTAGGGTTCATGTATGTATGTATCATTCATTATGTATGTGAATTTATTTATTCCACCATAACTTTTCCTAAACCGATTTGGATGTATGGGGTATCGTTAGAATCCTGACATCATCCCGAGTAACACATCCTATTTTTATTTTTGATAAG
Organism: Alsophila aescularia; assembly: GCA_946251855.1. Taxonomy (NCBI): domain Eukaryota; kingdom Metazoa; phylum Arthropoda; class Insecta; order Lepidoptera; family Geometridae; genus Alsophila; species Alsophila aescularia. The sequence goes on from OX276381.1 coordinate 12,053,902, forward strand.
TTCCCTTTTCTTTAGGGTTGTCGTGTTTTTTCTCTTACTTTGATGATTTACTTATTGGAATAAGAACAGGCAATAGCAATATAATTTTACACAATGTTCTAAACAATTTCGGTAGAGTACTTCCCAAAAGTTAATCAGTTACTTCACTTCATACGCTGTGTCTAGTAATTAATCATATTTCATCCAAAGCAGTTTCCCCACAGTAGGTTGTTCGCTTTTTATTTATGTGTTACTTTACTTATTATATTGTACGAAGTTTACCTACAATTACAACATTGGACACACATGTTTTATTCTAATTTTCAAATATATTTTTTAGCAGAAACGAACGCACAAAAGCTTGTGGGAATGAAACCAACATGTTAGATTGCATTTTGGCCAAACATTTGTATATTTCACATCGTCCTAGATGAGCCATTTGTAACCGGTTTAATTAAGATCTTCGAGAGAATAGCGGATAGTCGTAAACTGAGGCTGGCAAGGCACCCGAGGCCGGGTTTATGCGCTGTCTTACAATTATTCTCTCCTGCCAGAATATCATTATATTACCCGCTTTTTATAGGGGTAACGTTTTTACGACGCCCGCCCGTTCCGAACGATGAATCCCTAAGTTTGGATGAAATTGTCCTCTAAGCATACCTTTTTATATGTTTATCGAACTTCCTCTTCTAAACAAAAACATTGGCAGAGCCTAATTCAAGTTTATGGTTTTATTGCAAATTGAGCAGTGATTTCGAGATCGAAGAGATTATGGAGGTCCGTGAGGGAAATACGAATAACAAAGTTATTAATTTTGAAAATAAGAGAGTGCGTCATAAATACGGAAGCGCGTAAAGTACGAGTCGACGACCATAACGGTTCTGCAGTCTTCAGTAGGGATGTTAAGTAAATATATATACCTGAATTTACTGATGTACACATACATGTTACTGATGTGGCTTAGGTACATCATCATCATCATCAGCCTATATTTGTCCACTTCTGGACGTAGGCCCCTCCTAATGCACGCCACTGAGCTCGGTCTTCAGCTCTCCTCATCCATTTTCTCCCAGCCGCTTTCCGCAGGTCGTCACTCCACCTGGCCACAGGGCGTCCTACTCTACGTTTGCCTAAACGTGGTCTCCACTCGAGAACTCGTCTACCCCATCATCAGTTCTTCTAGAAATGTGAACAGCCCACTGCCACTTTAGCTTGCTTATCCTTCGAGCTATGTCGGTCATCTTGGTTCTCCGTCGGATATCTTCATTACGAATCTTGTCCTTCAGAGAAACTCCAAGCATAGCTCTCTGCATAGCTCGCTGAGCGACCTCAAATTTGTGGACTAGTTTAACCGTGTTTATTTAGGTACTTAATTGTTCAAATACTTAAAAGAATTAACTCGTTTTGTACTAAAATACAAAGGAAGGCAAGTTGTAATAAAAATATTTTTTGGTATAGTTAGTATACAAAAAATTATCCGGTAATAAAATATCCACATCCACATGCGATTCTTTTATTTATATACTTATCCGTATCAGAATTCTACAGCATCCCTAGTCTTGAGTTCTCGCTCTCGGTTGTAGATGTAGGTCGACGCGGACGCGTGACGTTTACTCCACGACTATCACGTGACGTCACTTCGGAGCAGAATCGTCACGGCTGTCAGTAACAAAGTGAACGCCGGCTTACGTACACCGAGCCCGAGCGAGAGAGAGCACCGAATCTCCGTCTGAATCATTTATTATCACGCTACCCGCGCGGTGTCGTCAATCAAAACAAAAATTGGAGTAAGAGCACGCAACGGAGCGCTATTTGGAAATTTACAACCGGTAGTGATTGCGCAACTGCTCTGTTGATAAAACTGTTCCGGCAACAATTGCACCGATACTGTACACGAACCATTGTTGCGAAATCAACTTTATGAAAGGACCGGCCGGGGATACAGTGCGCGTGAAATTCCCTATTTCTGGGTCAAGGTTATTACATGTTCTGGATATTAAACTATTTCATGTGATCAATATTGCTCTTCACTCATTCAACGATGCTATTGTCACTTTTCAATGACGTAATCGCAGTTAGGAATGTTGGCAGACAAGACACAAACACAATCGCACATGCATGAGCGTGGGACTGGTACACAAATTGAGCCGAATTAACGATTATGTAAATCTCATCCGAGCTGCGAAGGGTGGAAAAAAATATCGAATATCCACTCCAGGTTCACCTGAAAAATTGGAGATTCCGCAAAGTAGCTGGGAGAGCTCCGCGACCGCGTATCAAATAACTTATCCGCTTTTGTTATGGTAATGCTCTCCCGAAATTATCTGTTCCGAGTATAATCTGGAGAGGAATAAAAAGTTTTTACAGCGCTTATGCTGGCTTCTTTGTTTTCCGCGGAGCAACTTGATCAATTCGATTGGAGTTATAGCGCCGCTTCTAATGAGACTTTTGTTATACGCAGCTATTGTCCAGAATGTAAAACAAAAAAACTTACCTTCCGCGATGAGAACTCTGGTCATTTCGTAAGCAGCGCAATGTTTCATAAATTTTAATTTGGCGTATTCGCTCCGACATGGATAAATGGCGGCATTTTCCGTGTGCACTCTGCGAAGGTTACCGGCATAATGTGTTGCCCTTTCTTGTGCGTATTCACGTTTTATAAGTCTCCAGTTTCACCCGCTCAAGGAAATCTACATACGAAATTAAATGGAATTTCCACACGAATGATTTGCGAATTAGGGATCTTTGAAACCCTTGATAGTGGAATGTCCGCGACATATAATGTGATCATACAGACTTGGCTCCGCATGTCTACAGTTATGGGACCGATAGGAATACATGTTTTGCTTACAGTTCATATTACATCGAGGAAAGAAAGACCCTCGTATTTTACAAATAAGAACCATGTGAGGCCGCAATATCTATTTTATCTCGGGATGTTTGAGCTTTTGAATTTTCACGAGGATCGCAACTCATGTACTGTGTGAAAATGGAGAGCTTTGCGAAATGTGTTCAGTCAGTTTATGGTACAAAATACAAAACATTACGTGGGCGGAATACGGATGGATCTCTTATTCGTACGAGTTTTAGGTGTATTATCAAGGCAAACTACTCATATTGTGATGCTACCTGATGGTCTGAAGGCTTATTTAACGAATGAAGGGGGTCAAAGACTTTTGATAGAGTTGAGATCCGACGTATTGGTTGCATTCGAAGAGCAAGTTATTAAGGCGGAAATGCTGATTTCGTCGAAACGGCATGCAGTGGAGAAGACCATAAAGGAAAGCTTTTACGATCATGAATATAAAAATAAGAATGCGTAGTAAAGTCTGTGTACTCACATGGTGCTGGGCTGGGGGGTTCCGCGCAGATACCGATGGACTTGCTGGGATCGTCGATGAAGGTCTGGGCGAGGTGGTAGTCGCCAAGCTTCGTCTGGATCTGCTGGCTGACTTTGTCCCTGTGCCCTGAGACCTGTGAAATCAAAATTTCCATCAGACCTGTATACGCGGAAGGGACAGACAAAGACAATACTTGGAAGGAAAGTAAAATAACTGGAAACAATATGTCAAAGAAAATATGTAAATTTCATAAATGAGAAAACCTTGAATCGTCAACAATTCGAAGTGTATAATGACACTCAAGAGAATGCTTATAACAATTTTGTATGGCATATTTTTTCCTGTTAATTAAGTCTGAGCATTATACCCGCAAACGCCTACACGTTTTCCCTTACCTGAGATCTAAATTTTACAATAATGTGAGTAAAACTGACAACAAATGGCCTATTGTGGATTTGCAAATCATACAGTTACGACATTCGGTATTTTCCATTACGATTCGAAGGTGAGACGAGACGTAAAGACGAGTCGTACTTTTCTGGAGCAGGCGCCATATGATGCCATATGAGTCGTATAAAGGCGAATAAAGGCGACAATAAAAGTGCACAAGAACGGTATGCGTGTGTCATGCATCCAACGTGCGGCGAGGTCGGATACCATGTGGCGGCACGCGTCGCGGCTCATGTCCCGAATAAACCGGCTCAATGTCATGCCGTCTCAAGAGCTTCATGTCTGATATCAATGCAAATGCTACGTTTTAGGCCAATATATAAATGCACCTGTTTTTATGATTTATGGTTGTAGCAGTTAAAGCCTGCTTAGCGAGAATATCTATCTTATCATCTATCTAATAATCTATACTTATAATAAAGCAATATGTACGAAAAAGTCTGAACAAAAAAAAAAATTAAAAGAAAAGTCGAGTGTACTTAAAATAAGCTACTGAACAAGAATATAACTTTTTTTTTAACCGTGTCTTTCTGTTTTTATGTTTGTTCGCGCATCACGTAAAACTACTGGACCGATTGCAATGTGGATTTCACGGTTGGATAGCTTAGGGTTTAACATAAAAACTGGTGTACTTGGTATCTCAATCCGATGAGAAGAAAAAGAGCAATCGATAAAAAAATGACGACTGAAGGAATTTTGATCAAATATTGGTATATTGGTATTTTAGATCTTGGAATAACACATAGAGTACTTTTAACCTAGAGAAATGACCACGCGTACGAAGCCGCGGGTACAGCTAGTATGTAATAATTATCTAAAGAAAAAATGTGGATTACGGACGGGATTCGCACCCGCCTACATCTGTGCCTCTGCGCGGCACACGCCTCTAACCAACTCGGCTAGTGTGACCATCATCATCCAAATTTATATCTTATTTTCTAAACACGCCTTACGGGGACGGTCACGCCAACTATTGGTAGTATTTTAAACTGACCAACCGAACACGGCTAATATTGATTAACTTCGTGTCGGAATGATAACGCCTCCCAGATCTAATGTTTTATGAATTCAGCACTTAATTTGGATGATGATGCAGTGGTCACGGTTGCCGAATTGGTTAGAGGCATGTGCCGCGTAGATATATACATGCATGCGGGTTCGGCCGGACAACTATTCGGGTTTGCGTTTTCGGAGAATTATTAGGAATCTGTTCTTTATAGTAATGTATATACGTTTGAATAGGATCTTCGTTATCGCAACTGACTCATTCATACCTGTAGGAAAGTGACAACAGAAGACGTCGAAAAGATTCCGATCGCAGCGAGGCAACCAGTACACAAAGAACAGGAAAATCAACCACAGTTTCACTCCTTTACCTAAATATTTATTCCATTCGATACCAATTCAATTATATTTCACGAGCGATAATAACAAACCAGTACGCTGGGCGCTGTTTGCGAACACCGAAATGTATTCACTTTACGGTAAAATAAGCTTCCTGACCGGGAATAATAAGGTCATTCACGAACTAACCTAACGATGGGTTTCGACTAAGTTTTATGGCGTATTTCCATTAGGCAAGTTTATGTCCGCAACTTCAGCTTCATATACTTTATGCAAGATTTTGCGCCAGACGTAGGTAATGCGTGTCAAACGAATATTATAAATCAGACTTTTCAATTACGGAGGGCATAAGTAAGAAGTATTCAAACTATTGATCATTGGACGTACAAACATATCAAAATAAAGCTGTAGCCGACTTCAATACAGAGTCAATAATTCAGCAATCTTGACCGCGCGCTTCGCTCGAATGTCTTAAACTTGTTTGCATTGCCCGGGCGGACGCCGATACAAACCAAGTATCTGAAAATAGTCATGCACGAAACAAGAAACCGGCTATAAATAATGCATAATTTTAACACTATACACACAGAGGTCAAAGTATATAAAAAGAGCGTATTATTTGATTTCGACGGTCTCGGTTTGGTTCCGATTTGATTGAAACGCCAAATCATTTACCGAACCCCGTTTCAGTGGAACGTTTTCCGCATTGCGATTTACTTTTACGGTCCCTTTATTGTATTCGCGTAATCCTAGAGTATCGATGCCCTAAAGAGTAATACATACGTTCGTACACCTGTCTCTTTGTAACGTATGATTCGATTTCGGGTCGCCTGTAATCACATTCGATAAAGGCCTTCCGTGACAGACTCAAGTAGCCTATAATACTTTTTCTTCCTCAAGCGCCCTTTCGGTTAGATCCTCAGCAACTTTTAGGTCAAGGTTCATTTTTACTTGATTCTGCAAGTAGGTTTCTTTAGAACAGCATGCAGATTTTATGTCGCAACTGATTGCGATAGAACATCATGGCTGGTTTACACGCTGCGAGCTGCTGACCTGACAGTAGGCAGCTGAGCATTACGTACTCGCATGCCAGTATCTGGGCTCGCCTGTGTTGTTTACATGATTCGAATACATGGCCAGTCGCATGCGAGTTGTTCCAACGTTGAGTCAACGTGCTTTGATTAAAAAAACTGTAATAAGGTCTATGACCACTATATGAACCTATGAATTAGAAAATGCCTCAAAAAAAAAAAAAAAAAACGCGCGTAGGCGCAGCACACAAAAAAAACAAGTACCTACCGCTCGCAACTTCCTGGCTTCCAACGATACTGGCGAGCTACTGCGGAACGCGTCCAAACGATGTGCGAGTGATGTGCGAAATGCTACCATGTGCGAGAAACTGCACTACAGCTACTCGGCAGGCTGACTCATACGTACGCTAGCTGGCAACGTGTAAACCAGCCATTAGTTAAGTAGAATTAGTTGAAAAGTTAAGAAAGTAAGATTTGAAACACATGAAATTAAATACAAATCCAGCTAAATAAATACCCCCATTTAAAAAAATGCATCAAAATATGGAAAAGAATAAAAGAACAGTGAGCGTAATATGCACACAATTCATAGGATTGTTTATTTTCCCATATTTTTTTATTTGATGCTTTACGGCTGAGGAGCGATGTAGGTCACCAGACGCGAACAATTACTGCTGCCATGAATTTTCATGACGGCATCGATTCGCAAAGTTTCGGAGGTTGAGTTCTGTCGCGTTAATAACTCACCTTCCTTGTTTTTAACAGCGCAAAGGGCGCGTTGAATTCTTTATTCACAACTTATTAAACTCTTCAAAGAACGCTTGTGCAGGTTTCCAGTGAAGATAAAGCAACAAGTCTCACTTATCAGTTCACCGCAACGTCCGCAAACCATCATCGGGCGGAATTAGCAATTCGCAGCGTCTAGGAACCGGGCGATATAAATCTCAAGCTGAGGTGGTACAAGTGAATTTCGCCACATGTTATTCGTATCTGTGAGTATAATAAATCCTGTACGTGGGGGAGGCAGTCAGTTCGCCAGCCGACGAGTCAACGTCCGCCCTGCGTCAGCCGTGGGGCGAGCGCCTCCGCGCCGCGCCCGGACGAAAGGACGTACTTCAGGGGCCGGGTACTCCTGAAGGAACCACGCGTCTCTGGCCTACTTACGTCTATGACCTATCTATTGATTGAGATAGTGTTTTGGTAAAAAAATACTAAAATTCTACGGCGGCGCCGGACGCGGGACATGTGACCTAAACAGATAAATTAGAATGTTTCGAGTGCGAACTTTTGCTCCTAAAGGAAGAAGAAATGGTCTAAAAATGTATTATGTGTATTATTACAAAAAAAATGGAAGAATGGCACGAAAATAGTAAAGTAGCGATCGATATTATTTGTTACTTTATTGTGTTTTCTCTAGTTCCTATCAATAACTCAAACATTCATGAAAGTGACAGGATGGATAGATAAAATTTTGCAACACTTTTCGATTTCGTCATATCGGAATCCGAAATACGGATTACTATTCTGTGCCAATGATGCACAGAATAGTAATCCGCTGTATGCTGTATTCAAATTAATGATCAGGGAGCCTCAGTAATCTTCATCAACAGTAAATTCATTATTTCTCTGATTCCACCAACAATACCCCAGATGACGGAACAAACTCCAATGAGGAAGGAAGAATGACGCGCGAGTGACTGCGATTCAGGCCGGACAGGAGGAAAATGGCGACGGAGCCGTGACAAACGGCGACGTTGTTTCGACTGCAGGAGACAGTTTGTCGTTTCTATTTATTTTCCGGTTAACGCTGAGTTCTGACTGTCACAATTTGCCAAAGAAACGGAAGATGCAGACGAAATAAAAAGACAGAGAAATAAAACTTTTTCAGGACAAACATTTAGCACAGAATTAGGATGAAATGCAGAAGAAGGATACACGCATAATTGTAAATAAACATTTACAGACGAAAGTAATACCTAGGCTAGGTACACTGCTTATCTAACGGAAACACAACATGCCGCTAAATCAGTTTAATCATGAACCAGCCTATTGAATAGTAATCAATTAATGATAGAGCTAATAATTTATAGATCTCAGTTTGTAATGCAAATGAAACGAATTATTCAGATTATCCAATTAATAGAATTCCCGCAGTGAAACTGACATCACATGGATGGAACCCGTAATAGTTGTAAGTCGATTACTCAATTCAAATGTAATTTCATCTAAACCACCCTCAGGTAGAGAAAATTTGCAAATAAATACGCCAAGATTTTCTGCCTCTGATAAATACGAACTTCTGTGCGTGTCAATGCCCTAGAGTTCAGACGAAGGGTGCAAAAAGAGTACAGAAAGGACGAACGGAGAAGGGTCGTATTATATTACTTATCGCAGATGGGGTAGGCAATATAAAAAATAATAGCACCGGGTCATAAACTGTTACCTACGAAGTTAGTTATCCTTGACAATAAGGGGCCAATAAAACTTGTAGCCGCACGAGTCATCGACCCAAATCGGTAGTGTCAATGACATTGTCAAACGCATGAGACAGGACTTTTTTACAATAGCCAAATTATAAGATTCCATTTCATATTGAAGACCGTGGATTTGAAACCAGTTTTTAGAACTATCTTACGCTGACCTCGGTTCTCTATGGGGCGGGGTGGGTAGTCTACGCGTTACGTTCAATCGCTCTGCGATACACAAAAAAAAACGAGTAACTTCACACGAACGAACAGTTGATGCTGTCAATTATCCGGTTCTCGACGGTAGCTTTATAAGGCAAAATGCATGAAAAACAACATAAATTGTAATCGAATAATAGATTACGAAAAGTCACGATAACGATTCTATTATAATGTTCCATAATGGATCCATACCTAGAAGCGAGATTATCCTACCGAGCAGTGTCGATGATCCGAAACGAGTCTTTGTTTTTCGGAGTACGATTGTTTAACCGAATGGCGTACGCTTTTGCGATTAAAAAGGCATATTTTCATTAAATGTTCGAGTGGAGTAGGTGGGATGAGGAGGGAGAACCGAGGGCCGTAATGAGGCCCGTCTAGACGCGCCGCTTCTGCAATACTACATTGTGACTGTATTGTGGCTCCTATTGTGCTCACTCCACAAACTGTATGTACAACTCTTAACTAATCGCTTACGTTAATGAATAACACAGGGACAAATCAAGAACGCGCTGGCTCTGTCTATTTCAATTTTAACAATGCTCTCTGTATCGAAGGCGGGAAAGCGTATCGATTTATAACTAAACGTAGGCACGAGACGTATCGAGTGTTCACCTGTCTTGCTGGTACTATTATGGTTTCTTGCTACCAGCTCAAACCTATGACAAACAATCTGACTTCACGGTTTCAACAATAGTAGACAATGATAGTTAAAAATATCATAGTAGAGGTGTTTTAAATCAAAAAATCAAATCAAATCAAATCAAAACATTTATTCGCTAAAACATGGTTTGTTTATAAAACATAAGATGGCAATATTATAATTAGTAAAGCATGTTTTATGTTCAAATTTATGAGGTCATTGACCTATATTGATTTATGGAACACAGATATCTTAGACATATAATAACAAAAGGAGATCCCAAAACACTAAACACAAATAGCAGCGATAATTTTCCTGCAGTGAAATATAAGGAAATAATTGTTTATTTTTTATTTTAGCAGTTTACGCCTGCTTAGCGTAAACATATATAATAAATTTCTAATGGAAAAAAAAGTATCACGGCTGAGATTCAAACTCTCATACATCCATGCCTCTGCGCGGCACATGCCTCTACCAATTCGGCTACCGCGACCTATGAATCGTCACCCAAATTTTTTCCGCTTGGCTTCTGGACCTGTCTTACGGGGACAGTAACGCCATCTATTTTTCCATTAGAACATTATCATATAATAATTGTATTCACTCTTGTCTAGCATAACAATTTCATAATGAAAATAGAAATAAAGAAGATATCAACCAGCATATTACTTCCATCTGTTTGTAGGCCAACAATACTCGTGTCTCGTACACACTTATTCTCGTAAACTACTAATAGCGCCCACTTCAAATAAAAGTGTATTCTCGTTCAGTGAAATATAGCTCGCGCCGCATAAAAATAGCTCGAGAACTGAAATAGACATTTCTAGTTAAACAACCTGCGCGGTCTGTTCCAATCATACAGTGCAAGAGGGATACATTGCTTAAGAAGAACACGGAACGGATGAAGAAATTGTGAGAACTAACTATACTACTCAACTTCTTGCCATACTTATAGTCGACATAGAAGCACGTGCAACACCTGGGAATTAATATGTATGTAGGTGCGGCCTTGGCAAGGTGACACACAACTGGTTCCACAGTGGCTCAAGAAAAATTTACGTACAATAACAAACGGCTTGCATTGGACAGATTCAGTAAATAGTAAATATAACTACCTACTTGTTAGCGTCAACAATCCGGTTGATCAGCCGAGTACGGGTATTATTTTCTTGGACTTATGGTAAACACTCGTATATTCATGGGTGTCGGTGAGTGAGACCAATACAAAGTAACTTATATAAGTCGTTTGAGTAGACCAGAGAAGATTTCTAGCGCAATGTGACCCAGTCTGACCCGTCCTAGTGAGGGCGGGCGGGGGCAGGGAGAGTTTAATTACACTTGTACTTGTATGCATGTGAGCATATGCGCCGTTGTGTGCACTAAAGTGGGTCGGGCGAGTGCACCCAGCCGGCTGAGATAAGCCAACCACTTTGAAAAACTTATTATAAACATCACCACGTTTCGGGAGCTGCTAGTCAAATTAAGCAATTTCAGATTAAAAAAGCATTGAGAGCAATAAAATTGTAAACAGTCTTGACGAGAAGCGAGCTGTGCCGCAGGTGTGAGAAAACAGGACTGGATAGAGATTGGTCAGTTTCTCAGGTGTTCTGAGACTGATTAAGTAGGTATCACTTATAATTAATTTATGAGCAACATCTGCAGTTTCTACTAGATTTAGATTAGATGATGTCACTACGTTTAATATATTATATTACTAAAGACACCTGGATAGAGGTGGAATTAAATATACTTGTAAATACTAAACATAGACTAATGCCTCATTCACAGTAACTAAGTCGGCATAGTAGAAATAGTGATATCAATTCAGACAGCGCACAACCGTTTGCCGTAAAGCACTTTAAAAAAAATCCTTTTGGCAACATCTTATTTCGTGATTCAACAATTTCAACATACAACTCGACAAGTAAACAAGACCCGACCTCGAACCAAGGAATAAACAAAAGTACTGCGTACTCGAATTCTGTTGACATTGCTCGGCCAGATCAAGGCGATCCTCATCTCAGTCAGCCGCCGGGCGCCGATACAAGCTGTAATGATGTGGGACTCTGGAGATCTTATCCGGGATCTTGCTTAGCAAGCAACCCTACACCTTACGATCTACGAGATATTACACATGCGCTTGTATGGGGTGATCGGTAAAATGCAATGTGTAGTTATTTCTTAGCAGGTGACCAGAATTAAACATTTATTATGAACTAGCTGTGCCCGCGTAGTAATTTATCTGGGTTACAAGGTTATGTGTTATTTCATGACCAAAAGCGCCTCAAAAGTACATAATACCAAACTTCGCATCGGATAGTTTTTTATCGATGGCTCGGCTTCTAATCATCGGATTAAGATACCAAGTATACAAGTTTTTAAGTCAAGCTATCTAACAGTGAAAACCGCATCGTAATCCGTTCATGAGTTTTCACGTGAAGCGCGAACAGACAAACAGAGAAACAAGATAAAAAATACATTGTTCAGTGGCTTATTTTAAGTACCTATACCCTAGGTACCATTTTTTTTATTATCTTCTTTGTACAGACTTTTTGATACTTACTGGTTTATTATATATGTATAAATAGATGCTTATCAGTAACCTGATGATGCCTTACAGGAGTACGGCTAGAACTGCGCATGTAAAGCAGTTATCAGGCATTTCAGAACCAATATTAACGGTATGTACCAGCCAAACGCACGCCTCCTCTCTTAGATTGAGAGAGAGAAGGAGGAAGGTTACCTTCCGTCTTTTATCAAGGCCGAAGACAGTGTCAGTATTGAGTACTGTGAATGCAGCTGCCAGATCCCAAAACACGTGCATCATCAGCCTATACTTGTCTACTACTCGACGTAGGCTTCTCCTAATGCACGCCACTGAGCTCAGCTCTCCTCTTCCATTTTCTGTCAGCCGCTTTTCGCAGGTCGTCATTCTACCAGGCCACAGGGCGTCCTACACCACGTTTGCCTTAACGTGGTCTCCTTTCGAGAACTCGTCTACCCCAACGGTTATCGGTTCTTCGGGAAATGTGACCAGTCCACTTCCACTTTAGGTAGCTTATCCTTAGAGCTATGGGCAATACTTTGGTTCTCTGTCGGATATCTTCATTACGAATCTTGTCCTTCAGAGAAACTCCAAGCATAGCTCTCCATAGCTCGCTGAGCGAACTTAAATTTGTGTACTAGTTTGACTGTGAGTGTCCACGTTTCGGCTCCGTAGGTCATGACTGGTAGGACGCACTGACTGAAGACTTTTGTCTTCAGGCATTGTGGTATGGACGACGAGAAGACTTCACGAATGCTGCCCAACCCAGCTGAATGTGCGTTGTCGCAATAATAAAGCTACATATTTCACTGTTACTGAGGTCGATCACGCGATTTGAAGATGTACCATAGATAAAATACCATCCAGTACGTGTTATACTTCAAACAGTAGATAGGCTTCTTGGAACCTATTATTTGTGCAACTTGGAGCGTTAGTTACGTGTTTAAAAAGGTTGCACGCATGGTATGCATTATCGCCTGTTCTATCTATAAAATAGGTAGAAGTAGCTTCGTGTGCTGTGATGATAACGCTTCGACAAGTCAATGAATGGTCTCCTGGAACTGTTGACAGCCTGCACCTTTTGGGCGTTTAATTGTTATAATTAGAAAAGTATAGTTTATTACATCGAATCTAGTCAAGATCAAGTTAAGCAGTTTAAGCGATCAGTTACAAAAATAAATGAAAGCGGAGAGATATCTGGGCTCCTCTGGTCATCCTCACAATAGTCGGTCTCAGGAACTGAACGTACAGACAACTCTTTTCAGTTTATAATTATTTATGATTGTTGCATCAAACTGTTCTCTAGCCATCAGCATCGAACTCTTTTAGGCGTAGGCACAGAAGAAATAATAGTACTCACGTACAGAAGGCTCACTCCGCTAAGACAATTAAATAAAAAGCGACCCTTGCCGCCACTCAATAAAGTGCAATTCAGCTCGCACGACCTTGATGCGTGTCATTTTATATGCGTCTCTCGTTCTAACGCGTAAGTCTATCTCAGTCTATCTCACGGCAAGCCACGGATAGAGTAATGTCGCCTGCGTTACTGTTAACAGAAATTAGCGCGCGCAAGTACATCGAGTGAGACAGGTCTGACATAGGTATAAAATAAGTATCTAAGTCCGTAGTTCACAGAAGGGGGCCCTCTCCTCCTATGGACCCTCTGCAGGTACTAATGTTACATTTTGGTGGTAGGCTTCGCTTAGTGACCTGCAAGCATACAGGGCAAAGACGTCCCTGGCAAAGCGACTCACGAGATCCGGTTCCGGCTGATTCTAGATTTTGTCGATAGGCAGAAAAAAAACAAGATTTCCAATTTACTGCCGTTCCATCGGCGTTTCTAAGCCAGTGTGTCAAACGAGAACCTACCGTAAATAAATCGTTTGTTTATCTACACTAATATAATAAAGAATATAAATGAATTTTTGTATGTTTGTTTGTAAAGGATGAACTCAAAATATACTTAACCGATTTTAAAAATTATTTCACATGTAGAAAGCTACATTATCAGCGGGTAACATGGGTGGGCATTTTATATTTCTAAAGATTAGAGATCCCTTCGAAAATTGCAATAACGTAACCCAAGGTATCAAAAATGTTGCATAATAAAGTCATTATTTGGCGTGCACTGCGAAAACCATTACATGTTTATATTACTTATTATTACCCTCAAAAAAGTCCGCGAAGCTATATGTCTAACTATTATAGTTAAGTTACAATAACAATTTTTAGTTAAAATTAGTCAATCAAAACTCGGGTAGAATCGAAATATGATGACATTCGTATAATGATATTAATAATATGATGACATTCATATAATGATATTAATAATATGATGACATTCGTATAATGATATTAATCATTATCCGATTAAATAGTTTCATAATCGAGGTTAATTATATACAAGTAAATTCCTCTTCAAATTATTAGAATCGGACCTTTCATTTAGAAGTTAGTTGTGAGCGCTGCCCGTGCGAAGCCGGGGCGAGTCGCTAGTGTATGGATATGTTTGTATGTGTACGTAAGCGTGTGTGTGAGGCACCAACACGTGATTGAGGACGTTTGCGTTCAGACGACAATAGCATTACTCGTACACACATAACAATTTGTTTGTTGTTAAATTCAACACAATCTGCTGTTGACCAAGCATGTGTTTTTCATTAGCGTATTGCTCTATATAATTTTCAAAACAACAAAATTAAGTTTATAATTCATGAACATTTTTTTGTGTCTCAACTAGGACTTTTTAAAAGAATGCAGTTTAGTGACGCACGGGAAGGTAACGAAACAAGTCTTTGGAATTCAAAGTTCTGGGAAAAACACTAAAGTTGTTATCGGCAGGAGTAATTCTTGTCATCAGACCACAACCGGCTCGCATGGTCACTTAAGGCCAGTTCCTATATTTTAAAACAAGCCGTTTTCGCTTACTGTCCGTTAGTTTTTGACAAATACGCCATACAAAGACGTTGGAAAAACGACTCGTTTCAGTTTTATAGGAATGGGGAGTTAGTTGTTTAAAACTAAATAGGAATTTCCATATCAACAAACCACAAATGTGTCTCTGAATGGAAGGCGTTCCGTTTTTGTACTTACGTATGGAAAGGATAACCAACATGACACATCACAATATAAAATTATCCTAGCTAAATAAATATATAAAAGCAAGCTGGTAGAGGTATTTAAATCAATAAGTTATTATGTGTATAGGAATATATATATATGTTTCCTCGACCTTCCGTTCAAGTTGCATTGATTGTGCCCACGAGAAGACTGAAGTAGCGGATGTCAGCGTCGAGAAGGCCGAAGCATTCGGTGTAGAAAAAAATTGGTATATTTTTTAAATTCAGTATTTTCACTACACACAACTAGTACATAGTTTCACTCCTCCTATCATCAATTCTCGAACTTCGAAGATGTCAAAATATTATAGTAACTGTACCCGCGCCTTCGCACGCGTGCTGGTCATTTCTCTAGGTTAAAAGTACTCTATGTACTTTTCAAGACCTAAAATACCAATACTTGATCAAAATTTCTTCAGCCATCATAAAGTTTTTATCGATTGCTCGGCTTCTACTCATCGAATTGAGATATCAATTTTTAAGTCAAACCCTAAGCCATCGCACTCGGTCGAGTAGTTTTTACGTGATGCGCGAACTAACATTCAGACAAACACATAAACAGTCAAACAAACAGACAGACACGAATTTAAAAATGTTATATTCATGTTCAATAGCTTATTTTAAGTACCCTAGACCATTTTTTTATATTATCTTCTTTGTACAGACTTTTTCGTTCTTTTTGCTTTATTATAAGTATAGATAATAAGTTACTTTTGTTTCAATAATGTAATTAATAAGTTTTAATTTACATGTTTCAGTTAAGACAAACACAACTTGGTCTCCCGTTTTCTGCTTTGGCTGGCCACCCTTTACCAATGAACTTTTTTAATTATGAACCGACGACGGAACGCTCGCTAAAGAGATAATCCAGAACGGTCCAATTTCATTATTGCTACCTTTGGCTTCATCCGTTTTTGAATTTTAAGAGTATTTGAGATTTAATCTCAACTGGTCATATTGTATAAAGACTTAATGATCTTCGCAAATATTCACAATTTAGGAAAAACACTTCCAATACTTACTATATACCTACTATTGATATTGATTCTCTGAATTGGTTTTATTTGTAAGAAGCATTACAATTCCAGTGCCATTTGGAACTTCAGAATCTAGTGGAGTGGAGCAACACTCTTTTACCTCCCATTCCTATAAAAACGAGTCGTTTTTCCAACGTCTCATTACTTTTTGTCGATTTTTGTATGGCGTTTATGTCAAAAGTTGACAGACAGTAAGCGAAAACGGTTCGTTTTATAGAAATCAGATTTCAAGACATTTTTATATTTTATTACTTTAAAAGGCGATGCATATTTCTTCTTTGTTGTCGACTGTAAATCCCAGATGGAGTAATTATTTAGGGCCCTGCCAGAATCTGCTTTTAAGTTTTTTAAATATTTCTTCACAGTTATTCATGCTACTAGCTGTGCCCGCGGCTTCGCATGCCTGGTCATTTCTCTAGGTTACAAGTACTCTATTTGCTATTCCAAGACCTAAAATACCAATATACCAACATATGATCAAAATTCCTTCAGCCGCCAAATATTTTTTTTTCGATTGCTCGGCTTTTACTCATCGGAATGAGATACCAAGTACGCCAGTTTTTAAGTCAAACCCTAAGCTATCCAACAGTGAAACCGCATCACAATCGCAATCGGTCTAGTAGTATTTACGTGATGCGTGAACAGACTAACATACAGACAAACAAACAAGATTATTTAATATGTTATAATCTTGTAAAGTAGCTTAGTTAAAGTACCCTAGATAATTAAACTTCTTTGTTACCGAAGAAGTTGTACAGAATATCTGATGTAGAACTCAGATTAAAAAATAAGAAAGTCAAGTGTTCGTGGGAGCCTCCTTTTCGGCGCGGCTTCGGCCGGAATGCCGTGACGCAGCACACTGGTATTTTCCCACTGTCAAACAAGCTTTAAACGACGAAAGTTGAACGCCACCAGTAATGCCCATGTGACGGTAAATTGTATTGTATATTCAGTAAACCTGTGTGCAAGTAGTTCATTACCGTGGGCTGTAGTTCTGTTTTGGTCAGACTACTATGAGATATGTATGGATAAGGTTGATATCAAGTCTAGACTAGAGTTCATAATGAGCCGGCTGACGAAAACAATATTGTTTTTTTGAAGAACTCGGAGTGATTTGTTGGCTGCTAACAGCCTGCGTATACGATATTAGGATACTATGATAAATAAATCATTATTGTCGGTCCGCTCGTACCGTTTTCTGTGTACTTCCTTCGCACCTTGTATAGCTAAGTCAAGCTACAGAAGCGATGATACAGTCGTATCATTGCAGTATAACTTTCCAATACTGTCACCACGATGTTTGAAACATGCCCCTCTCTACAAGGCCCTACTATAACCGCATCTGATAGGTGCTTACCCTAATCGGCGCCGGGAAGAGAGACGAGGCGTCGGGCTCGGCGGCGTGCGCGTGCGACATCTGGTGCGCGCGCGCCTGCCGCTCGCGCTCCCGGTCGCGCTCACGGTCGCGCTCGCGCTCGCGGCCAGCCCAGGCGCCGCCGGGCGCGCCCGAGCCGCCGCCTCCACCGCCGCCACCGCCGCCGCCGCCGCCGCCCCCGCCCCGATCCCGGTCCCACTTCTCGTACCTGGAACAATTCACAAGTACCTGTTAGAAATAATTAAGTTTACCAAAGACCAGAAGGCAGACCACCCGGACCGATGTTCATGGCAGAACGTTGATCATTTGGATGAGATCTACTTAGGACTGGAAATAACGGTGCTGAGTAAAATGCCTACCAGTATAGTGTAGTAGTGATGAGTATGTAAATATTAATCGAAGAATATCGAAGACACCTTTAATGGATCGAAAACCGGCCACCGGTGATACAATAGTGAACCAAACAATGCTCGTCGCATGAGTGAGCAAGCGTTATGAACTTGAGCAGACAATTAGTAGCCAGTGGAAGAATCAATAAATATTTGTCTTGTTAACGTACACCCCGAGTGTGATTTGTTTGATGATACTCAACCCAGCCTAAGTAATGTACTTTTTAACGACTACACTTAATGATTAGATTGAGCACCTGCTAACATTTAGAATACAAAACCCAAGTTGATCCAAGAACTTCAAACCTCAAAGCTTCAATTTTAATGAGACATGGTTAGTATGTAATGGAAAGATCGCTCAGAATGAGTCATATTCTAACGAAAAGCTTTATTTAAATTCTTTTCACTTGTACTAAAATACGGCCCTAAAACTGACCAAATTGTCTCTTGACCTAGACGGGGCCCGAAGGTGACCCTGCCAATGGAATGTTAAATAGTCACGTAGGTACATTGATTAAATAAATAAACCTAATGAATATCACGTTTACATGCGTCATACATGAAACACAACACTGTGGAAAGGAAAACTGGATTTAGTAGCTAGTGCAGGAGTTGCGAACTGGCGACTATGGAATACCTACCGTTCTATCACATTAACCAAAGGCATTGAAACTTTCGAATCGTAAGAAATATTCCAGTGTGGCAAAATCTGAACTTTCTTGTAGTTTTTTTCCATTCGAATATTTAACCATTTAAGTTTCTACATAGGTTAGATAAGCTATATGCACAAATGTTGAATTTTATCGATACACAATATTTTAAAAACCAAAGTAATAAAGAGTTCATGTCGACTGAATCATCGACACGATAAAACGGAAAACGTTGAAGAATAAATATTATTTGAAATGAGCTTAAGTCAACAATATCAATATAGAATTATTTCCGAATTGTTGTAAATCATACAGCAATGAAAACATTTACGTTCTCAAGTATGCAGGTTAATTCTATAACGTTAAATCATTCAGCACGCTTGTTTATTTTTTTTAGCTCACCGCGATCTGATGACTAAGAGAATTCGACCCTATTCAAAGCTTTCCGAGCTAGCCTTGCCAGAAGTCACATGACATGACTCACAAAAATAACTAGAATAGTTTCTAAATCATATTTCAATGTAAATTCATTGTCGTTTTCGTAAATAAGAACATTATAAATACCCCAACTTCTTATCTTATCACATAAAATACGTATAAACATAAACATATGGGTAATTAATTATTTATTCACGTGTAAGAATATCCTCTTTCAAACAATGCTTACGACAAAACTGAAAGTGTATTTATAAACAGTGATGGAGATAAAACGCAGCGGAGTTCATCGAAGGATTCTATAGACACGAACAAGTAATAGTGAAACGACTCGTTAAGGCCAGGCTCCAAGGTTACATTTTCTCACTCCTCACTCCCCTGCCACCTCCCCTACACTCTGCCACCCGCTACCCGCAATAAGCACTGAAGTGCCCGCGTAACAAGGTTGAATATCACGAGTACTGTTTGATCACACAATTTAGCTCGGAACTAAATGACGTATGTCTCTAAATTATTTATTTTATTGTCAGGCTAATAATTTAGTTAGGTAATTATTGTCTAAACATTAGATGATAAACTATATTTTCTTGCTGTGAGATTTATTTTAGAGACAAAACTTAAGCCGTTGAGTAGAAAAATGTAAATATTACTGAAAATAACGTAATTTTTGATAAGAAAATTTATCGAATTAAATTCTGTTAATCATTTTTTTGTCTTAGTCTTAGAGAGATAAAGATCTCAAAAACATGTATGTTAAGTTTCACATTTATCAGTTTTGTGGCTGACCCAGCATATTTATGGAAAAAACCCTTAAAAGCAGATCCTGATCTTAATGCAAATGTTTGTAAAGGCAAGAAGTGTACGTGGAGTAATTTAACACGCCCGCTGATCGTATAAAAGATCTTTATTACCCGGCCAATAAGACAGCAATATTTCTCGCTAATGGATCAAGCGCAGTACGAGTTTTCACCTCGATTCATTACAATTATGACGCGAATGACGAATGATCGCAACTGCTTTACTTACTTTTTGTGAAAGAGCGCGTCATATCGCCTTTGTTCACATTAAGACTATCTGCACATATATAAAAGTGAAACGATGTTAAGTTGTCAAAAAATGGTAAGTTGCCACGGGGGAACTGGAAAATGACGATTACTCGCTGTAAATAACGGAATGACACGTTGCCGTAGAAACGAAATAATAACAAGTCTGTCAAAAAGCATCAAGCGAAAAAATACATCCTATGTTTTAGGATGTTTTTTTTCGCGATAAACTGTAGTCCGCGCGGACGAAGTCTTATATTTTTTTTTTTTTTTTTTTTATTACGATTAATGACGAGACGGGTCGCTCGCCTGATGGTAAGCGTCACGCCTGTCCATAACAGTTGCAGTGCCACCCAGAACTTTGGTTGCAAAGTCTTGCGCGTCACTGCACTGCGCTCGTCACCCTGGGACATTGGTTGTTAAGCCTCATTGCCCAGTAATTTCGCTGGAACCATATCCCTTCAAACCGAAACACAGAAATGTTTACACACTACTGCTTGGCGGTTGAATAACTGACAAAGGTGTGGTACTTCCCCAGGCGTCCGCGTGCATAAGAGGCCTACCACCACAAAGTCGCGGGCGAAAGCTAGTTATAATTATAAGATAATAGATGCAAAATATGACAGAGTACTTAAGCAACCGTGAATTAAAGCCGCGATAATGTATCGTGAAATGAGGTCGAGGCAAATAGAACTCGCCGATATCAATCATATCGGAGCTCGACGTTTGAGCAGCAGTGTCCGTCACTCGAAGTGTTACTAATTGAAAATGTAGTTATTTGGTTATTTAGCAATACTGGCATAATATTTATAAAAAAAACAGGGTAATGCTACAAATAAAGTACATTTCAGGGAAAACCATAGTCATTGTTAATATGAGCCCCTTTAACATTTATAATGGCATCGAGTGTTTCGATCCATCACACGCTACACGAAGGTTGGGTTGTGGGATTTGAAGCGCAGCTTTCAGCGGATCCACACTTTAAATTGTTCACTTGCAAGCGCAACAATGGTTGCTTGTGATTTTTTCAGACAAATTCAAGGCACTCTTTTACTTTTAATTTAAAATCCTTATTGATACATTTTCGTTTCATTATTTTTTAGTCTGCCGCTCTTTTTGTCTGTTTGCAAATAACTAGCTTAAAAGCTAAAAAACACGCCTGCCCTGCCAAAAAAGAACTTAAGACGATACATTATATACTATTGGAATGTTCTTATCAAGGCTTTCAATTTGATACCCATATTGGAAAATTCGAAGAAAAAATTATTTTTTCACATTTGAAATTGGAGCCATACTGCCGCAATATTGTTCTTTTCATAGAAAACATAATCTATGTTACTCGGGGGGATGTAAGGAAACAATACCCCATACAACTAAATCTGTTAAGGCATTTAAAAGTTATGGTGGAATAAAGAAACTCACATATATATATATATGTTTTTAGGAGTCATGTATATATATATATATATATATATATATATATATATATATACATGACTCCTAAAAACAATACACTCATTTTTTTGGGCAGACGTTTAAAAAGAAAGCAATCTTGCGTTCTGTCATTAATAGTTTAAATGTTGCAGCAGTGTGAAGTTGGTAGTAACTCTTCGAATGACTGACCCTGTTAATCGGTGTCAAATCGGCTACGATTGAAAAATGCGGGTTTTAGTGGAATAGTAAACAATATCACTTTCACCGGCCTTCCCACTGTCAGCTGTTGGTAGATATGTATGAACGTACGTTGTCGGCCGCAGATGATTTAGCCTGAGGCGTCAATTAAAACGTTCACACACAAGTATAGAATTGAATAGGCAGTTACTT
This sequence comes from Alsophila aescularia, assembly GCA_946251855.1. NCBI lineage: Eukaryota > Metazoa > Arthropoda > Insecta > Lepidoptera > Geometridae > Alsophila > Alsophila aescularia. The sequence continues at coordinate 12,075,791 of OX276381.1, forward strand.
AACACCTGTAATTACCTACACTTATGCAAAGCCGTAGAAACGATAGTGGCATTTTTGACAAGCCTTGTCAATAGTGTGGGAATGTTTTGGTGACTAATAAAATATTTCTCGGAAGCAAACGTATACGTTTCACGGAAACTATCGTATGTCCGTTGACAAAGAAAAAATAAAGAACTTTGCTGCAAAATTCTTTCTTCTCGTTCATTTTGAGGAGATTATTAAGTCAAAGATATCTCAGTATGAATCTGAAGCAAAGATGTTATTTGTTGCGGTACGAAAGTCTCGACATACTCATCGAAGAGGAAAATAGCAGTCGTCATGGTAAATTGAGTAAACCAACAGAATATGTTGTAGCTTATTGGGTGATATGAACAAAACGTCAGCACATGCTTTTACTCGTTTTTTAAGCCAAAGCTGCTTTTCTTATTGGGTGATATGAACAAAACGTCAGCACATGCTTTTACTCGTTTTTTAAGCCAAAGCTGCTTTTCTTATTGGGTGATGTGAACAATACGTCAGCACATGCTTTTACTCGTTTTTTAAGCCAAAGCTTCTTTTCATGTGACTGTACTTTAAAGCAAAAGAAAAATTAGATTTTACTTGAAATTGACAGCAATTTTTTGACAAATGACATAATTGACTGTCCTAATTCAAAGAAAATAACACATAAATCTTATTTATGCTGTGCCTCTACAAGTATTTGTTATTTTTAATGATGATGATTTAGTAAATGATAATTCACATAAAACAAAGCATTTGCTATTAGTAAAAGCTTGAACTAATAGCAAATGCTATTATTGCTAATACTAAAAACTTAACTACTTAACTACTTTTGTTTTATTCAGATGACCCAATAAACTAGCCCGTGTGTTGCATCTTGTTCTAAAGAAAGCGAATGTAACTTCTTGGTGAAAGCTTCTAATAGGCCAGTCATAGGGGGAAAATATGAAGCTTTGCTCTATAAAAGATATAATAGCAAAATATTTTGTTAATGCTAACGCCCCTGTTGAATTTTTTTTTTTCGTAAAGATCTCATAACTAAGCAATACAAATCCAAACATCTTCTACTCCACCATTTGTAGGGCAAAACTACCTGGCTACTGGTCTATAAGGTTATCAAAACAAGTTTAAAAATAGTTCCTTTAATTATGTGAAATTAAGTTGATCTATACTTGTAATAAAGCAATAAGAACGAAAAAGTCTGTACAAAGAAGATAATTAAAAAAAATGGTCTATACTTCAAATAAGCTACTGAACAAAAATATAACATTTTTTAAATCGTGTCTGTCTGTTTGTCTGTGTGTTTGTTCGCGCATCACGTAAATACTACTGGACCGATTGCCATGCGGTTTTAACTGTTGAATAGTTTAGGGTTTGACTTCAAAACTGGGGTACTTAGTATCTCAATCCGATGAGCAGAAGCAATCAATAAAAATATTTCTGACGGCTAAAGGAATATTGATCATATGTTGGTATATTGGTATTTTAGGTCATGGAATAGCACATAGAGTACTGTTAACCTAGAGAAATGACCACGAGTGCGAAGCCGCGGGTTCAGTTAGTAATATTATAAATTTGGTATATGACACATGCAAGTGCAATTCAATGATATTAAGACCTCGTTATGTGCCAGATTAGCAGCTACTCGATGTGTTGCGCACGATATAAATATCGAACGTAACAATATTCGCGTTACAATGTGGCTGTGTTACAAAGTAACGAGCGAGGCGTGTGCTACGTTTTCACACTTTTTAAGTAGGTACCTATTGTGCTAATAAAGTATAAATCAATTAAATGTTGGAATACATTTTTCACCTCACAAGCTCGGAAACATTCTGTTTGTCATTCCAAATCTGAGTGAAAAAATGCATTTTACCCGCTAGCGTGGAAAGATAATTCGAACTTTCTATTCAATAATTTTCTATAGCACCAATCCAATGGAAATACTTTATTACTAATTTATACTTTATTATTATCCGATTCGATTCTACTCTACTTGACTCAATTCGTCTCTATTCGCCTCTTTTTGACTCTACTCGACACTACCAACTCTACTCGACTCTACTAGACTTTAATCAACTCTACTCCACTCTACTCGACTCTATCCGTCTCTTTTTATTTTCAATTCTTTTCTTCTCTATTCTACTCTGTTCTACTGTGTTCTACTATGTTCTACTGTGTTCTACTGTGTTCTACTTTGTTCTACTGTGTTCTACTGTGTTCTACTGTGTTCTACTGTGTTCTACTCTGTTCTACTCTGTTCTACTCTGTTCTACTCTGTTCTACTCTGTTCTACTCTGTTCTACTCTGTTCTACTCTGTTCTACTCTGTTCTATTCTATTCTACTCTAATCGACTCTACTTGACTCTATTCAACTTTTCTCGACTCTACTCTACTTGACTATTCAACTTTACTCGACTTTTCTCGACTCTATGTTTACACGTCTGCCAGGCATCCCGCGACGGCCCATTTATTATTGTTATTATAAACACTAATTTAATATATTATTTTAGCTGTTTTTCTTGCACCTAGCATTTTCCTCGCTGTAGTGAGGTGAAAAGTTTTGTGTTGCGCACGGCAGCAAAGTTATTTGGCGCCTCGTACTTTTGAAACCCTCGCTACGCTCAGGATTCTATATTTGAATAGAATCCTTCGCTGGCTCAGGTTTCAATACAAGTACTCTCGCCAAAAAATCACTTTGCAGGCTTGCATAACAAATAACTATTGCTGTGTTGAATTTTTATCTATATGATAACTAAATATTTTCATGTCCTTTTTTTAAATAATTACGTTATTTTATTTCAGGAAGTTAGAGACCATCTAATCTTTTATAGAGCCTGGCACTTAAATAAACATCCACAATTATGAAGAAAAAAAAACAGTCTTCAATAGATATTCTACTATGCAAGTGTGCTACACCTTCGAACACATCATCGCTTTCCATCATTGAGATCGTGGTCAAACTACTGCCTAGTGCGTAATAAAAAAACAAATTAAAAAAAACTAGTGTCAATCGATAGGGAAAATTATAGGAAACAAAAAGTATTCTATAAAAAAAATCGCCTAAGTAATATACTTTCCGAGATTTTTCGGTTCAAAAATCATTATTCCTCATCAAATTTCACGATAATATTAATTTGTGGAAACATTAATCTCATCAGATACTTATATGTGGTTCCCTGGCCGAGACAGAAAAAATAATTATAACAGCATGTGTTCCTAAGGTGTGCTAACGAGGAATATTTTTTTCATACCCAAATATCTCGTAACGTATATCACTTATACGATTTTTATAGATGACTTTTTATTCCTATAATTTTCCCTATCGATTGACAGTAGTTTCACTGATGGCCGAAAAATCAAGTTTCTTTCATAATGGCGGAAGTTAAGACAAGCCAATAAGGAAAACATTCAAATGATTAAGCGAAGGAAGCATCTATTTATTTTTTAGTAAATCTTGATATTCACGGACCGGATTACACTAACCAATGAATCACACACTAATGTAAATTTTAATTAAAGTTTTTTTTTAAACACATGCCTAAATAGAAAATAACTCTTCAAGTGCGGCGCGCATTAATATCGGCGGATTTTCCCAAGCTTAACTTAACACTGATTCTAATAAAAACCGTTGAACTAAACAAAAGAAAAGAATATATTCAAACCTAAATCTACGTCACATGCATTAAACATAACATTAATTGATAATGTTAGTAAGTGACAAAGATGATGTCATAACACGGAGAGACCAAAAATTAAGTCAAGCAAACTACATAATATAGCAGAATGATATCGAGAGTTAACAATTAAACAGTTATAAGAACCAGAAGATAGCTTATGAAGAACAAGAATAACAAGTTATTTTATCTATACTTACAATAAAGCAGTATGTAACAAAATGTCTGTACAAAGAACACAATTTAAAGAAAAATGGTCTAGGGGCCTTAAAATAAACTACTGGATACCTTTTTTTTTGTAATCGTGCCTCTCTGTCTGTTCGCGCATCACGCAAAATCTACTGAACCAATTGCAATGCGGTTTTCATTGTTGGATAGCTTAGGTTTTGAATTAAAAACTGGGGTATTTGGTATTTTAATGCGATGATAAGAAGCCGAGCAATCGATAAACATATTCTGACGGCTGAACGAAATTTAGTATTTTGTACTTTTGACCCTGGAATAACAAATAGGTAATTATTAACCACTGAACGCGCACAAAGTTTAGGGTGTGTTTATGTCTGTCTGTGGCATCCAAACGAATGGACAGATTTTGATGCAGATTTTTCTATTTGAAATCTGATGTTACCTATTTTTTTCTGGAAGCTGATTTGATCGAGATGGTTCTTAGCTATAGTGGTGGAGGGGAGGGGGTTTTATATATTTTTAATATGAGCTTGTTAAACCAGAGAAATATCCACGCGCACAAAACCGCGGGATCAGCTAGTTAGTAATAATTGTGGTCTAAACTTGTTGGGTTCAAACTTGATACAGAAGCAATGTCTATTTATAGGGTGTTTAATGATGTTATTATTTTTAACCACGCCTCCCTTCGTCGTTATGATGCTTGTTTAGAATATTGTAATACTAGATTTTGCCCGCGACTTCATCCACGCGGACTACAGTTTATCGCGATAAAAATTATCCTTTTTCCTTAGCCATTGTTCAAACTATCTCCATACCAAGTTTCATCACGATCGGTTCAGCACTGAAAAGGTAATAAACAGAGAGACAAAGCTACTGTAGGTTTAATAATATTATTATAGATGTTTAATATTATGTTTCTTGCATGGACCCACAAATAGTCTACAATTTCAATACAGCAGTGTTTTACTTTTGTAAATATTGTTCACAACGTAAAGATGAATGAAATAACTTTATTTATTTTGGCTATTTACAAACTAGACTCACATTTTATACTAAAGGTATAAATCAGGATAAAAGAGTCTTTAGTTACAAAGTCCAGAGTACACACAAACAGTCTAGCAGTGAACTAACCGAATGAAATGCGCAAGTTCGTTTGCAATTTCAAGTTTTATCTTAGAACGGGTCGTGGCATACGAATAAGTAACTTATCCTTATGGTTGTGGGTAGTTTTACAAGTGGAATCGTTGAGATAAAGTGTAAACGTCTAGTTAGTGTCGGCGCGTGAGGTCTTCGTTCAACTGTGCAACTTACAACCTGATAAGAACAACAAACACGACATTAGGGGAAACGCTTTCAAGCCAGCCGACTCGCCGGCAACGCTGGCATGTGTACTGGGAACTGGGAAGAGTCAACGTTGCACAAGGTCTAAAGGTCTTGAGATAATTATTGTAGTGAACATTAAGGTATTGCCACTAACGGCTGGTTCCTATATCTTAAAACGAACCGTTTTCGCGTACTGTCCGTCAGCTTTTGACAAAAACGCCGTACAAAAAACATCAATAAGTAACGAGACGTTGCAAAAACGACTCGCTTCATTTTTATAGAAAAGAGGGGGGGGGGGGGGGTTGTTTAGACACGTTACGCGTTGCGTAATGTAAAATACTATTAAATATGCCACGGTCAATTTTGACAAACGCGACAAGGCGTGTTATGCGCACGTATTAGTCTATATCTATATTATTATGATCTATGGCTAGTGATATGACTAAATGGTACTAAAATAGTTTTTTTGCATTATCGATGTATTGGGATCCCTTCAAAACGATTATGCAAGAATCGATAATTTTTCCAGAAAAAAAAAACGATTTTTCTAACACAAAATTGGGGTCCCTAAACTAGGTAAATGATAATGCTTGAAAAAAATAATCGGTCCATTAAAATCGATATATAAATAATAATAATCGATTATTTTAATCATCGTTTTTTTTTCTTCTCATCCCTAGATCAGTCACAATTCCGAAACGAACGGACGTACCTATGCCTATTAAAACACCACGTGAAATCAACTTTTCTTCTGGAATACAGAATTCCGCTTTACGATTCCGCGCCTTGGCGCGTTTAGGAAACGCGTTTACGTTATAAGCACGTTATGGCGTCACACGTTTTCTGCAAGGAATTTCGTGTGGCAATAGAGAATAAAGGCCCTGACCACATATCTGCTTCCCTATCAGCAGTACTGAAGTAGTACTGACTAATAGAAACAGTATACCTAATCTAATTAGATCTAATGCGAATGTTTGTATGTTTGTTACTACTCCGCGATGAAACGTCTAAACATATTTTGATAAAATTTGTTTTATAGATACTTTAAGTCATGGGATAACGCATAGTATATTTTTCATCATCATCATACTTCACTCTCAAACGGCTGAATGAATTTTGATGAAATTTAAATCGGATATGGAGATACCAAAGTACACGAATTTCTAATCAAACCCTAAGCAATCTAACAGTGAAAGCAGCAACGCAAATCCAGTAGTTTTATGTGATGCGCGAACAGATAGACACAATTTAAAAAAAAACTTATTCAGTATCTTATTTTAAGTACCTTAGACCATTTTTTAAAATTATCTTCTTTGTGTAGACTTTTTGTTACTGCTTTATTATCCACACCAATATATAAAAGTGAAACGTTGTCTGTTTGTATGGGGAATTTTAACGAGATAACAGCTTGACTGATTTTGATGAAATTTGATATAGCTTATACCCTGAAATAACATATGATACTTAATATCATCATCATCATCATCCCTCACGCGGGTTAAAAGCGCGGGACGCAGCTAGTGTTATTTAAAAACAAAAACAAATTTTAAGCGTTTTTTTTATCTCGAAAGATAACAAAGTGGAAAAACTAAGTGGAAACAAAGACAATACTCTTCCTTAGATTGTTAATTATCTCGGTTTAGTTCCTAGCAATTTGTATAATTTGAACGAAAACGGTCAGCAACTAGGTACCGAAGTATCTCTTCATGAATTTTAAACGGAATGTACATTTAGTTTACATGGGGGACGTAGTAGGTACTATTATGTATGCTGTGCTTGGGGTGTGAGTTTATCGGAACTTCCTATTGATTATTTTTATAAATTATTGATAATAGAATTATTTTTTTAAGGAAGCTTCCTATATTAGGAAGAAACCTAAAATGTTTATATGCATGATATTTTTATATAATATATTATGTATAAATAGATTTTACCCGTGTGGTCAATGATGGTGGATGATGATGATGAAAGTATCCTATGTGTTATTCCAGGGTACAAGCTATCTCCATTCCAAATTTCATCAAAATCCGTCCAGCCGTTAAAGCTCTCAAACAAACAAACAGGCAACGTTTCACTGTTATATATTGGTATGGATTCAGTGTAGTCTGAAAATTACACATTTATATTGAAGTATCATAATTGTAGTGAAGTAGCATAGTATTGTTTATAACTAAAGACGCGCAAAACCGATGAGAAACAATTTCTCCACCTTTTTAATATTCGTCAAGTTCATTCGTCTTTCAGCTCTCGATTCTCTTTGTATTGCGATTAGTTTGGTCCGAAGTCCCGCGCCTAACGCAAACCGGCGGCGCCTCCTGTGACATAAGTTACGAGGTCATCGACTCTTCTACTTATATTTTTTCAGAGGACATTTTTTCATTGGGCGATAAGCTGTCGACGGCCATTGTTATTCTGATAACGCGCGTCGTCGAGCACAATATGTAATAATGCGTATTTATTTTACTGATAAGGAAACTCGGAAACATCTTGGTTTGGCGGATTAGTTTTGTTCTGTATATAATAATTGAATAGGACAAAATATAACGGAGAGTCATCCTGATCAATATCCAAGATCATGTCGACCACTACGATGCCGGACAAACAAACATCACAAACACAAATAAGCGTGAATATGTGCACATCTTATGTGCTGAATATAACTCGGACATCATTACTGTGATACATCCCGACAATACGAAGCAACATCATCATTATCAGTCCATTACTGCCGCTACTGGGGACTCAACCTTCTCTCAGACAAATAGGATTAAAGGAAAATTTTAATTCTTTAAACATCGACGCAGAGTTGCAAGCTGTCGGTTTTATTACACGACTGCCAAAAAAAGGAGTGTATTGTATTGTGTATGTATGTGAGTTTCTTTATTCCACCATAACTTTTAAATGCCTAAACTGATTTAGACGTATGTGGTATCGTTAGAATCCTTACTTCCCCTTGAGTAACATAGGTTTTTTTTTAAACATTCTATATGGCGGCAGACTCCATTTTCAAATACGAAAAAAAAAACTCCGAATTTTACAATATGGGTATCAAACTGAAGGCCTTGCATAATATAAGCACATTGCAACAGTATATAATTTATTGGCAAAAGCTCTTTTTAGGCAGGGCAGGCACTTTTTTTTTTAGCTTTTAATTTAGTACACACATATCGTATATAGTGTGAGATACATTTCGGCGAGTACATCGTAGCTTAACATCAGGTGAGGGGAGATGCGGGACTCAAGACAAAATACCATGTTACAAAACACCGACTTCAAATAGATTAACAGCAAACAACTAAAAAAAAAACGACTGAACCAATTTTGTGATGAATTTTATATGGGACTACACTGAAAGTCTACCCTTTTTACAACCATCCAAATCGGTTTAGAAATCTTAAGAGATTTTTGAGGCAGTAGATACACAAAATCAAATGGATTTACTAAAAACGCTATTAGTTCTCGAAAAACCACTGAATAAATTTTCACACAATTTATAAGGAGAATAAACACTATCAAACAAAAAAATAATTTTCAAAATCGGTCCGCAATTGACGGAGAAATCCGTGTACATACATAAAAAAAATCAAATACAATCGAATATAACCGTCTCCTTTTGTGAAGTCGATTAAAAACGAGACAAATTTCAAAACAAAAAACAACTGAACTCAGAACTTTGCTCTAAGCTGATAAAGCAAAACAAAAGAGAAATAAGTCCAGTCAATTATCCAGAGGGGTAGTTCAAAATGCGTAGGATAACCTATTTTAATTTTTCATTTAATTTTTTATCATTAAGCTATAAGCGCAGCCCACGGGGTGTTCAGCGGGAATCGGTTGCGCAACAATAGACTCCTTGATGGTGAATAGCGATGTGTAGGCATGGAGTGGGCGACTGCAAGGTTACGCCAAAGCTGTTCAATGGATCCTCACACTCGTCACACTCGTCCTTTTAACACTATTTATAATATTTAGAGCTTTATAACTATTTTAATAAGGAGGAGTTTTTCAATTTGAAGGGTTTGTTCTATTTTAAGGAATCAATATCAGCTTTGTAACTCCGACTCTACTTGTTTTTGTCTCATTCAAAATAGATTACGTACAATAATAAATGGAAAGTTGTTTGGTACCAATACAGATAGGTAATAGGGAATTCAGTAAGATATCTCCCAAATTGGGATCAGATAATATCCAGTCTGGATTATCGAGGTTGCCTTTCGCAGAAATGTTTCGGGTCGTTGATCCAATATTTTCATGAATCTTAAAGTAAAGGTGAAAGGGCGCGTCGGCCTAAATTCAAAGGCTTACCTGTAAACTGCTTAATAGTGTAATAACTGCATTTGAAATATTGGCAGGGATAAAGAAATTAGAAGATTAAATGCAAAAATAAAAGCTTTCCATATACTTCGAGCATGACGAAGATAAGATTGATAAGATAGAACGCGAACCGAAGGTTTTGAAGCAACAAACTTCGAAACTTCAGTCTTAATTCTCGTCATATTAATCTCATAAAATATATCATTACGAATGACAGCTGGAACAAAAGTTTGCAAACATTTCTAGTGTTTTCACTAAATACATTCATGTTATATTTCAATCTATAAACGTAAATGGAGATTAACTGTTTACAACCTTAGATGTCTTTAAAGATTCCAGTCAGACCTGCTTCAAGTGCTAGAAAAATCACACATAAATTAATTCTTGCCTGAAAACTTCAAGTGTTTTTACTACGGCAGGTTTAATTTGAAAGTCTATAATTTTAATGTCATTACTTTTAGTAGGCACTTCAACTTCCATTAGCTGTTCGTTATTAAAACAAATTTTACTGTCGCATGTTGTTTACATGTGTCGATATGTAATTGTAGTTAATAAGGCTTTTATAGTTCGGTCATTTACTTTTTATAACGTTTAAACTTCCAATGTTATTACTATTTACTTGTGGATGTTTTAACTTTCTAGTGAAAAGGTCTATGAATGGTTACCATACTTAATGTAAGAATATCGTGGGAAGATTTATCTGCGCCAAAATCAAGTGGTTGCTTTAATTCAGTTTGTTAAAGTATGATAAATGTTACAAACATACATTTGTGTTTAACTCTAGTATCCTGCGACTTGCTTAGGCTTTTATTAAATTGTCAAACATGATTTTACTAAGATTTGGAGCCGGTAAGCGCAGCCAAATTAGAGGATTGTCGCTACAGCGGCTCCGCAAGCGACTAATTTTCGTTTTAACAGCGCAAATGTAAAGTAAATGAGTAGAGTCGCAGCTACATTTGTCAACAGCACTGCTGAGCGCTCCCTGGCAAATAATTAACGTTTGGTGGCTGGCGTTGCGTAATAACTCGACAATGTACAAACTGCCTAGTAAACGGTAAAGGCAGTTAACGCCCCGGCGAATATACGGCCGCCTTACAAGCGGATGCATTAATTGTACTGCGCTACGTTAAATGACTAATCTGGATAAGACGAAATCAAAATTATCAATTATCACTTTGCAAGCAAATTCACGGCTCCCGCATCTATTGTATAATCGGTGACTGAAGCTCTTAGAACCCTGTAAGAATTGCAAACGATTTTGTCTCAGTAATTTGAAGGTGCGAAGCTTCTGTTGCGAAATAAGTATCAGCGGAAATTATGAAGCTGAAGTTAATTCAGTATTCGTAATCCGACCGGGGTTGAGGGATTGACGGAGTAATATTGTACTCGAGTTTACAGTTAATCAAGGAATAATGTTTGTTAAAACTATTTGTATAAATGCTTACACGCTGTATGCTCCCAATGCTCCCATACAATGTGCTGAGGTCTTTGTTAATTAGGGCTGGATTAGATAACATAATAATGCGGATTATGATGGCAGCCGAGGTACAAGGTTTAATACATACACGGTTAATGACTTAATAAATTGTTTTATTTAAACTAGAAATTCCAACAGTCCAATTAAAGTTAACGGTGCAATTTAAATTGTGATTGATGAAGTTTTAAACATGATGAATGAACTTGCGATAGAAAAGGATATGAGTAAAGATAAAAGATCTAATATGTACCTACATAGCTGACAAAATCGCATACGTCCATTTGTATGTAATGATTTAGCGAGCGTGGCTTCTGACCAAAGTTTGTTGGTAGCAATTAATAAAGATTTGCGTAAAGTAAAGAGTCCCGCTAAATAACTCAGTCCGAGCTCTGCTAAAAGTTGGTTTCACTGATTTCGTTTCCCTTTTCTTCTTCATGAATATTGTAAGTAGCCTTCAAAAATTTATTAAACGAAATGTTCCCAGTTTCTTTGAACGTAAAATTTAATTCGAAACGAGTAGGAGCGTTAAGGTCTAAATATTTTCTCCATGGAAATGGGAACTAAGGGAACATCCAATCGTAAAGGTAATCAGAACATAAAATACCATAGGACAATGAATTTTTGCTTAGGTTTCTCAAGGGGATAGAGGTTTTGCTGGAAGTCTTGAGTAGATCGCTATTAGCGATAAGACCGCCCATTACCTATTATCTAAATGTTTTCCTATGTCTCAGGTATC